>OZ022419.1:7550759-7979257 GCA_963989365.1 Rhimphoctona megacephalus
TATATCCCCTGATAAGGCTGGTAATACCCACATTCTTACAACGATCAATTAAGTTCATAGCGCACTTCTTCGAATAAATGACATATAGTTAACGAGACTTGTTGCACCTGTTGGCGTGCCATCATTCTTTGTTAGTTTTCCACAAATGTGGAGGGAACTTTTGCTCGGTAGGATTGATAAATCTTGATGCTGGATTGAAATACGTATTTCATCACTGTTATTGTAAGTTGACGATGCGTATGGTTGATGAGCATGGACCTCATAATGTATGATGGATTCATCGAAGATAATGGGTGTCTGAATGTTTACGATTTCCTCCTCCATTTTACGAGTAGCATGTTTTGAAGTGTTAGCACTTTGAGCGTTGATCGGCGACTGATTTCGCGATCCTATGATGGCTTATTAATATTAGATACTTTATTGTAAACTATGCCCATTGGGATTTTATATTGAGTCGTATGGTCATTACTTCACCGCGAAAATTTACCAAATCTCCGTCCTGATCCACAATACGAAGCTGTACGTTATCGATTATCCGACTCGTAATTGGTAGGTAAATGACGTTTGAGGGTATTTCAATGATTTTATAGCCAGGCGGTACAGATGGGAAAAATTCATGAATTGTGTGAGCTTTTTGTCCGTTAATGTATGCACCAGTGGTCATGTTACACTCGACATGTAAGGCATTCACTTTAAGAATGGATACCAGCAGATCAGATTCATGTATTTTATTGGCTTCCAGCCGACTGGTGCAAAACCCAACAGAGGTCCGATTGAATTAATACGTGTGAAGAGGAGAGGGGCATTGCACTTGATTTCACTGCGCAACGTATTAGTATTTGGTTTAAGCTGAATGTTCATGTTTTTGGGTGATAATTCAGCTTGTATATACTTTTCAATATCCTCTATTTCATAACTACCCGTCGGTATAGTCACCACATGTGTTCCAGCGTAAAATTTATTGCATCCAATGTCGATATTGGGAATGGAATTGAATGTCAGCAGCTCAACGAGTCCGAGACTATAATTCTTATGCGGAGATAGCTCAATGGGCGGAAAGTATTGTGCCTTGAGAACGGAGGATGATCTAGAGATGGTCAATGCGAAGCTGTCATCCATGATGCTGGCGAATTATCAACTGAACTCTCGGCTCTACAATTCACATTTATATAGCGTGTATTTGTCTCGTCGATTTAACTGTCCGGAGAGAAACTTGAGACACAAGTGTCCACATTCAATTGTATCATATTCCTGATATCTTTTATAATTACAATTCACGCTACCAACACCAAAATAATTTGTGAGTTCCGAAGGGGGCAAAAGATTGCCAAAACTGTCAAAGTAGAAGATTTCCCCCCCAGTCTTTTTGTATGCAACCCAGTGTGTACCAGGACCCACATTTTCATCCAAATTCACAATTGCTGATTCATGTTTGAGCGGTCCATTCGCGGGTAATGTACCACGCATATAAACCCCTCGAAAATGTGGAATTTTCATGATTTTCACATATTTCAGCAGATCGCGGTCGGTGAGAGGTCGATGTGGTAGCGTGATTATACGTTTTTTGACCTGATATGAAGGCCCAGACCCTGCTTGTACGGTTTCAATAGTAAACATTTGCCCAAAGCGATGGCCTCAATCGTCCGATGATGTCGCTTATGTTCATTCAATTCTTGTTTGGTCGCTTGAGCAGCATTTACAGCATTGGCTATTGCAGCAGCCCCACTAGACAATGCACCAGCAGCGCTGAGGCCTGCAAATATGGGCATGAGAAAGAGCAATAAACCACCAATTTTCCGGGAACCGGTAAAACCCGGGGCGTGCGGACTTTAACACCCTTTACACTCATACGAACACCCTTCAATGCAGACATGACGACTTTACGAAGGTCATCGCTTTGAATCATTGTTTTCCATGCAGCGCTAATGACTTTTTTCAAGCAAACACTTCTTTACGGTTTCCTCTTCAATGGCTTCATGCCCATACTAAATTTTGTTTTCGCCCTCATAATGTTTGTCACGACCCAAGCACTTGTTCTCTCACCGGCACTAGCGTCTTTTGAGGTTACACGCTGCCAGGCTTGCTCAGCCAACACTTTATCAGCTAAATGTCTCGCTTCGAGATTGTCATGATTTTTCGAATATGCAACATCATGCACTTTGCACGCAGCGTCCAATGGATTTATACCAGGATCACCACGAGCAATACGCTTAGACAACTTTGTGCCAGGTCCACAATACTGATAGCCCGGCAGATGTAGCTCGACGGGAAGATTGTTGCTTAGACTGTTGATTAAACCTTTACCCGGTTTATCATGCACGATCATCACAGTGAGGCAGCAAATACTCGACTGATCATTCCGCACATTATAATAATGTATTTATAGGGTTTTTCGATTAGTGGTATGCGAGATGGTGTCCAAGAAACAAGTTTCGGGCGGTCAACTCCCCGTAATAAATTTCGATAAATTTGTAGAGGATGGAGGTGGGGCAAAGAAGCAAAAGCATCATGGTAATATACTACCTGAGAATATTCGTGTTGTGTTTTGTGGTCCGTCAAATTGTGGGAAAACTAATGCATTACTTACGCTCTTCATACATTCAAATGGCTTGAGATTTGAAAACACTTATCTCTATTCTAAATCGTTGAAGCAGCCAAAATTTCGATTATTGGAATAGTTGCTTTACCCTATCCATGGCGTCGAATATTATCCATTCAACGAGCATGAACAAGTTGTATCATCGAGTGACGCCCGTCCAAACTCGATATTTATCTTTGACGATACAGCTTGTGAGAAACAAAATAATGTGAGAGCATTTTTTCCATGGGAAGACACGAGATCATCGACAGTTTTTATCTTTGTCAAACATATACCCGCATCCCAAAACATCTTGTAAGAGATAACGCAAATTTCGTGGTGCTATTTAAACAGGACGATATGAATCTTAAACACGTATACAACGACCATGTGAATACCGATATGTCTTATACATGCTTCAAAAATATGTGTGTAAAGTGTTGGAAGTCCGACAAGTATGGATTTATTACTATTGACAAGGATAGTGAAATTAATGAGGGTAGATACAGAAGAGGATTTGATTGTTTTCTAACCATCAAATATAAATGATCACACATCGTTGGAAAAGAGACAGTCTCAGGTCTGACTTGCCAGTGTCAACATGAAAAGCAAAGATCTTTTAAGGGGAAAGGACGTATTGTGTCAACTTGCCAAGGCAAGTGATACGATTAGACGAAAACATCGAATGTTAAAAAGTGGTCGTGATACTGCACAGCAGAAAATGCAAGATGCGTTCAAATCGATCGTTGGACCATTGGAAGAGCTGGTTTCATATAAAAAGAAGCCGAAGCATGAAATTAAGCGTGAAAAAGTGAATATTAAGAAGAAGGAGGAGGAGCATCAAAATATTGAAGAAACGCTTCAGAACGTTTCTTTTGATAAAACAATTCAACATGAGGGCAATGCTGAAGAAGATGATGATTGGTTGTTGGCTGATGATGATGAAAAATCAAGTGGAGATGTTGATGAATTAATACATGAATATCTGGGACCGCTGCGTAGTGATAAAAAAATCACCCTCGATGTCTCATTCGGAGTGCGAAACCTCGCCGGCAATAAATTAATGATCGGCAATTCACTCATAGAATTCAAAGCTGATTACATTAATGTGGGAGATAAAAAGTACCCGAAAACTGATGGATTGGTTGAGTTGTTGTTTAAAAAAGCGTACAAGTTTGAATATTTTACACCAAACGATTTGGAGACTTATGGGAAAATTGTCATTGCTACGAATGCTCATAAAAAATATTATCGACATGATGGTGCAATACGAGGAGATACTAGCTATAAATTAAAAAATTATATATCGTAAATACTGAGGCAAAATGGCGGGCATAAAGGTGAGGGAATGCTCGAGTATAAGGTGGCCCGAAAAAACACAACATTCGACTATGTTTACTTGCATGATCCAAATGAGCTAGTGGACCATCTTCGTCTACTACTCGCATGAGTGGAAAAAAGCGTGCTCTGGTGGAGAAGTTGCCAGCTCGGTGAAACTATCCACGTCGACATGTGGATATACGCGGTCTAGATGAGACGTGGCAAGCTGATCTCGTAGATATGTCATCGTATGCACAACACAATTCTAAGCATAAATTTCTCCTCGCGGTCATCGATGTATTCTCCAAATTTGCTTGGGCCAAACCATTGAAGACGAAGAATGAAAAAGATGTCACCGCAGCGATGGAGTCGATACTCAACAAAGGACGCATACCGAAAAAAATGCACATCGATCGCGGAAAAGAATTTTATAATGCCGACTTTAAGGCGCTGATGTGAAAGTTTAACATTCACATGTATTCAACGTATAGCAATTTGAAAGCATCAATTTGTGAGTGCTTCAACCGTACACTTAAGAACAAAATGTGGATACGATTCAATTTCCGCGGAAGCTGGAAATGGATTGATATTCTTGATAAGTTAATTACCAAGTATAATGACACCGTGCATTGTACCATTAAAATGAAACCGAAAAATGTCAATGTTACGAATGAAAACAAATACTACACGATGTTTTCAACAAAACTGCGGTGGGGAACCCATCAAAACTCAAAATTAGAGATACAGTACATATTAGTAAATTCAAAAATGTATTTGAGAAAGGTTATACACCGAACTGGACAACTGAAATATTTACAATCGATCGCGTGAGAAGAAACAGTCCTGTGACATAATTTAAAAGATTATCGAGTTCAGCCCATTGCCGGTGGTTTCTACGAACATGAGCTACGAACATGAAACTCCGTGTTAAATACCCCGATATTTACCTTATTGAAAAAGTGGTGAAGAAGCATGGCAGTAAGCTACTTGTGAAATGGCTCGGTTTCGACAATACACACAATAGATGGAGTAGTAGAGCTGTGGAGATTCTAACCCAAGCCGAGAGGGGAAATTCCCCCACCATGTCGTCAAAGGAGGGGAAATGGGGTGGGGGAGGGGGGAGGGGGCGGATCGTGGCTGTCTCGAGCTGACCCCCGCCCCTCCCGTCCATTGCCGCGGAGTTGGTAACCGCGAAACGAATGACGTCACGCGCGTGGACCTGTGGCGAGTTAGCCGGCCGCGGTAGGCACTCACATGTACACGCGCGTACATGCATACGTGTGCATATGGTGCATCTGTGATACCATATGTTTCTTCTCAATCCACGCGTGGTAAAGAAAGAGAGGAGCCATATGTACAGAGCGAGAGAGCGATATAGTTAGCTTACAGTCTTACGAAGATCAGCACAAAAAGGAGAGCTCGATAATATATACCTGTAATGAGGGAGAGAGAGAGCAATATAGATACTTAGTTACCCTTTTGGTTAATGCATTTCCCAATATATATTGTAACGCAAACACTTACGCGGTATCTCGGCACTTCCTTATAAAAACTTTTTATCCTGATTTTCATCTTATTTCGTCCGATATTCGACATTTTTTATGGAAAATTGCGAAAACGACGCGACAACGTTTCGCGTGCGTTTGTTGACTGTTTTCGTCGGCGGCCATCTTGAACACTATGCAAACGACGAAGCTACACTTACGGAAGCGTCTGGCTGCCGCTTACCGTGAAAAACCGGAACCAAAAAATGCGTACGTGACTTTTTGCACGTTTCGATAATTAATTATTAAAAAGACATTATTGTAATTAAAATAACGTGTAAAATATGAAGAAAAATCCGACAAATCGAAGGGAATAACTCGCGTGGTAAAATTACGAAAAAATTACCGGTAATTGAAGAGTGAAAAGAACGAATGTTTCTGCGCATGCGCGTGGCACATGCTACAAGGGAAAGAACGAATCAGAGAGTGTGTTTTTCAATATTTCGAAATTAATTAAAAACATTTTAATTACGGGAAAATCTTCCTGAAATGTTTAAATAAAAATAGAAAATAGTTAAATACCACAAAATTGTTATAAAAAATTGTAAATCACGAAAATTAATAATTCTTGCGCAGGTGACGCGTAAAGTGGGGGTAGCATCGAGCGAATCGAAGTATGAAAATGCAAGAGTGGGAGAAACATAGAGCGAATCACAAAATTGTTGTAAATAAGCATGCGCAGAACGGGTTCGAGACTATCTGGCGAGCGAATCGGAACTCGAGTGCGAGAACAAAGGACCTGCAGGGTATAAAAAGCAGTGCACAGCAGCACTGGATACGCATTTTGCTCATTCTGGAAACAGAGCTCGGAGAGACAACACGCCCTCAGCAGCAGATATCCTTCCCAGTTCCAGCAGTATAATAACCTATCTTTCTTATCATATTTGACGCTTGGAGTATCGGAGCGGTTCGGCGACGTTCAACTCCCGTAATCCAAGGTCAATTGCTCATTTCTTTATTTTTTGCTATTATTCCTTGATGCTTGGAGTATCGGAGCGGTTCGGCGACGTTCAACTCCTATAGTCCAAGGTCATTCTTTTTTTTCTTTTCATTTTTCCTTTTTCCTGTGGGTGCTCGGGGTATCGGAGATGTGCGGCGACGTTCACATCCCATAGCTCGGGGTCCGCATCCTTACCTGTGGTGTGTGGGGTATCGGCGTCGTTCGGTGACGTTCGGGGCCCATAGCTTGTATACTACTTTTCCTTTAATAGGAGAAACCAGTTTAGGAGGCCGAAATTTTGGTGTTTTTCGTGAATTTTTTTAACAGGGAAGGAATAATCAGAATTTGTTTAAACTTGGAGGATATTTTATTCATTTTTTAAAGTACACTTTGTAATTTCTTCAAGTCATTTCCGCCGGAAATAGTAGAGTTAGAAGCTTTAGTTAGAGTTAGAAGGTTTCTCCTGTTAATTATTTTTATCTTTTCGAATTTATGCCTGCTGGAAGTGGGAAGCCTGCTTGTGCTCTTTTCATTAAAAATTTGCTAATTAAATTTATATTTTGAATTTTTTTAATTCAAAATTGTTTTTAATAAACATAATCAGTCTGCGTCACTTATTATAATCAGCAATCCCCGCCTATTATTAAAAATCATCAATAATTCTGAATTCGACAATCCAAAAGGCCGCGGTAAGATTATCGATTATATAGAATCAATTAAAAATTTAAAATTATCATTATTATTATATCGAGTCAATCCACTTTTGGATTATTGAAATTTTGAATTATTTTGTTTATTCATCACACAATAAGAATGAATTTAGAGGTACATAAAGCCCGATAATTTGTTATTTTATATTAAATAATTCATTTATTAATTGAATCAGTATTATTATTATTTTATAGACAAAGATTTATCTATTATTTCGATTATTATTGTTAATTAACCTCGAAGACACCATTTTTTTTAATTGAACAATTATTAATGCTGTTTTTCTAATTTTAATGAAAATTCTGACGTGAAACGCGATTAGAAACAAATATCATCTTTTGAATAGTTACTAACAAATAAAAGAGTTGTTTTTTTTTTAATTACCGTTTCTTTCTGTATTTATCCGGATATTTAAATAAATTCGTGCGAAATAAAAGAAAAAAAAACATGAACTGGAAATAAAACAAATATTCATTTATTGTGTTGTGCCCCAAAATAGCACTCATAAAATAAAGCGAATGGCGAAAGCATTGAAGCACCGCTCAGCATAATTGCTAAACTGCACATTCCTTTGAGTACATCGACCCTCGAAAGTCACCATCGAAACTTCTAGAAACTAATCACGCCATAATCAAATAAGTGGGGAAAACCAAGCGAATCAATAAAAGTAACGATTAATCGAAAATCGGCAGTCTTTGACGAAACTCCGAACGATTGGTCTCGAGGCTATTAAACCTCGAATTTATAACTTCTTAAATAAACTTATTGTTAACCTGTTAGAAAAGTATTGAGTTTGAGTTCATTCTCTTGGCCTTAATCCCTTAACTACTCGTCCTCGATAACACGTCCCTTCGCGACGGTCTTCGCGGGCACAACATTGGTGGCAGCGGTGGGATTGCCACAACTCAAGAAATCCAACACGTCTACAAAGGTGAAACGGAAGAAAACCAAATTGCTGAGGAGGACCGATAATTCTAGAAAAGTCGATATATCGAATGGACGTTCGATTACCGATCATCGCATCCAAGGCAGACCGATCTACGTCAAGATTCAACCCCAAAATACGATTGGAACAGGAGCGGAGGAAGTTCAACACGACAACGAATTTCAACATCATGTTAGCGATCATCTTACTGTAAGTGACGGAACATTAACTAATAAAATTGTAATCCGCCAAAGCCAGATCGTACAGATATTTATATGTCAGACGACGAGTACGCCGAACGTCTCAAATTACCGGGCGTTAGCACCATTTCGCGATCGCTCAATTCATTTTTCGACGATAAACTCGATTATACTCGCGAAAAAGTTAGCGAAATCGCCTCTCGAAGTAAAAGGCGACGAAGTAGCATCCAAGCATTAAACCGATCTCCTAAATCGGATAACGATTACTTAGACGCGGAAAGTACTCTCGAAAATTCTGTATTAGAGTCCACTTCTGACCCTTTTGCATCAACAATGGTTGAAACAGTGAATTTAGATCAAACGGGAGATAGTCCAAACTCAGGAAATCCCGGAAATAGTAGAAATAATAATCCCGGAAATAATGGAAATAATAATCCCGGAAATAGTAGAAATAATAATCCCGGAAATAATGGAAATAATAATCCCGAAAATAATGGCGAAAATAACGGAGTAAATAACTCTCAAAATTACCCTCCTAATCACAATCGTAGTAACAGACTTCGAGGCACAATGTCTCTTAAAGAAGCGCGTACCTTAATTCCTCGATTCGACGGTACTAAACCGGAAGAAGCTCATGAACTATTAGATGCATTTTCTCATGCAAATGAACTGATCAATGAAGAAGATCAAGAAATTTTATTAGAAACCGTTTTAAAAGTAAAACTAGTAGGAAAAGCTAGAGCTGAAATTAAATATAAAACAATTCCAGATTTCGAAACTTTCAAAACAATTTTGTTAAAATCATTTTGCGGAACTAGAACAGTAGGAGCTTTGCAATCTGAATTATATGCGAGTAGGCAAAAATACGACGAATCTGTAAAAGAATTTGGAAGAAGAATAGAAGATTTGATGATGGATTTAATCGAAGCTAGTATCCGAGAACAAACAACAGAAATTGGCCAAATGGCTATTGAACAATATGTCCGTGGATTAGCCCTTTCAAGTTTTCAAGAAGGACTTAAAAAAGATTACCAAACAATCATTAAAGCACAACGTTATCCAACTCTAAGTGAAGCAATCACAGCCGCTATAGATGAGGAAAAAATACAACAAGGACATAAAGAATCCGGAAACAGAAGTGGTCCAGTCATTTGCAATAAATGTAACAAAAAAGGTCATATCGCTCGTGATTGTAGAAGCTCAGGAAATAGAAATGGACACAACAATTTACCAACTCCAAGTAGAAGCGTAAATTTCATATTTTGTAATTATTGCAAAAAATCAGGACACGTATACGATGATTGCTGGTATAGAAATGGGAATAACGGTCCAGGAAATTCTGGACAAGGTCGAAATAATAATATTAATCACAACCAGGGAAATTATCTCAATCAGGAAAATCGCGGAAATCAGAATTACCGAAATCGCGGAAATCAAGGCAACAGAGGACAAAATCATGGATATCAAGGACAAACAGGTGTTGACGAGAATATAGATGACGAAAAGAAAACACTCGGTTCACTCAACCTTAGTACCCTCACAGCGACAGCCGCGCGAAAGAATGCGAGCGTCAGCAAAAGTGGAGTAGCGAGAGCTACAGGTTCACACAAAAAAGGTGGTATAAAACCAACCAAAAAATTATGCGAAATAAACGTCGTAAACCCAGGGGGTATAGCGAGCGACTTTCATGTATCATCGCCTCAAGCGATAAATACGGTTCTTACTCCAAAGGCCGATACAGGAGCGCAATGCTGCCTCATAAAAAAAAGTGTTCTCCATAGAGACACAGAGATAATCGACGAAACCGTCGAATTAAAAGGAATTGGGGGAAAAACATTCCACGCTCTATGCAAAGTGGAGTTAGTAATCGAAACCCCCGCGGTAAATATCCGCCACGGATTTTTCGTAGTCGACGATTCTATCCCAATGGGAATTGATGGAATCATGGGCATGGATTTCATGCGGAAACACAAGGTAGACATAATAAGTGGTCAATATATAAAAATTTATGGTCACACCGAGTTATTAATAAACGCGTCGGAGGAAACGAACACGGTATCACATATAACGTCGCCAACGCTAAACGTAGGATGCTTCGTCATCACAAAAATAAAGCCAAGCAAAAACTTAAGCGAGAATATTATCAAAACGGAAGGGCATGCCAGTCCTAAAATTATCAGGAACTCACAGGAAAAAGGGTTCATAACAGAAAAAAATAAAAAGGAGCCAAAAAAGGACTCTGAAGAAATGGTAAAAACCCAAAAGGAGCCGCAAAAGGACTCCAGAAAAACAGGAAAAATTAAAACGGAGCCGAAAAAGGACTCTAGAAAAATAAAAGAAATTAAAAAGAAGCCAAAAAAGGACTCTAAAGAAATAAAAGAAATTAAAAAGGAGCAAAAAAGGGACTCTAAAGAAACGAAAGAAATCCAAAAGGAGCCAAAAAAGGACGATAAAGGAGAAATAAAAATTAATGCGGTACATGCAAGCGACAAGGAAGTAAGACGAATAAAAGTTCAGAAGGAAATTGGAAAACATGCGCACCCAAACATGGAAAAGGAAAAAGTCATAAATGAATTTAGCGAGGAATACGCCGATGTATTTGATTTCAAGAGAAAAGCCATCAGGTGTGAAAACTTTGTTGAAAACCTTATCTGCAAGAGAAAAGGAACTGTACCCATAAATATTGAACAGAACAGACCACCTGAGATACAAATCAGAAGTGATGACTCGAGTAAAAGAAATATTCAAAGACAGCGTAATACATCGAAGGAAAGGCCTACGGAACTCACTACTACTGACCGTTCCGAAAAAGGATGACATCGAAGGAAAAGTTTTGTCATAGAAAAAAAAAAAAAAACAACAAAATGATTTTAGTCAAAAAAAAAAAAACAAATTAAATTAAACTTACAGGGAATATAATGAAAAAAAAGAGTGAATGAATAAAACTTCAGCAAAATAGCGAATAAAGAAAGAAATAAATAATGAGATAAAGTAAAACAATTCACATTTACGCATGTATATGAACACGTAAAAAAAAAAAAAAAAAAAAGAAAGGAAAAGGAAAATTTTGAATATTATTCGCTATTCGAATATAATTTTGTTTTAAGAAATCATTTATTTTACGGAAACTGAATTCCGATTGAAAAATATACATACGAAACAAGAATCGACTAAACAAATGTTGATTCGAACAAAATCTTATTATTCTTTTTGTTATCGGTAAGCAAATATTCATATAAAATTTTAATTTGATGCAAAATACATTTAAAAGGAAAAACGAAAGAAAATGTCTAAATGAAAAAAAAAAAAATTTCTAAAATGGATAAAAATTTCAAATCAAGTCATTCAAAATGATTATTATTTTTATGCAAAATATAAAAATAAAAATAAAATAAAAGACTTATAAAAATAGCATTTTAAAATCCAACGCGCAAATACAACGGAACACCTGTTTCATGATCAAACAAGTCAAAAGGTGACCTCTAAGCCTTTGAAAGGACACGTCCAAGGAACCTCTGAGTCGACATGAAACAAGGTGCCCCCGAACCTCTGACGCGGATTAAATTTACGAGCTTTAGATGAGACAATATTCAATTGTTACCTTTACCCAGCATGCATAAAACAAATGAGGTTAATAATACTTAAAAGACAACTTAAAAGTAATTAAAATAGATCAAATGGTTGAAAATGTGTAAATTACACAAATTCTTTTATTATTTAGGAAACTTTATGTCCAAGTTAATCGAAACCTCTGAGTCATCATCGAACATGTAATTTCATTTGAATCGATGATTGAACAAGTCCCTCGGACCTCTGAGACTCTAATAAAATTGAATTCAAATTTCATAATAAATGAAGCAAAATCAAATCTATGAAATCAAATCATCGAATTGATTCAAATTTATCTTGTATCAATGATGCGCAAGTACATCGAGACCTTTGGGTTGCTGTTGAACAAGCAAATATTAAAAAAAAAAAAAAAAGCCTCTGAGTCGACTGGCGAACAAGTACATTCGAATGATAATTCAACAAAACATATTTCGATATAATATGCGATAAAATATTATTTTTCGATAAAAATATTGTAAAAATAAAACTACAGTACACCCAACAATCTACGATACTGGTTTACTGGCTTTGGACGGAGAATGTTCCGTCACATCTACGAATTACCAATTGTTATCTATAAGAGAAATTAAACAAAACGAATTCATAACATTTGTACCACTGTATAACTTAACAAACCCAATATTTAATTACAGCATACCATCAAAAATAATAACAAATCCATTAGATACAAACGCTTTAGGCGAACGAATCGAGACCCTACAAACAAAGCTAGAAGAACAACCTGAAATATGGACACATCCTTATCACATAATCGGAAATTATTCTCTAAGTGCCATTGCATTAACGTTGATAACAATTATAATAATCATTTTAGCAATTTTTAAGGCAAAACATTGCCAACGCATTCGACTAATACAAGCAAGTAATGACATAGAATTAGCTCCGACATTTGTCTCAAGATCAAGATCAATGGATCAATTAAGCACAAGCCCTAATAAAGAAAGAATTGTTGTAAAAAAGGTACCACAAGAAGCAAAAAGAAAGGTACACTTTAACTACAAACATATGTATGAACAGAATAACTTAATCAACTATAAGAATGAAAATTGTACAGCCAAGAGACCATTCAAAATTTTGTTTATTTTAATTCGTGCAATAGTAGCCGAAATAAATTTCGTCTCCTTAAGGGGGGAGGGATGTTGTGCCCTAAAATAGCACTCATAAAATAAAGCGAATGGCGAAAGTATTGAAGCACCGCTCAGCATAATTGCTAAACTGCACATTCCTTTGAGTACATCGACCCTCGAAAGTCACCATCGAAACTTCTAGAAACTAATCACGCCATAATCAAATAAGTGGGGAAAACCAAGCGAATCAATAAAAGTAACGATTAATCGAAAATCGGCAGTCTTTGACGAAACTCCGAACGATTGGTCTCGAGGCTATTAAACCTCGAATTTATAACTTCTTAAATAAACTTATTGTTAACCTGTTAGAAAAGTATTGAGTTTGAGTTCATTCTCTTGGCCTTAATCCCTTAACTACTCGTCCTCGATAACACGTCCCTTCGCGACGGTCTTCGCGGGCACAACAATTGTAACAAAAATCGGAAAATTTTACATTGTTTTATTAAATTAATTAATTTTGTCATTATTTCAAACATAAAATCCGCGTTTCTCACGTTTCTTTCGTACCTGCTCCAAAATTATTTAAAATTATTTAGGAAGCTCGAACCTATGCGTAGCGACGTTTAGCATACGGCAAAAGTGTTCCGTTACAATATATATATATATATATATATATATATATATATATATTAGGGTGGGTCAAAAAAAATTTTTTTGTTTTTTAAGAACACTCTTCAATAGTTCCAGTATCACGAAATATTACGCCTGTCCAAATTTCAGCTCCTTAAGAAATTTTTTAGAGGTCGCTCATTGTGATTTTCTGTTTCCCATTTAAATAACCCGGGGAACACATCACTGGTGAATTTTGAATTTTACAATTTACGAATGGGTCGATGTACAATGATTTCCAAGGCGGATTTTTGTAGGGAATCGAACGCTCTATAAAAAAGATTTCTTGTCATTTTGTGATAAATCTGCTCTTTTTAAAGTTATTCATAGTCAAAGTTGGATTAACAGTAGATTTTTCCTTATTGTCACTTTTCCAGCGAAACTGTTAGATTTATCATAATACATCGCAGGAACTTTTTTGAAGATCATGTCATTCTCATTGAAATTATCTTATAGGAGAATTTAGATTGCCTCTAATTCCTAATTTACTGCTTTTCGAACTCATTTGTTTGAGGACAATATGGCTTTTTTCATTCGAGTGGGGTCAACTTGACAGTATGCGCTCTTGAAAATCTGCAAGCGTATACGAAGAAACGAATAAACATAATAAACGCAATATGGAAAAAAAATGTTTATTTCAGATTTTTTTTTGAACAATCTGGGAAACGTTGGCGGTGTTCTTGAACAACTTTCAATAGATATTGCAGTTGTTCCTCATTCTTCGTTAAAGAATTATTATATTGTTCTATTAACGAAATACCTCGCTCTGCAACATCGTTCACCACCCGTAGATTTGTAAAAAATTTCACATTCTCTTTGTAACTTTCGTGGTTAGACTACAGTGATACATCAACTTCTAAGAAGTCATAAGGTAAATCAAAAATTTTGAAAATTGTCAGTGAATTTTTAGATACAAACTCACTCAAATCCTTCTTCAAAAATGTTTCGATTTTTTTTTCGTTAACGATGTATCGCTTTTACTGAGTAACAGATTTTTCACGATTCCGGATCAGTTGGCGTCCAACTACATTTTCGTTCATGTCACCGATAAGAAAAATTGGATTTGCCATTATCAATAACTTAATACTCCTATAAAAATAACTGTAAAATCAGTAAATATTTAAACGCCAACATATATGGGAAACGATGTCACAAATTAAAGTCAACGGAAGCGAGCGCATGAAGTGAAGTGGAGTGAAGTGAGCAACAAGTCTTTTCGATTCCGCCGATAACATAGGACACTACATTTACTGTGTAGCTCTAGATGATTATTTTCAATAAAAAAAAAATATTTGAAAGAAAAATAACAAAAATTCTATCATGCTTTAGAATCTGCATCTATAGTAAACATTAAAAAGTATTTCCAAATTGTGAACTATTTTCATAACGATGAATTCGATGAAAATAGCCATATTGTCCTCAAACAAATGAGTTCGAAAAGCAGTAAATTAGTAATTAGAGACAATCTAAATTCCCCTATAAGATAATTTCAATCAGAATGACATGATCTTCAAAAAAGTTCCTGCGATGTATTATGATAAATCTAACAGTTTCGCTGGAAAAGTGACAGTAATGAAAAATCTACTGTTAATCCAACTTTGACTATGAATAACTTTAAAAAGAGCAGATTTATCACAACATGACAAGAAATCTTTTTTATAGAGCGTTCGATTCCCTACAAAAACCCGTCTTGGAAATTATTGTACATCGGCCCGTTCGTAAATTGTAAAATTCAAAAGTTACCAGTGATGTATTCCCCGGGTTATTTAAATGGGAAACAGAAAATCACAATGAGCGACCTCTAAAAAATTTTTTAATGAGCTGAAATTTGGACAGGCGTAATATTTCATGATACTGGAACTATTGAAGAGTGTTCTTAAAAAAAAAAAAAATTTTTTTTTGACCCACCCTAATATATATTGTGACGTGACATTATAAGCCACGCCACTTATACGAATTCGTGTCGACCAGTGGAACGGATTTACGGTCCTGTTCGACCGACGCACGTCGACTCACCGGGGCTGGCTTGATCGAGGACTCACTTTACTTTAAGAAATTAAGAATAAGTTCTATTTTGTTTAATAATTTCCATTCTGCGTTAATTAAATCGGTTTTGGCCTACCCGATGACCAAAGCCCATTACCTAGCATCGCCCTGGTCATAGACCTTACCTAAGACCGAGAGACTGAGAGAGGCTTAATGTTTGGAAAAGTTTTTTTATTGCACAGTATTTAGTTACTTATTTTTTGAGAGATCGAGCTAATCACCCGCTAGTCGTACCTATTCAATAACTATCCTACTACTTTTCTTTTATGGCGGGAAGCGCACCCGTGCACCAGCTAAATCGAACAACAACTGTTAAAATCAGATCTCGGGCCCGATATTCGTTTGTGTCGCATTGGTTTATCTACAACATAATCTAGTGAGTGGGTGTCAAGGGCTCGTGCTGGAAAAAGGCTCATTTTACGCAGCCGCCCGTCAGCCCTTTTGCTGTAGCAACCAAGAGTTGCAACACCCGTCGGTGTTTTCCTTGGAAGCCACGGTCCGATAGCATCGGCGCCTCGTCTAATGGGGTTCGGGTTCGTCTCCGGTACTAAGGTGCTGAATTTCCTGGTGGTTTAAGTGTGGGCCCACCGTGTACTTGAGGACGCCCGAGTTCATGAGGGAGGCCTCCCCTTTTGCCGGGGGTGATCGCCGAATGTCCCTAGAGGAAGGCAACCAAGGAGCATCCGTCATTTCGTTATTAATTATTAATTACGAATTTCAAGCACGAGGAAAGAGAATTTCGTATCGATTACCGCATAACGGTATCGATTCTTCGTTGTTGGATCGTAGTGGGGGTAAACGACCAGCCCTAAACGCGAGAACTCCGAAATACCGCGTAAAGCGCGAGAGTAAGAGAGATAGAAAATAGTCTAGTGCTGGGACACGGGAGCGCGGTCCTTCGTGGGGGGTAATTAGTGGTGGGGATAGCGCGATTTCGGGAGCCCTCGTCTACGAATGGGAAGAAGAATGGACAGTCTTCGATCGATCATCGTTCCGGTGGGTCGTGTAAATGAGTGCCCTATACCTTGCACTTATCGTACGAGCCGCGTGGCTGATTCTTGGTAGTTTTTGGGTAAGCTCGTTCCTCTTCTTTCTCCTTAAATTTCTTTCGCTCCTCGCAATTCTTATTTATTTATTTGGCGTTATTTCTTTTGGGGCATTATGGCTCACGTAATTATTTAGAGTTTTGGGAAAGTAGTCTTAAGGCGGAGGTGTCCTTTTGCGATCGTCTCGCGTTCACCTCTCATATTATCAAGTCTTGGAGTAATGAGAATTGCGATGGGGCGATCGAACGCGCTCACAATCCGTATAAATGTTAAGGATAATTAATTATAGCATTTTTGGGAAAATATTGAATTTTGTCGCCAGAATTGTACGACGATTATTGCGTCGTAATTCTCGAATTGATCGGGTAAAGGAATTTCGAGCATTGTTCGCCCGGCTCAGTCTCTCTCTCTCGCCGCGCACTCAAGGCCAGCGTTGTCCCTCACGTGTTTACATTATTTTCTTTCTTCGCTGTCTTGCGCGCTTACTCTATCTATATCGTATTTCGGCATACGTTAGTCGAGTTATTTTTCTACGTGCTAACTCTTCGTCAATTTTATTTCGCCTCTAATGTGGAGCATTATTTTCTTTTGGTTTTCGCCGACCATTTGACTCTTCTTGTTTCAAACGGCAAGCTCGTATCTACCGGGTGCTCATATCTGTTGGAGTACCGGGTGTTTGGAGCATTGCCCGATTACCTGAAAATTCTTAAACCGTCAAGCTGTCTAACGCCGACGACGCATGATTATGTTATCCATGCCGGACTACCTCAATATTATTATTATTTCTCTCGATTACATCAAATACCTCATTATGAGGATCAGTTTATTGTCTAATACGTAAGCCGTCAAGTTGCCTAATGCCGACGACTCCTTATTGTATTATCCATGTCGGATTACCTCGTTCTTATTATAAATTTACTTGATAACCTTAGAGGTCTCGTTATTACGGCTGTTTCCTCCTATTTTAAGCTGTCGAGTCGCCTAACGCCGACGACGCATTATTATTTTCTCCATGTCGGATTACTTCATTATTATCATTACTTTGGCCGATCGGGCCCACGGTTCGCGTATTATTATGATTTCTGCCGATTCTTGAGATTTTAGTAAGTCGTCAAGCTGCCTAAACGCCAAGGACGCCCTTCGATGCGAGTTTTATCGAACCTTTCAAATTGTTACAATGGTTTTGAATGGAATAAATCTCATAACTAATTTTATGTAACTCCTCTCGACTACCGTTATTTATTTCTGTTGTGCTGTTACTTTCATCCCTTAGACCAGCCCCTCTACCATTTTGTATCCTAGTTTGGGCTGAGTAGCCGGACCGTCCTCGGTCACCTGTTTGTGGGTAGTTCGGATAACTACTGGTGACGGGGTTGGGCGAAACAAAAGTCAGTATTACCGGCGGTACTGTCGTACCTGGCGCCCAGCCCAACCTCATCATCGGACTAATATACACGGTTAGCGGGTCAGGTGAGTCGGGATGGGACGGATCGTACCCTTCGGAGGAAAATTCCATTACAATATATATGTGTCATTCCATGTCAAATCGACCAATGGTTGGAATCAACCCCTTTCGATTTGGATGAATTCTTGTCAGGAGTTTTCTTTTATCATAAAATGAAGTCCTGCTAAAAGAAAAAAAAATATTTTTTTTTTTCGAAAGCAATTCAAATTTTCACCATTTTTCGAATTTTTCGAGTTTATTTTTTAAATATCTCAAAAACTACCATAGTTACAAAAATGGGCTAGAGTTTGTTTTAAAGAGGATATTTGGGGCTGTGAATAAAAAAATATTTTGAAAAAATTTACGAAAAATGCTGAGTTGGCAGAATTTTGAAATTTGAAAAATCATAAAAATCGAAGTTCAGTATTAAATTTTTGGCTCAATTTTTTTAATATAATGCCTTTCATTGATCTAAAAATATCCTGAAATTTTCAAGAGGATGTTTTTTTTTAAATATGAATTTTGAATTTTAATAAAAAAAGAATTTTTTTTGCAACTTCTAAATAAAGTAAAGTTAAGCAAATATTTAGTTTTGTAATTTTGAGCAATAAAAAATTAAATCTACGTCATAAGCATGTAAAAACAATAACATAATTGAAATTACTTTTTTTGTTTATGTGATTTCAGTTTGAGAAACAAATCAGTTAAGAAGTGGTACATTCTGCCCTCTTTGTATCTACTACTAAAGTTTATTCTACTAGATAATTACCGTGGAAGATAGAGACCTTTAGAGAGGTCTCTATTCTCCACGATAGTTACACTTGTAGAGGTCAGTGAATTTATTATTATTAATGTTCTAGCAGCCCCCTGGCACAGGCGAATAAAAATAGTTCGTGATATGTCCTTACCGCACCATGGAGCTAATAGTCATCTGCTCGGTAGTTACCATTCGGTGTATATCTATATACAGCGAGCAGATGACCGCTAGCGCCATGGTGCGGTAAGGACATATCGCGATTTTCGTTAGGTCAATCGCCACCAAAATGCGCTAGTTGTCATCTGCTCACTGTATATAGATAAAAAAAAGGAAAGCCCGAAAACCGTCATATTCGCGTATATAAGACTGCGGCAGGGCTCGCGCAAGCTTTTCTTTTAATACTTGGCGTCGAGCCGCTACCGCGTCTCTTGATACATGGAATGGTAACTACCGAGCAAATTACTACTAGCGCCATGGTACGGTAAGGACATATCACGAACTATTTTTATTCGCCTGTGCCAGGGGGCTGCTAGTACATTAATAATAATAAATTCACTGACCTCTACAAGTGTAACTATCATGGAGAATAGAAACCTCTCTAAAGGTCTCTATATATATATATAGCCTTTATTTTCCCTTTCGGGTTACAGCCTGACTTCTAACAAAACACATTTACATCGCCTTTCTCATCTTAACCTACTATACAAAACTTAATACTCATCTTAAGACTAATACGTGCCCACACACACCGCACACACCGCAGAGAGAGAGAGAGAGAGATATCATTCCATTCACCACACTCTCCACACATTCCTCCATGCCATCTCCGCTCACCCCGTCGATCGACCTCCGTTTCCGCTGCACCGTTTTACTCCCTCCCTCTCACCCTCTCCACTCCTCAATCCTCTTGAGCCACTCCTCCCCTTGCCCATCCTCTCCCAACACCTCTCCCCTCATTTCTTGCCATCCCCTTTCCGCCCCCCACCCTGTACACTCCTCCATCACATGCTTCCACGTCTCCTCCCCGCCCGTGCATACTCTGTATTCCCTCCTCTCCCCCTCCTCCCGGTACCTCTCCCCCTCATTTCATCACCTAGCCTAAACCTTGCCACTCTCCCCCATCTCTTCTCCTTCCACCCCCTCCCCAAGTACCCCGGTATACCCCTTCCCTTTATAAACTTGTAGTCCCTATTACTCCTTGACTCCACTATTTTTTCCCATCTCATCGTCTCCTGTCTGTCCTTCTCTACTCTCACCATCTCCTCCCCCCTCATCTCCCCACTCGACCATCTTCTCTCCACTTCCTCCACATTCCATCCCATCCTTCTGTAAAATTCATTTCTTTCCCCTTCCCACCCTCCTACTTCCTCCCTCCCAACCGCACTCCTTCTCATTTCGTCTCTGCTTCTTCTCTAAAGGTCTTTATCTTCCATGGTAATTATCTAGTAGAATAAACTTTAGCAGTAGATACAAAGAGGGCAGAGTGTACCACTTCTTAACTGATTTGTTTTTCAAACTGAAATCACATAAATAAAAAAAGTAATTTCAATTATGTTATTATTGTTACATGCTTATGACGTAGATTTAATTTTTTATTGCTCAAAATTACAAAACTAAATATTTGCTTAACTTTACTTTATTTAGAAGTTGCAAAAAAAAATTCTTTTTTTATTAAAATTCAAAATTCATATATAAAAAAACACCCTCTTGAAAATTTCAGGATATTTTTGGATCAATGAAAGGCATTATATTAAAAAAATTGAGCCAAAAATTTAATACTGAACTTCGATTTTTATGATTTTTCAAATTTCAAAATTCTGCCAACTCAGCATTTTTCGTAAAATTTTTCAAAATATTTTTTTATTCACAGTTCCAAATATCCTCTTTAAAACAAACTCAAGCCCATTTTAGTAACTATGGTAGTTTTTGAGATATTTAAAAAATAAACTTTCAAAATTCGACAAATGGTGAAAATTTGAATTTCGCATAACTTTCGAAAAAATTTAAAAATTTTTTTTTCTTTTGGTAGGACTTCATTTTATGATAAAAGAAAACTCCTGACAAGAATTCATCTAAATCGAAAGTGGTCGATTCCAACCATTGGTCGATTTGACATGGAATGACCCATATATGTGATTATCCTATGTGTCTAGATTTCAAATAAACTAGGATTTTTATAGGATTTTTGAAGCGACTACATTTTATATTTTTAAGCGAATAATAAGACGATTATTTTATCGAAATATTACGAACATCGTTCGCACAGCTCATAGCTGCAGAACGTGACATCTAAGATGATACTATGTTTATAAAACGTAGCAAACACCGGTGTCTCTGGTATAAAATTGCAATAACACAAAAATGAAGATGATTTTATTATAATATATCTGTGGCGAGTTAGCCGGCAGCGATAGGCACTCACATACACACGCGCGCACATGCATACGTGTGCATACAGTGCATCTGCGACACCATAAAAAGAGGGAAAGAGAGAGAGCAATATAGATACTTAGTTACCCTTTTGGTTCATGCATTTTCCTTTATGTATGTATATTAGGGTGATTTAAAAAAAATCGACTTTTTTTTCTCAAAGTCGCAAATGATTGTGTTAATACTTCATGAAAAAGTAATTCTGCCAAAATTTGGGCCTTCTAAAAGATTGTTTAGAGGTCGCGCTAACAACTTAAATTTTTTTTTTCAATTTTAATGAAAAATTATGATATAAAAATATCGATTTTTCGGTGTCGCAACAAAAATAGTTAGCACGCAGAACAGAGTTGATTCCCTCAAAATTTGAACTTCGAAGAAAAAATTTTAGAGGTCGCCCCAGCAGCTTTTCTAAATTTATTTTTTTAATTTCTCGTAAGCATCTTGATATAAAAAAATAATTCTCTTTGTATCGCAGGTTAATATGTTAGCTTTTCGTGGGAAAGTATATCTCCCAAAATTTGAATCTTCTAAAAAAATGTTTAGAGATGCCTCCAATGACATTCAGATATTTTTTTTACAATTTCGAGAACAAATCCAGATATTAAAAAGTAAATTTTTGTGTATCGAAGTTTATATGCTAGGATTTCATGAAAAATTAATTCTCCCAAATTTTCAGCCTCATAAAAAAATTATTAGAGGCCACACCCAGCGATTATCATTTTTTTTTCTAAAAAACGTGACCTCTAAAAATTTTTTTAGAAGTCCCAAATTTTGGCAGAATTACTTTTTCATGAAGTATTAACATAATCACTTACGACTTTGAGAAAAAAAGTGCACAAAAAAAGTGCGCAAAAAAAAGTACACAAAAATTTACTTTTTAATATCTCGATTTTTACCCGAAATTGTAAGAAAAAATATCTGAATGTCATAGGAGGCATCTTTAAACATTTTTTTAGAAGATTCAAATTTTGGGAGAATTACTTTCCCATGAAAAGCTAACATATTAACCTGCGATACAAAGAGAATTATTTTTTTATATCAAGATGTTTACGAGAAATTAAAAAAATAAATTTAGAAAAGCTGCTGGGGCGACCTCTAAAATTTTTTCTTCGAAGATCAAATTTTGAGGGAATCAACTCTGTACTGAGTGCCAACTATTTTTGTTGTGACACCGAAAATCGATATTTTTATAGCATAATTTTTCACTAAAATTGAAAAAAAAAATTTAATTTGTTGGCGCGACCTGTAAAAAATTTTTTAGAAGGCCGAAATTTTGGCAGAATTACTTTTTCATGAAGTATTAACACAATCATTTGCGACTTTGAAAAAAAGTCGATTTTTTTTTAATCACCCTAATATATACTCTAAGAAAAAGACAGTCCCCAAAAATCCTCAAACCTGACACCTCCGAGGAAATTTCGATTGATGCGTAAATAACTCACTATTATACACATGGTAATGTCTATCGAACCACTTCAAACATCCATCATACACCTATCAAACCACTTTGAACATCTATCATACATCTGTTGAACCATTTTGAACGTCTATCGTACATCTAACGAACCACTTAAACATCTATTATACATCTATCGAATCACTTCGAGCATCCATCATACATCTAACGAACCACTTTGAGAGTCTAGCATACATCTAACGCACCACTTTAAACATATTTATATTGAACATCTAAAGAACTGATACCAATATTTTCTACATTTTTGTAATTAGAGAGCAGCGTTTCGCTCAACTTACTAAAATCAAATATTCGCCATAATTACATGGTCGGATATGGAAGTTAGGATATGGATGGAAGAAAAAGGATAAGATAAAAAAGACAATATGTATTGTAACGTGTGGTTTTTATTTGGTTGAATTATTGTTATGATTCGACCACCAATTGAATATTTTAAATACATTTTGTAATGCACAATGTTTCGTATGCTTTTCACAACGTAGAGTATAACTAACATTTAATTTGTTTAAATATTCATTATCATCATATTCAGCATCTAGGGTTTTAATAATTATATTTTCAGCATCATGATCAAGTATTTCTGTCAACCATTCTCGTTCTTCATGTCCTTTCACGTACACGACGGAATGCGTCTCATGATCTGTAGGACCCATAATTGACACCCTGATTAAGTGTTCAGCCATGCTATATGGAACGTTCCCGTTCTCCTATCTTAGTGCGTGATGATTCCGAATTGTCCAAGAAGCTTGACATCTCTCAGACTTTGTGAGCGTTCACCATGGTTATAGGATTACAGAATATGTAATGGGAAAGTATATCTCCTTCCCGTAATACAGCGGCTTCTTTTACGATAAAGTTTTTACCAATAACAAATCCTTGTAAATCGACAAATGTTGGCACGACCATAGTAATAGCAATAGCAACCAAACAAAATTCGTTCACAAGAATATATCGATGACTGCGGTCGATCATAAAGAATCTCGATCTTTATATTATTTGTTTCATTTTTTATAGTCATTTGGGAGAAATATATGATCTAAACAATTTTACTGACTACATTGGTCAGTGGACAATATTCAATAACACGGTCATGCAAAATAAGGTAATATGTAGTAGTATTTACGGGTATATCTTCTCTACATTCAAAATTTATCCTTACATCAACTGTTCTATTTTTTACAGACTCGTTTTGATGCGAACAATCAATGACTACAAGAGGTCCGTTGTACAAAAATTTCGAAATGGTTAAAAACGTATCATCGTCATCACATCCGTGATATGATTTTCGAAAACGCGAGTACATGTCAAACAAAATGGCGAATCTATTCTTATCGAAATCCAAATTCAAATCATCATAGGGATAGGATTCCGAATTTAGAAAGAGCTTAACGTTGGTTAATTCACAGTCGTCAAATAGAGTGATATCTCTAGACATGACATTTTTTTTGGCAGTCTGCAATGCAAATATCACAAATCGAGGTTTCTCCAGTTGTGAGATGACGTTAACGGTCCATGAATGCTTAGTAGTATTATGTAGTTGTAGAAATTCATATAGATCCCAAAAGCGGAAACTCATATTGAAATATCGCCCATTTTCCAATGCTCGAACTAAAGACAACTTATTGATTTAATTCAATGTCACATGAGGCATACGCCATTGTATTTTGAGCAACTCAATCTCAACCTGCACTTCAGGATGACTGCTGAATATACAATTGTTGTCATTACGGGAACGTATGAGCACCAACTCGTGACACGAGTTAATCACAATACGCTTATAATCTTCGCAAAATCCCAGAAGTATATTTAGTGGCACACAAAAATTAAAGTGAGCTTCATCACTATGATGTGCCACATCCCATGCAGCATTCTTCAAAGTTTTGCCCCTTTCGGTTGATAAAGAGAGGTAATTTTTGATAGTGGTAGTTATTCCTACGTTTCTGTTCCGATCAATTTCTACACCATCAGGTTCATAGCGAAGTTCACCAAACATGAATACAACGCAATTGTTTCCCAATACCAGCGATTGTTCGCCCGTTTTGTTAACGGACAACACCACTGTGACGGCTTCAAAAAATCGATTTTTTTAAAACCATTTAAAAAAATCTAAAATACTTTTAAGATTGAAATGCCGTTGGACCCAGGTCGAAAAAATAATTATTTTCGTAGATATTGAATATTTTGTGGAGCGGTGCAGCGATCCGCGATGCTCGGGGTCCCAACTTTGAACGCGTTTTTCTCAAAACCACTTTTTTGAGTGCGGCACGCAGTAGAACTCGAGCAATTTTTATCCGATCGACTTCAAATTTTTACTGTATCGTATCGTTTAGAATCGTTAAAGTGCAGAATACCAATCCGGCGACTTACATACTCCAAGATTCATGTAGGAATCCAATCACAGGAGGATTTTACGAATTCGAGCTCCAACGTGTTACAAATCTTGATGTGTATCTTGTGGAAAAGTTGATACGCAGGAAGGGTGATATGGTTTTCGTGAAATGGTTGGAAATGAATAAATCATATAACTCACGGATACATAAAAATAATATATTGTAAACATATGTAGCCGTCGCAGTAAAATCTATTTGCTTTTTACAATAAATATACGTTGTTATATACAAAAAATACATCGTTTATTTCATTCAAACCCGATTTCCTCATTACAATATATATGAAATTTTAAAATTTATCAATTCAGCTATGTTTACAAATACAATTTAATATTTACAATGGGATTTTGTAATGACCCCATGGTAAAGTATTTGTCGTGCCGGGTACGATATATCGCTTGTCATCATATGGACTCAGATCAACTTTGGTCTCACTAATTGTATACACTTCATGCAGCTTCGATCTTATACACGATTGTTGACGAGTCATTTCAATTTCTTCCTTCAAGCACTAACAAGGAAACCTTCCCAGGTGTACCCCGCCGATTTTGTTCCGCTTGGAGTATGTTATTCTACATTGAAATCTAAGAGATGCGCATTTTTTTTTTGCGGAAACTCGTATTTAAGAGGTGAAACACACCCCTAAAGTTGAGGTCTCCTAGGGGAAGTTATTCAGTTCCATATACAGAGTGTCACAAAAGTAACGGGACGGCTGAATATTTCCGCAGGTAAGACAATTTCCCGAAATGTTAAGGTCGTTCTTGAAGTAACTTTTCCCATGGAGTTCAATGGTGACCTTCGTTTTGACCTTGACGATGTCTTTCAGTTATTTCAAGGTCAACTTTTGTTTTTCAAATGGGAACCCCCTTTTTTGACATCGGTAATCGATAGAGCGAGAAATTTTACGTACAGATACGTACTTAAGTCACCGGTCCCCTTTGACCTTGAAGGTCACTGCAGGGTTAATTAAACTTAAACACACTATGAATACCTCGGACAAGAATAGAAGCTTCTTAAATTCTATCGTTAAGACCAAAGTTATCAATTTTAACAAGGTGCATCTAGTGGTGACCTCGATCATGACCTTGACCATGACCTTCAAGATGATTTCAAGGTCAACTTTTTTTGTAATAAATATTCCCTTTTTGACATCCGCAATCGATAGAACGAGAAATTCGACGTACAAATATGTACTCAAGTCATCGGTCGAATTTGACATTGAAGGTCACTGTAGGGTTAAGGGGACCGTATGGTCTAGAAATTTGAAAAAATCGATTTTTTTTTTTTCGATATGTCGAAAGTATAGCATCTCAAGAATATACTGTGAAATTTTCATGCGGAAATTCTCAATATTACAGCTTCTACAGTCCATAACGCAGGTAGAGAGCGGTCCGCGCGCTCCTAACGGGTCTAGCGCTAACCGGTAACCTAATCGGAGCGCAGCAGCTGTCCCAATCCTTCTCCGAAAATATATACCTGTATATAGTACATACTATATACCTATATATACTTTTCCCTTCCCCGAAATATACCTATTGTCGAACATTTGTGAGGGAAACGGTCATTTCGCTTTCCCCTGACTTGATCAGTACAACGTTACGTTTTGACGAACCAACATCGAAAATTTTGAAATAAAATATCAGAAAATATGGATAGAAAGCAAGGCCGTGACTCTTCTAGACGACCATCTTCTGTAGGTCGCAAAAGATATTTCAAGGGCAATCGATTCACTATCGAAAATACTACTGATTTTACGAGCACGTCTGCGAAAAAATTAAAAGGCAATGAGGAATTGGAAGTAAACGTTAATCCTACTTTCAATTATTGCATCATCGAATTCAGCATGATATTTTTAACGTTGCAACAGTTGTTGAAGTGTAAAGATTGTAACGGTGCGGTCACTTTTAGCAAAAACGGACAACGTGGTCTAGGATTCAAACTCTCTGTGAAGTGTGAGTGTAAAGAAACTTTTATTTTGTCTTCGCCGTTAATTGATAAGGCATTTGAAATCAACCGTCGACTTGTTCTCGCCCTGAGAATGCTTGGAGTAGGATTTGAAGGCTTGAAAAATTTCTGCGGTCTCATGGATCTTGGACAAGGAATTTGTAAGAGTACATATTACGGCATCGTGGACAATATAAAAATTGCAGCTGAAGCCGTCGCGAAAATCGTTTTCCAAAGAGCATTGAAAGAAGAAGTCGAGTTGAATGTAAAAGCTGGGCGTCCCGCGGATGAACTTTCTGTGTCTGGTGATGGATCGTGGGCGAAACGTGGATTCTCATCGCTTCTCGGTATTGCCTCGTTAATAGGGAAATACAGTAATAAAATTTTAGATGTTGTCGTCAAATGCAGTATATGTCAAGCCTGCTCTCAATGGAAAGGCCAAGAGGATACGATTGAATATGAAGCGTGGTATCGAGAGCATGAAGATCACTGTGACGCAAATCATACCGGAAGTGCTGGCAAAATGGAGGTAGACGGCATCGTGGAAATGTTCAAGAGATCGGAAGAGTTGTACAACGTAAAATACGCGAACTATATCGGAGACGGCGACACGAAAACGTTCAAAGCCTTATTGGACACAAAGCCTTACGGGGATGATTTTTTAGTTTGCAAAAAAGAATGTGTTTTGCATGTTAAAAAACGTTTGTACAAACGTGCTGTTGATGCGAAAAAAAAACATGCACAAATAAAGAAAGCAACAAAGAAATTGACAGAAAAAGAAGAGGGAAAAAAGACACAGCGGAAATCGATAAATAAAACACCGAAGCGTCAACAATTGACGAATAAATTATTGCAAGAGCTGTCAACTTATTACGGTCTAGCAATTAGACGTAATTCAGATTCGACTGAAGGGATGAGAAGTGAAATATGGGCAGCATATTATCACAAAATTTCAACAGATGAAAATCCGCAACACTCGTACTGTCCTCCAGGTTCCGAATCGTGGTGCAAGTGGCGTCAAAGTGAGGCTGCAGGTACTTTAGACACCTACGAGCACCCACCTGCTCTGTGCGATGAAGCACAAGAGATATTAAAACCAATTTATGAAGAATTGACAGCAGAGACTTTATTGGAAAGGTGTATTGGCAGTAATACGCAGAACAATAACGAAAGTTTCAATGCTTGCGTGTGGCACCTTGCGCCGAAACATCTGTTTGCCGGAAAAAAAATCATTGATATTGCCACTCACATTTCCGCTTGCATATTCAATGAAGGATTTGCATCCCTATTGAAAATAATGGAGACCATGGGCATAACAATCGGGCCACAAGCGGAGCAACTAGCGCAAAACCGAGACGAGCTGCGAGTATCGAGCGCCAACCGTAGGAGCACGGACAACTCCAAAGAGGCTCGGACAGCTCGAAGAAATGAAAGGAGTGAGGAAATCTTGAATTATGAACGTTCCGAAGGAATCCTATATGGTGCCGGAATCGCGGATTAACTGTAAGTATTCAAAATTTGCTCAATTTTTGAAAATATCTGTACCTCAAACTTTAAACTCATTTATCTCGAAACGACTTTTTTCGGCACTGCGCAGGTGAAAACAAAAAAACTATACAACCGAATCACTTGAAATTTGGATATGTTGTTCACAACATGTATGGCTATCGTCGGAACTACAATCATAATTTTATTTAAATAATTTCTTATTGTTTATACTAAAAAACTAGTGAAAAAAAAACCCGATTTTACGATTTTTTTTTCAAAAGCGCGCCATTTTGTCAATTTTTAATTTTTTCGATTTGTTCTAGTCCCGACCATAACTGCACTCTTTCTGATTAAGAATCTTCTTGAATTTTGTGTTTCAGATGAGTAGAAGTCTCGGATCGATCTTCACCGTCCGGGTCGGATTTTTCGAGAGGGTCGTCTTCAATGCCAATTATATGATAATAAACACTGTTTTTAAAATTAAAAAAAAATTTTTTGTATACTTAATAAAGGTAGTAATAAACCCGAAAAGTAAAAACATCGATTTTTAAATTTTTTATGGCAAAAAAAAAATCGTGAAAATAGGTGAAATTTTCGTGCTCTAGACCATACGGTCCCCTTAATTCAACTACACCTGGAAAGGTTTCCTTGTCAGCTCAAACTGAGATACCAAATGGTAGAGGGGCTGGTCCCGGGGTAGAGAGCAACATTACAAACAAAAAAATAATAGGCGAGGCGAAGTATTGAAATTTTGAATAATGAGATTTATTTAACAAAATGCTCCTTATGCGGTACAGACACTCGCTGATACGAAATTCAACCTTAAACCGCGCCAATAACAATTGAAAGTAGTCAAACTTAGGCAGCTTAAATACCGACCAAACGGGCCGTTGCGGTTAGGGAAACGTTAACAAGGCGTCGTTGGCGTTTAGGCAGCATGACGATACTATATGTAACTTTGGGCAACCGAACTAAACAAAATAATTAAATGTTGGAATTAAATAAACGTTAATAATGCGTCAGTGGCGTTTAGGCAGCATAACGAGACGACACTTAACTTTGGGCAAACAAAATAATTAAAGGTTGGAATTAAAGAAACGTTAATAATGCGTCAGTGGCGTTTAGGCAGCATGACGATACGATACCTAACTTTGGGCAAACAAAATAATTAAAGGTTGGACTTAAAGAAACGTTAATAATGCGTCAGTGGCGTTTAGGCAACATGACGATACGATACCTAACTTTGAGCAAACAAAATAATTAAAGGTTGGAATTAAAGAAACGTTAATAATGCGTCATTGGCATTTAGGCAGCGTGACGATACGATACTTAACTTTGGGCAACCGAAATAAACAAAATAATTAAATGTTGGAATTAAGGAAACGTTAATAATGCGTCATTGGCGTTTAGGCAACCGGACGACGTGACAATTAATTTTAGGCCAACTAAATAAACCAAATACTGGATGTTGTAATTAACGAAACATTAAGAATGCGTCCTTGGCGTTTAGGCAACATAACGGCACGATAACTAATTTTAGGCAACCTACAGTAAACGTAATAATTAAGGGTTATAGTGACAGAAACATTGATAAGGTACCCTTGGCATTTAGGCAGCAAACTACCCGTTTCCGGTCGAGGTACGAAACGGTAGCGTATAGCCAGGGAAGCCATACTATATGCAAAATTACAAGGAAAAATAATTCAACGAAATAACTCTAGTACAAAAATAAATTCGATGCGAACGAAGGCGAAAACAAATCGGCGAAATAAGCCGCGGAAGACGCCAACAAAAGAAAGTGAACCGATGAAAGAAAAAAACGTAAACATGCGCGAATAATCTAACGGCCTTGAGCGCGCGGTGAAAGAGACTACGGCGAGGTAATTCTTAGCGTACTCGGATTTCATCAACCTTTCCCAAAATCCAAATGACGTAATATTCGTCGCTGATCTTTTAATTAATACTACTCCCCATTAAAATTGCGAATCAATAAATCAAATAATAATTAAGATGATGAAGTCGGACCGAACGCGAACTCACTCGCCTCACCGCAATATTTCGCGATAATACTTTTAAACAGAGGTGAACGCGAGACTATCGCAACAGATCACCTCTCTCACAAATGCAATAAACAAAATCCTAAATAATTAACGTAATTAACTCCAAATAAATAAATGTTGTGGTGGAGCGAGAGACAAGTGAAGAATAAAGAGGAACGGGCTCACCGAGAAACTCTCCAAGTCAGCCACGTGGTGCGAACAGGTAATCCAAGAGAGCACTTACATTTCACGACTCACCGGACGGACAATCGATCGAAGACTGATTTATCCCTCGCCTCGTTCGAAGGCGAGATTTCCCGAATTCTCACTTCTCCCACCGCTAATTACCCCTCAAGAAGGTCTGCGCTCCCGTGTACTCACGCTAGACTCTGCTCTATCTCCCTTACTCTCGTGGGTTACACGGTATTTCAGGGCTTCGTTCTTAACGAGGGTCTCGTACCCCCCACCACATAGCTACGAACGAAAGCTCGACGCTGCCCAGTGGTAGCCCAAGCAAATTTCGTTTCCTCCGTACTTGAAACTCGTGCCCAGAAACTGAAGGTCGCTTCCTGGTTGCCTTCCTCTAGGGAATTCGGCGGACATCTCCGGACAAAAGGGAGGCCTCCCTTAAACCTGGTGGTTTCAGTGTGGGCCCACCCTTAAACCAGGGTGGGCCCACACTGAAACCACCAGGCAATACAACACTTCTATTGCGGAGATGAACCCGAACCTCAATAGACGAGGCGCCGTGATTAGCGGTCCATGGCCACCAGGAAGACGACGACGGGTGTTGTAACTCTCGGTTGCCACAGCGAAAAACCGACGGGCGGCTATCCAACTTTCGGCCTTTTTCCAGCGTAAGCTTTAGTGACCCACTCAATAGGTTCCGATGAACGAACCTAAAGCAACTTATTCACGAGTTACGAGCACGGTATGAGGTTTTTAACGTAGTTGGTTTGGCGGTGATTGTACACGAGCGCACTCCCCCCCCCCCCCCCCGGGAAACACGGTGGGTAGAGCTGTTGCGGAAGTACTTTAGTCGCAGCCAACGCAAATGTGCCAATTAATTTTTAAAACAAAGAGATAACAAAGCAATTCATTTTTTTAACGGACAACACCACTGTGACGGCTTCAAAAAATCGATTTTTTGAAAACCATTTTAAAAAATCTAAAATACTTTTAAGATTGAAACGCCGTTGGACCCAGGTCGAAAAAATAATTATTTTCGTAGATATTGAATATTTTGTGGAGCGGTGCAGCGATCCGCGACGCTCGGGGTCCCAACTTTGAACGCGTTTTTCTCAAAACCACTTTTTTGAGTGCGGCACACAGTAGAACTCGAGCAATTTTTATCCGATCGACTTCAAATTTTTACTGTATCAATAAAAGTAGATTATCTAGAGAAGTACATAGGATTTTTTCGATATCTCAATAATTATAAAAGTTATTTTCGACGAGAAATTTTGCTCAAAAATCATTCTTTAATTTCAAAGGCGTGCCTATTTTTTAAAAATCAATATTTTTCCAAATCCCTATGTACTTATCTTCAAAATATCATATTATTAACGAGAACACTCGGTATTTTTTTTCAGATCGACGTTGAAGAGAGTTCTGCTGCGTGCCGCGAACCACTGCGGAGATGACGCGAGAGCTTCCCCAGCGCCACCATGCGGCGTGAAAAATGTGAAAAAAATGTGTTTTGATACATTAATAAACAAGGAACAAAACCCAAAAAAAATTTTTCGAATATCTCTTTTTTCCCACAAAAAAAAATTCTTGAAAAATGTGAAAAAATAGGGGGTCACAGTGGTGTTGTCCGTTAATCAAAGAAAATTCCGAACCCAGTCTCTCACACCTAAATAAGCTCGGCGAGCGATGTTACAGGTACACTTCGTGGGTCAATGCCACATTAAAAGTACGCCGTGTTCGTCGGTACTCGTAACTATAAAATAACGGCGATCTGAACATAATATTAACAAAAGCTTAAATTGCGTACGATACTTAATTCCTAAATTCCCTAGCCTAAGATGAGTCCTCGATCTTACACGCCCCGGCGAGTCGACGTGCAGCGGCAAACAGGATCGTAAATCCGGTCCACTGGTCGACACGGATTCGTACGAGTGGCGGAACTTCAAATGTCACGTCACAACACATATTGACAATTGCTCAAGAAGAATTAGCAGTCTTATAGTCTACAATCGAATTTTATTTGATAAGTATATCGAAAACTGAGGTCGCATTTTTCCGGTCCTTAAGCGCCTAGTAAAAAATGTAATTTACATGTTATCCTGTTATCTTATTATATGCTATGGATTCATTTGTATTATAATTTCCAGCAATTATGGCTCATACGTTGTACAATAATGATAGTCAACAAAAAAATGTTTCAAACGCAAAGACTTTTTGCACCATGCACAATTTATAATCGCTATGTGATTGCAACCAGGTATTTCCCAGTGTGTTTTTGATTGACCGAACACAAAATCGACAGAATTTTCGAAATATTCCGGTTTTTCCGTTACATAATTACTTTTAAACCATGAATATTTAAAAAGATTAGTATAACGTGGAGATGACAGTTGATTATGGGTCAGCGATTGCAGTTCGATTATATTATTCCTCGAATGTAAATTTATATCAGCATCCATTAATATAACACTATCTGAAAAGTGTCGCACAATATTTTTCCATATTCGAAATCTAAATACATCAAGCGGTTGAATTTTTCCAGTTGTACCTTTTGGGATAATCACTGTGATGATTTTTTTATCATGAGGAGTGGCTTCGCGAACAACTTTGGGGCAGTATACACTCCAGGAATCGATCAATAATACGTTCACTCCCAACATTAGGAAAAAATACTTTTTTCAACCAAATTTTAAAATTATCTGTTAACATATAACAAATTATATATTTATATTTATATGTAAAAAAAAATTGATGCGTCCTTAATGACAATACACACCGGAAATAAGTTTCCCAGATTTCGATGCTGTTACAGTGACGTTTTCTGGTCTAAATAATTATTTCTCTAATCTTGGTCCAAATTCACCTTTTGCCTCTTTTACCACTATAAAAAGTGGAGAAAGTAATTTCCCGTTTGCGTTTATTGTTGGCTGGATCGTGTAGCTGTGGGTTGTTAAAGAGATTGATTGTACAACACATTCAACTTTTTTGATCCTTCCATCGCTAAAGTTCGTGCTGAATGAATTTCTAGTTGAAAATCGCTTTCGTCTGAATTGTATACATTGCTTGACCCATGTTTTGCAATTAGTGAGTTAACACCTTGAACAAATTTTTCTCCATTTTTTTGTAGAAACGCTTGTTCTTCCACAGTTTTTTTCGTTACAAATTTATTTATTTTTCTAGAACCAATGCGATACAATTTCTTAAATTTCCATAGCCATTTATTAGAGGCTCTAAATCGTATATCTTCATCGCCTATTTCTTTCTGTGCCTGTAGAGCCCACTTTTGAAGGTCAATATCATGAACGATAACACCAGCGTCTACATCAGTTTCTATGTTCCGCAATGTATATTCAGAAATTCGAGCTAGTTTTTCTTTATAAGTACCACCTGTGTTCAGTTAATATGCGGCATCGTAACTGGCGTGTGGTTTTGACAGATTTGTATTTTTGCTTGACGGTTTCAATACTGTAATTCTTTTTTTTACCAGATCTCCAGTATTCCACAGCTTTTTTTTTTGTAATCATAGCTCAGCTCATCGTCATTCGAACAAGCGTCGGATTCGACATCTTCATCATCTTTTTGCCATATGGTATCTTCAGCAGCATTTGCTTCGTACTCTTTAAATGGTTCTTGAAAATCTAGAGTCTCTTCCTATATCATCTCAACTCCATTCTAATCTTGCATAGAATCAATTAAAAAATTTTCAAAATTTTTCCTTCATCTCTATTTCTGCATTGTTAACAGGAGTTTGTACAAAGTTCATAGCCTCAAATGTAGTAAGTAACAGTTCAATAACGTTGATTGGATTGACTTTCATGCTGGTAAAAATGTTACGCACAACACACCGAGAGCACAGAAAAGGAAACACAATTTTAAGCTCGCTTAAATATGTACTTGTACAATGCGAATGGTAACCGTCTTTTAAAGCAAGTTTCGGAACAGAAAAATATTCATTTATCTTGCAAAACCTGATAACGGTTTTATCTAATATAACCACACTTGAGCGCTTTGAAAGGCGATGACTAATATTCACCATGATTAATACCCCGGGTATTAGAATGCCAAAAACATCAGGTGATCATGACTACTTGATAACATTCTAATCGAGTACAAACACCATGATTACATCTTTACGCTTCTATTTTTTTTTTATATCGCGGGTATTAGAATGCGAAAAACATCGGGTGATCATGACTACTTGATAGCATTCTTATCTAGTACAAACACCGTGATCACATCTCTACGCCCCTATTTTTTTCTTAAGATTAATAAAAGTGCCTTATAGGGACACTGATTGTAGATCAGCACAATACCTAATAGTTTACGCATAGATTACAATTTTCCCATTATCATCAGAATAGTAGTAGTTGCAGCTCCCTGCCTCCCCCTCCCCTCCCCCGTCCCTATTGAAGTTAATGCAAATATGCATACGTGCTTAATAAAACCATTAAATACATAACGTCGATGAAGGAGAAGCAGATTGAACAAAATAGATGGAGAAGTTTTAAAATCGCGAATAAAGAGGAAAATCGAGAAGGGGTGGTTCACCCTGTCAGGGTGTTGTATTAATTTTGCAACATGAGAAAACGTTGATTCGGAACTGTTGTGATATTTTGTATCCGCAAAAACATATAAAACAAGGAAAAGGCAACAGCAATAGGAAAATTCAAATAAGCGGTAGTTCACCCCCTTAAGGTTGCTATTTTTTAAAAATACGAAATCATGTGAACTTTATTTTGATGTTTTTATGGAAATAGAAGCCCTTCCATTCCATTATATTCACCCCTTTTTAATGTGGGACGAGAAACAGATAAATGCAGGGGTGGTTCACCCTCTAATTTTTTTTTTTTCGTTCGCATAGTAGACTTTTCATCGCTTTAGATAAGAAATATTTTGGTTTTTGTTTTATCGAAATTGGTTGAGTGTTTGTTGGTGAAACTGCAAAACAACCCCTTGACATGGCTTATTTTGAAGGGTGGTTTCACCCCTTAAAACCGTTTTTCCGCCGATAAAAAAAAAATACGTGTCTCTTAGTTTCGAATGCTCTTTTACATACAGGAGTTTCAAGAAAATCAGAGGCGGACACCGAAGTAGTGTTCCTTGTGAGTGTAACATGCACATTTTTGCGGACTGCTCGAAATGGAGCAATCGATTGCCCGAAAGAACAAAATCTCACTCGCATCAAGAGCTGCAGTAGAGGCGCGATGTCAAGTATTAAAAAAGAAAGCCAGCACCAGCCTTGCCGCACTTTTATGTACTCGAATATGACGATTTTAGGACTTCATTTTTTCAAACTGCTCTCACGGAGGAACGTGGGTTGAGTAAAAAATCTGACTTTAAAAGACGAATTTTTTTTTCCTGTCCATATAATATTTTTGTTTGTTCACAGAAGAGAGGTATAAAATCGAATTGATGGAAATGAAAAAAAAAAATCTAAATAAAAAAATTGATATAAGGGATCTTCTCAGTGTAAAATTGTTTGAAAATCTATTTTTTGCATTATCCAAAAATATGGACTTCCATAAGCATGCTATTAAATTTCGCTAAATTCCAATTATTTCAGTCCCTACAGCCTTTCTTAAAAAAAGGGATTACAAATAAACAATGTAAAAAAGGATTAGAAGAAAAAACGGAACGAGAATCATTAAATGTTGACGGAATGAATGATGTATGATGATGGGAATGATGGATCGCCGATTGATCGTAAGTAGACTGTTTATATGAAAATTTCATACTCGAAACTTTAAACGCGTTTTTCTCGAAACGTCGTTTTTCAAAACGGTGGACTATTTTCAACGATGAGTTTTTAAGCACACAATTTTTGCCACATTATTCTTCACTTCATTTCTTAACAGTATATGAAAGCTTTTTTTTTAGTTTGAAAATATCATATTTTTTAGAAGAAAAAACTGTCGAAAAGAGGCTCAATCTGATATTTAGTTTTGAAATGTTAAATTGTCAATTTGGAAGATTTTTTATTTCAGACAATTTTTAAAGAAGTTAGAGCATCCACCGTCAGGCGCTATTTTTTAGACACCATTTTGAAGTGGTGAAAAATATTATACAAAAATAAAAGTAAAACATTTTTAAAAAATTATGTACTACATGATTCCTTTGAATAAACGAAAAAAAAATCGGACTAATTATTGGGTTTTATTCATTGAAAATAAAAATCATGAAAATCAGCAATTTTCATGCGCATCACGCTGAGATGGTTCCTTAATCGTACATTTTTACGTAGAAAAGACTACGTCTGACATTTTTGAAAAGAATTTTCAATATGATAACGTCTCTCTAGAACTGACCAGTTGTTTCTTGATAACTTTAGGATATGGGAAAAAGCGGGTCGCTTAGTTACGTGCAACCAAAATATATCACTGAGATATATCCTGGAATGGGTTTGTCAGTGGAAAGAAGGATTTTAAGGATGCAGAGAACCCAGCACGATTATGCAAATGTTTAATCGCGAAGGAGCCCACTAATGGGAAGAAATTGCAGCGCTGGCACCAGATTAAACGGCTACCACATTGAATCACTCCTCAGAGTGAGAGAGAGTGAGAGAAAAAGACCGCAAGGAGGTTCCGCCTTCTATCCCTTTCCCGCAAAGGAAAACTTTCCTCACTATCATCCACCACCCGTCGACGTACCTTCTTTCTTTAACTCACCGTGTCTCCATTTAACTCAAACTAGGCCCTCTTTTACATTTCAGTCCCGTTTCCTGTGTACCATTCTCCATTTTTCTTTTCTTTTTTCAATGCTCTTGCAAATATGCATAACAACCCTGCGGAGTTGGCGTGCACGTAAAATTGTGTCTTTTTCTACAATTTTGGTGTACTCGTAAAACTTGTCCGTTTAATTATGAACAACAATACACTATGAATTAGTGAAATTTTACGAATGAGTTAATACGTGTATCATTTGTTTAAAGCATTAGGCCACTTTGGAATTTTGGAAAAATCGATTTTTTTGCTTGGCTCAAAAGGAGCCTAAAGGCTTCAAAAATAATGTACCAAAATACTATGAGCAGTCGTAATCTCTAAGTACCCCAACTTCATAGTTGACCTATTAATAAGGATCACCTACATAATACTTGGCTTCCTTTGGCTTATTTGGAGCAGTTTATTTATAATATTCTGATAGTAATTGTTTGATTTTCATGATGAATAATGATAAAGTATATGGTGATAAGAAAGGAAGGACACGTGACAGTGGATTCAGCAAGAGACCGACAGTGTCACGAAGATGAGCGTTGATTTTTATACTGACAACTATATAAGCTTATATAGTTGTCTTATATATTATTTTATTATATATATTATATATTATATTATATATAGTTATAAGTTATATAGTATATATATATACTGAAAACTATAAGCGCTACATCTACATACCTACTTAGAGGCTTGAAAAAATGGCCAAATTCTGATTTTTTTTTTCTAGGAAACTGTTAGTGAAAAAACGCATTTTTTTAACACAAAGGTATATATATTGAGAGCCTTTAAAAAATCACCAAAAAATACAGAAAAACAACAAAATCATGGCCGCCGGCAGATGATGAAATTTTCTTCACGACGTTTGGCGGTGGACACTCTCCAGCTTAAACGGTTCATTCGAAATCTAAAAACCAAACGGGTTATTCAAGTTAACAATAAATACGAGTCGTTGACGATCGTCGACTTTTTACATCATTTTTTTTTAACAAAGTGGCAACGAATTGAAACTCGAGTATACAAAATCTATGAAAAACGTCGTCATTTTTATGTAACTATTAAAAAATGAAGATCAATTTTAAACCATTAGCGGTCGCGCTATGAAACTTTTTCTCACACTTATATTAAAGCGATGATTACTCGAAAATTTCAAATAGCATAAGCATTGGAAATTTTTATGTATCTTCACCAAATTTATTCTTTTGTATGAGAGGACTTAAAAAATTTTTTGGAATTATTGTTTTTGAATTTTTTGAATTATTATTTTTTAACTTTTAGTATCAATTATCGTTGTATTTATGGTTTTTTTTTAAATAAAAATGTTTAATAGTCACAATCATTGTAGCAAAATTATTTTCAAGTTTATATTTATCGAATTGACCATTTGAAGCTGTACATGTCAGAAAATCTCTCATCGCGCGCCCAATGTTTAAAATGTACGTAACACGACCGCTGACCGATTAAAACAGTGAGATCGTCAACGACCTTTAAATGTTTCTCATCATATCTCCTGCAAATTTGGAAACAATCCATCAAGGGGTTCTCGAGATATCATGTTCACCAACTTTGGAAACAGCGCTTCAAGAAAAACGTGTTTAAAGTTTGAAGTATGGTGCTGCGATATTTAAGTGGAAAATTTTTAGCTTTACCTCTAGTCATCAATTCCAGGGCTATATAAGGTACCCTCAGCAGCAATTGCAGCTTCATAGGAACAGGATTATCTTTGTCTGCGAGCAATTCTTCCTTCGCGCGTCTCCTCCTGAGTCCGAATTTCGGCTAGATAGATGCATTCACGATCTCGGATCTCGCAGTATGCAGGCCAATTTCGTCCAATGCAGATATCCAATTCCAGCATTATCAGCAAATAGGCTGTTCCATCTTCATTAAAAGTGTATGCGGCAATATTTGCAGCAATTTTTACAATTGATGCAACATTGTTGTAGAATATCGGAGCTATTTGCCAAATATTGTTGTGTCGAGAACTTTACCACTATAGTGACCAATGATAGTTGAAACCCCATGGAAGGAACTGAGTCCTCGTTTTCTCCATGTTCCGTTTCCAGAAACAGTAAGTCCTTTCATTGAGTCCTCTATTTCTTCCCAGTTATTCGCTTCCATTGTCTTATTTTTTCTTCTATAGCACTTCGACATCACACTTGTTTGCAAATAGCGTCCGAAGCACTTACTAAATAATTCACGATCAGATCATAGGTAGCCTGAAAAACTGGTCGATGCAAATCCATTATTCCACAGAATTTTCTTGCTCCCAGTAATCCGATTCCCAACAGTCGCATAGCGAAGAGGAATCTTCGATTTATTTCGTAAGTGCGTCCTATGTACGGACAAGACGAGTTGTTTACAGGTGGGTATGATTTGCAGGTTATTCTTATTTCGAAATCCAAATTTCGTTCACTTGCACGATTGAATTGCACGTCATTTTCACACTCTTTACACTTTACACAGGCACTTATCGCAGAAAAAACAGTCACGAGGTTTAGAACCACATAACTGACAAATTCGTCTATCGGAACGTCTGTATCTTCGGAGCCTTGGAATTTTTTCGCAGACGTACTCGTGTCCGCTTCTTCTTCTCTTTCGCTTTCGAACTAATGTACCGGTCGTTTCCTTTTCTTCAGCCTATCTCCCCTATTAGCGCTAGAAGCTCTTGTTTCTCGCGTAATTTTCATTTTCGATGACATTATTGAAAAAGTTGGAGTAAGTGTTTAAAGTCTATGCACGTCCTCTTGCTAACTTAACGGTTTTCACAATGAATTCTAACGGTTCTCAGTTGAAATCCCCAGGTATAAAAAAGGGATTATATTGTTATAAACAACAGCACACACAATATAGACCGAGAAGACTCTGCAATGGTACCTGCCGCGAAAACGGGCTTTCCGGGCGCGCCGCGCCAAGTAGCGAAACCAGACCGCTCGTCCGGCCGACTGTTAGAAGCTGTAGTTCCATCAATTTTGGGAATATTTTAATGAAATTTTCAGGGAATATAGCTAAAAGGTGATACTATCGAATAAAAATATTTTTGGAAAATTCAATTTTTTAACCCACCTAGGTAGATGTAGTGCCTTAAACCCGTTTTTCTTGAAACCACGTTTCTTGAAATGATCGAAAATATAACTCAAACAAATCTTCACCAATCAATTTGAAAATTTGACTGTACATTCAAAACTAGATTTTGTACCGAAGTATGTAGGTTTTTTGTGTTATATTGCATAGTTTTTTTGTTATAAACAATTATCTGATGATTTTTTTCTAAATTTTTGAACCTTTTTTATAAAAAAACGTGCCATTTTGGCAAAAATGAATATATAAAAGAAAATCATACGTATCTCTGTAGCTGTTCTTATATATAATCAAACAAATTTTGGTTTTCTGTTCCAAATAAAAAATTGCATGAACTACGTTTCCGATCGAAGATCCTTGAAGAAAAAAGGGTGTCAACGGAGAAATGCTATGTAGTCGCCATTTGGTTATAAACCTTTAGAGTCCTTATAAAAATTGCCAAAAGTAATGGTGTATATTCCATATCTATCATATACAAAGTACCGATCATAGGTCGCGCCTATATTTAGGCTTTTCGGTCCTCTACAGGTTAATCACTGCGAAACAATTATTTTGTACGGCTCATTAGTAGTATAATAAACAACTGTATACAGAATTTTGATTCATTTCATTATTTCGTTAAAAAAATTCCCAAAATATGTCTGTTTCTTCTTACTCTAGAGTGGCCTAACCCCTTAATAAACATTTCAAGTGGCTACTTTTATTATCTTACAAGAATTAGGAAATCAATACAATTATCGTGATTCCATTTTTTAACTTTAAGAGGCATACCACCGCAATAGATCTTTTGAGCAGAATAAATTTACCGGTTGCTGACTTGGAACTATTTTAATTTGTACTGACTTTACACTGACTTGCCTTATAAAAAATGTTCGATAATACCATACTGTATATTAACATTCAAGAAATTGTACACCTCGTTTTTGTTATTTATATTTAATCGTATTGGAATGGGTACAAAAATTTATTTACTATCAAAAGGGGTGACAATTATTTATTATATATGATAATTTATTATTTACTAGTACACATTATATCATGCAAATTCATCATTTAAAATATCGCAAATGCAACAAAAAAACCCTAAATAAGTAGATTTATTGTAAAAACAAAAAATTCACAGCGTTTGTTTTATTTATTATTTATTCTCATACTTGATTATATCGAATTTGTTACAATAAACAAAGCTTGATCAAAAACAGGCATTTTATTATGATTTATATTTGACATTTTATAACCAGGAAAAATAGATATTTTTTTTTAAACAAACGAGAAATGCTTGGATTTATCAAAGAAATACTTTACCATGATTTGAACCGACAGTGATCGGTATGCGGTCGCTGTGTGGCTTCGGCGATCTCCCAAGTGAAGTAACCTCGGGCGAGGCCAATACTTGGTTGGGTGACCGCTTAGCCATGTACCGGCTTGCGCATCAATCGTTGAGCGGAAGATAGTTTTTCTGAGTTTTCGATGATGTTAACGAACTGGAACTCAGTAAAAATATAGCTGCCCGTATCGTCCGAGTTTTCAACAGTTTCCCTTGGGAGTTTTCAACAGTTTCCAAATGTAAAAATTCAATAAGTCTTGACGTGCATACGATTTTTACGAATTAATTACTACCGAACTAGATGGTAAATAGCGTTCAAGTTACAAATATCAATTCATCTTGTATTTATGTGTAACTATAAAAATTGTTAGTCCTTCATCTTGGATGGCTCAGCTTCACCGATCTACCTTAATTTATCCAAAATTACTTTTTTCCGAATCCGGCTCAAAGGACCATAAAATGTTTGGAAGAGTCCGTGAATTCTGGCGATAGGAAAAAGTAGTGACGCAAAAAAACAGCATATATGCTGTAAAAAAAGTTGAGGCAAGTACATTTACTCCTCCCAAATAGTTGTTCCGGTAAAAAATCTCCTTCTGAACGTGAACCCTAACAAAAAGTTATAAAAGAGATTTCCTCCCAAAAAATCTAACCTTGCAAAAATTCTCTCATTCACATCAAATCTTCGTAATAAAAAATTTATCACTGTATATTCCTGAATATAAAAGTGCTTGGGTTCTGGACGTTACCGTTAAAAATCGACTGAAAAATAAAAAATTATTCGTTGTAAAATGATTGAGATTTCTACAGGAATGACACGGCAAAGAGCGCGAGAGCGCTTAGCAACTCTGTATTCAGCGTCTGCTAGAACATGCCTTCAGACATGACAGTTTGCCAATTTGACTATGTTTTTATTTCTTGTTCTTGAATGTTTTTACCGTATTTGATAAATATCGATAGAATTAATGGTAATAGGTAAACTTGCAAAATCTCTGTCGTTGCATAATTCCTTTGTGTAAATACTCTATATAGGTTATAAACAAAACTGATAGTTTCGGCAGATGACAGTAACGGCCATAACACGTTTTACAATCTACTACGCTCGTCAAATTTCAATTAGTAAACATTTTTTGAACAACAAAATCGTATAAAAATATCCATTCTCCGCTGTTTATATTTCTAAAATAATAAAATTATAATTTCAAAGTCAATTTTACATTTGCAAACTTTGGTCTATAATAGGTACTGCAAAGATCACGTAGCCGTCACCAATCTACCTTAAGTGCGCGATTCTTGGTGTCTTCGAACGCTGTCTTCATACAGTATTCTTCGTATTTTCTTTGTTCATCTTCACGTGATCAGTGTGTGTGAAATACGTGAGCTCGAAACTCATTTCGTCGGGTCGTATAGCTTTCTTCGTCGCTCTAACGCGAGTGCGCGCGAGATCACGTGTTCTCTTCATCCGCTTTGTGCGGATCTTCGCAACTCTCGCGAGCGTGTGATCACATATACTCTCGAAATCTATCGTTCGCGCTCTCTCAGTCGCATTCGACACTTCCTTCGGACTCTTCGCAATATAGTGCGCGCTCTCTTGCTCTCGTGCTTCATGCCTTTCGAACTATTCGCAATATAGTGCGCGCTCTCTTGCTCTCGTGCTTCGTGCCTTTCGGACTAATCGCAATATAGTGCGCGCTCTCTTGCTCTCGTGCTTCGTGCCTTTCAAACTCTTCTCAATCTAGTGTGGGCTCTCTTGCTCTCGTGCTTCGTGCCTTTCGGACTATTCGCACTATAGTGCGCGTTCTATTGCTCTTATGCTTCGGACCTTTCGGACTATGCTCTCGTACTTCGGATCTTTCGGACTATTCTCAATATAGTGCCTGCTCTCATAAATCTCGTACATAATTCTCCGTATTTTTCGTACTTTGTTTTGAACATTTTCGATACAGTGTACACTCCCTTCGCTCTCGTGCATTATTCCTCGCTGTGCTTCATATTTTCTTGACATTTTCGATATAGTTCCCTTCGCTCATCCCATTGTTCTTCGCTATGCTTCGTGTTTTTGGATGATTTTCGATACTTTTCATACTTCTCTTGGTCATTTTCGAATCAGTTCGCGCTTCCTTCTCTCTTTGCATTGTTCTTAGTTGTGCTTCGTATTTTTGGACATTCACGACAATTTTAGTACTTTTGTGGGACATTTTCGATACTTTTCGTACTTTTTTTAGATACTTTCCAAATAGTGCACTCTTCCTTGACCGGTCTTTTCAAACTTCTTCAGCCTTTTTCCTTTGGTTTTTTTTCTTCGGAAATTTTCACGTAATCACAACGAGCAACGTTGCCAAAATAGAATACAATCACGGGATTCGTCAGCCAAACCAGTCACCATTTCGTCGCCAAATGAGCTTCAGGCGTGAGTTGGCCAAAGTCATACTAACGGCGCAACCTCTGGATTTGACGAGCACACGGTAACAGGTCTCACTTTACTCTACATTCCTTTGGCTTCAACAGAGATATCTTCTACTTCATCGGAGATTCTTCAACTCGCTGTTTCAAATTCGAACGCTTTGATGATGGACTCTTCTTTGAAACAGCGAGCTCATCGGCCTTCAGTCTTGCTGGCCATCAGCCAAGCAATACTTTCATCACCATCGGGATCTACACATCGGGTACGACTTCTTATTGACCCTGGCACTGAACTGAGCTGGCTTAATTTGTGAATATGCCATCCAAGTAATTTGTCTTCAACGCATGGCTGCGTCACTCAGTGTTATCGGCATCGACAGTCAACTAGCTGGACGCACGCGGGAAGCTATTACCACCAAGCCCTCTTCAATTCACAGTTCGGCTTTATCCATGACAGTAACAACATTTGTTCTGAAGGATCTTACGTCCACACTTCCTTCATTTATAATACATCTTCTGGTCAATGGGAAAACCTCCAAGGTATTCTTCTTGCCGACCCAGACTTTTTCACGCCAGGGCCGATCGATTTCATCATCGGAGCTAACTCGTATGGTCTCCTCATCGAGTCAGACGTGGTCAACGATAGCGCCACCGACCCCATAGCTCAACGGGCGCTTCTCGGGTAGATTGTGCTCAATCCTGTGACCAATTCAACTTCAACTTCAATCCGAATTCAGCATTCTTCGATCGATAATGACGTCTCTTTATTAGTCACAAAGTTTTGTGACTAAGAGGAAATTTCATCGGACTCAGCCCAACTGAGCCCGAGGATTTCTATTATGAATAACACTTCCGTGAAAGGCATTCGAGAGATGCGACAAGACGCTACATAGTTCGGCTTTTCTTCAAGACTTCACTTTTGTCTCTCAGGGACTCCTTCTCGGTAGCGCGGAGCTCCCTTCTTCGGCTTCAATGGTGGCTCTTGGAAAAGGCAATCCACCGAGGGCTCTACCGTGGTTTTCTTCAAGAATATGAGACGTTGTCTCATGTGGTCCGCGCTCCAACGGCGCCTACTTCAACACCGGTATACTATTTACTGCACCATGGCGTTTTTCGCGCTCACAGCGCTACCACAAAACTTCCAGTCATCTTCAATGGGTCGTGCAAAACAACCAGTGGTTTCACGCTGTACGGCATTCTTCATACCGAGGCCAAGCTTCAACAGGACACTTCGGACGTCCTCCTTTGGATTCGACGTCACCGCTTCATCTTCGCGACGGACTTTACCAAAATGTACCGTCAAATTTTGGTACATCCCGATGATCGGGATTTTTAAAGGATTCTTTGGATCAATTCAATCTGGATCAATGAACTGATCAATTTGGATCAATGAACTGATCATCCCTTACCAGCTCACCACCATCATCTATGGTCTCAGATGTGCCCCCTTCCTGGCCATTCGGGTAATGCTTCAGCTGGTCAAATATGTGGGGCACAACTTTCCTCTGGCCGCTCTTCCTTTGACGAAAGGAAGACACGTCGACGATACCTTTGGCGGTACTGATACGTTGTCAGAACTTCAAGCTCCGGCATTTCAACTTCAGGAAATGTGCGAACGAGGATGTTATCCGCTTTAAAAATGGGCAGCAAATTCCAAGGAAATTTATCAGGACGTGGTCACTTCAGAATCACAACCAGATGCGGTTGCGATTCAATCAGAGGACGCGAGCGTCAAACTTCTCAATCCGGTTTGGAATTCCTCCGAAGACCAGTTCCGTTTCACTCTTCAGTCTTCCTTCAGTAACGCCATCACAAAGCGAACGATTTTGTCGGAAATGGCTCAATTGTTCAACCCGTTGGGCTTCATTTCGCCAATCATTGTTACAGCCCAAGTGTTTCTTCAAGAACTTTGGTTGGCGAAACTTCATTCGGACAACTTGTCAGTCTCACTTCAACAAAGATGGCTTAACTTCCGAGAGAATTTGGCTGATCTTTCACTCATTTCTCTTCCTCGGTAGCTTCATCTTATACCCTCGTCAACGTTTGAGCTTCATGAATTCTTGGATACTTCACAATTGGCAATGTCAGCCATGGTTTACCTTCGATCGACTTCTTCGGACGGATCTTCAACAGTCACACTCGTTTGTTCGAAAACAAATGTAGCACCTCTCAAATGGCTGATAATTCCGCGGCTCGAGTTAACCGCAGCCCTTCTTCTTTCATGGCTTCTTTCATACGTCCAAAAAACTCTTGAACTCAGAGATGTTCCTGTGTTTCTCTGGACAGATTCATTGGTGTCATTGATTTGGATGACTTCACATCCTTCTCGATGGAAAGATTTTGTCCAAAATCGAGTTACATCCATTCAAGGACTCATGTCGCATGCGACGTGGCGCTTCATTTCCGGAAAGGAAAACCCAGCGGACTGTGCGTCCCGCGGGCTCACCCTTCGTCAACTTTCTCGGCATCTTCTGTGGTGGCACGGGCCAAAATGGCTCTCACAATCACACAATGCATGTACATCTTCTCCGGTTCACACCAAAACAGACTGCGAACTCGAGTAGCGGCCAGGTCTCACCTTCACTTCCGCTTCAAGTCCTCTTCAGCCGATTTGGGATCTACTTGATCGTTACTCTTCGCTCAGTCGGCTTCTTCGAATGACAGCGATATGCCAGCAAGCTGCTGCGCGATTCAAACGGGTTCCCCATTCTTCATTGGCCACACCAATAACACCGGGAGACCTGGAAGAGGCAAAATTCTTCTAGTGACGCCTCGTTCAATCGTCATACTTCACTGCTGAGCTAGGGATCATTCCAAACGGAGCACCACTTTCTCGGAATAATTCACTAGCCGCCTTCACGCCATTAATCGACCAACTCGGTACTCTTCGTATGGACGGACGTCTGAAGCATTCTCTTCTTCATTCGGAGATAAAACATCCATCAATTTTGCCTTGAACTTCACACCTAACAATATTGGTTATCTCAGATGTTCACTTCATAACTCTTCATGACGGCACTCAAGCCACTTTGAGTTTTCTCCGCAGGTCGTATTTGATCCCGGATGGTCGAGCCCCAATACGATATTTTATCCTTCGCTGTATCATTTGCGCACGGTTTCGAGGACTTCAGCTCAGCAACTAATGGGTCAACTTCCTTCGCCAAGAGTTACGCGTTCACGTACTTTTCTTCATTGCGGGATTGATTATGCCCATGAAGGGCCCTCACGGTTAAAACTTGGCGAGGACGGGCGGCACAAACCTACAAGGATTTTCTTGCGATTTTTGTCTGATTTACGACTTCAGCAGTGCACGTCCAATTAGTCACTGACTACACCACGGACGCCTTCATCGCAGCTTATCAGTAGTTAGCGGATCGACCGGGCATCTGTCATACATTATACAGCGATTGTGAAACCAACTTCATCGGGGCAGATGCAGAACTTCGAGCACTCTTCAAGACTGGTTCAGCAGAAATTCAAGGTACGATCGCTCCGCTAACCAACCTCGGGACAAAGAGGTCTTTCAATCCACCGGCAGCACCTCACATGGGTCGAAAATGGGAGGCGGCTGTAAAATCAGCAAAAATCATCTTCGGCGAGTCATCGGTGAGACTGTGCTTACGTATGAAGAATTTACGACTCTTCTTACGCAAGTTGAGGCAGTTCTGAACTCATGGCCACTTTATCCTCTGTGGGATGATCCTAAGGATATTTCAGCGCTCACACCAGGCCAGTTCATCTTCAGCGAGGCACTCACCACCGTGCTTCAACCATCTCTGACTTCAACGGCGGAATCTCGGTTGTCTCGTTGGCAATATCTTCAGGCAAAGCTTCAACACTTCTGGCAGAGATGGTTTACCGAGTATCTTCAGAGAAGTCTCTCTATTTCAAAGTGAAATCATCCTTCAAACGAGATATAAGTGGGGTCGCTTTTTCTCATCACGAACGAAAGACTTCCTCCTTCAGGATGGCCGCTTGCGCGAGTGGTCAAACTTCATCCCGGGTCTGGAGGCTTCACTCGAGTCGTCGCTCTTTGAACGGCTTCTTCAACTTTCAAACGGCCAATTTCTAAGCTGTGCATTCTTCATGTCAATTCTTCGTCAACAGAGATTGCTGAAGGCGGGGAGTATATTCAGAAAAGCCCTTAGTTATTCAATTTCTCACGGGAGGCACTCAGTCGACGGTCAATCTCTCGTTTGGACTCTGCAGTTGACGGGCTTTGTGGACGCTCCCCCTTCTTCTCATTTCTTCTCCTGCCGGCGTCGTCTTCTTCTTCACTTCGAAATTCTTTCTCACACGGATCGCTTCGTCTAATTTGTCTTTGGTCTATTCTTCGTGATTTTTTCAGTTATTACCAAGAGTAAACCGATTTACGACCGGGTTATTCGCGATAACAATATAGTGATCTTCGAAATAAAACAACCGGGACTCTTCGACTTCAATTCGAGTTATAAAAACCAACAAGGTGATCTCAGTTGCATCTTCTTTTAGCCACGTGGCCCAAACGTACCGGCTTTCGCCACCATTGCGATCATTTCGAAGTCAATTACCTCTTTCTGTTGTACTATTTTGTTTCGTTGTTTATTTTCCATCGAAACGGATAAATCTTCGTCTGTACATATTTTGTTATAATTCCAAGTGTTCTTGTGTTTTTCTGTTCTTCGGCCAAACTTCGTTCCTTCAAACAAATATCCAACCATTACTTTTTCCTATCGCCAGAATTCACACTCTTCCAAACACATTTCTTTTTTTTGTTTCAGGTTATTATAATTCTAGGGGAAAAAAGGAAAAAACGAAAAGAAAATGATCGACGAAAAAAAATTGTATGGCGTTAGGCGGCGTACAACAAGGTTTGCCCTATGAGCTCTGTGTTTTATCATGGGTTTATTTATTTGATTTATTATGATATATATATTTGTGGTGTCATCAATTGGAGATTTAATTAATTTAAATATTGAAGTCTGAATATAGCGTTGAATTGCGTATACCTGTTATAATTGTGAATGGTTTCTGAAGAAACATTCTAATCTAACAAATCACCACGTGTTTACAGTACTAAGCAACTAATTCACTCTATTTATACAAAAATAAAATACCAAAAGATTAAATTAACGGGAGAAACCAATTTAGGAGGCCGAAATTTTGGTGTTTTTCGTGAATTTTTTTGAACAGGGAAGGAATAATCAGAATTTGTTTAAACTTGGAGGATATTTTATTCATGTTTTGAAGTACATTTTGTAATTTTTTCAAGTCATTTCCGCCGAAAATAGTGGAGTTAGAAGCTGCTGTCCATGGACGATCGCCATCCAAGTTTTTTGCTGGTGGGCATTCCTGGAGTCACAATTTTTTATAAAAATATGCAGTGTGGCAGTGTGGCATGTGGCAGTGTGGCAGTGTATGTGCCACACTGCTACATTTCGTGTCAGGGTACCATCAGGTTACTTCGACAAGAAAAGCCCTTATATGGCAATAAGGCAGCCCGATAATTGTCTGTAATCATGACAATTTTCTTTTTTCGTTAACAACATAATTCCTAAGAATATGAACCTAATTGTGATAAAAGAAGTTAAAAATTACATGTTTTTGAGGTGTTTGAACACAATGTCGTGTTTTTATACCATGTTTTTTCACCTTTTTGCATTAAAAAAAATATTTGTAATAATAATATCATCCCAGAGTTAGGTTCATATAGATTGTAATTGAATAAAGAATATTCACACAAATTTTCAGAACGATTGGTCAATAACTTTTTGAGCTAGAATGCCCACCAGTTGAAAAAAAGTCGTCCATGGACAGCAGCTTCTAACTCCACTATTTCCGGCGGAAATGTCTTGAAAAAATTACAAAGTGTACTTCAAAACATGAATAAAATATCCTTCAAGTTTAAACAAATTCTGATTATTCCTTCCCTGTTAAAAAAAATTCACGAAAAACACCAAAATTTCGGTCTCCTAAACTGGTTTCTCCCGTTAAACGAACACACAAAAGTGATAACAATACAGGGAAAAAGTATTAATGAATAATGTCAAATGCGATGATGAATAATCTTAAAAAAAAACATACATACGCGTGTATGTATCTATTCAGAGGAAACATTACAATGGCATAGTCAGGCAGCTTAATCAGGTCCGTGTTTGGCCCTCTGGTAAGGGCCTGGTCACGCAGCGTGATCAAGGCCGAATTAGACGACCTGATAAGGGTATTATGTGCCACACTGCTACATTTCGTGTCAGGGCACCATCAGGTTACTTTGACAAGAAAATCCCTTATATGGCAATAAGGCAGCCCGATAACAACCTGAAAGGTCTCTATACTATAACTTCTAGGCGGGTGATTATTCTAAGCTAAATGATTATAAGATCTTTTTCTTGTAGACAATTTTATTCTCTATTTAAATATGTTTGCGACATTTCCGTGCGATTTTTTCCTTTGGAGTTGTAACACATTATTTAGAGACTCTATTATTTTTCTATGTTATTCTTATGGAAAATCTGTGTGTAATATATATGGGGCATTCCACGCCAAATCGACCTACGTCAGACCCTTTCATTCTTTGATTTGGCTGAACATTTTATATGTTGTATGACCCATTGAAAGAAGCTCTTTCGATTTTTTTCAGATTTTTTTGTCCATACATTTGTGAGATATGATTTTTTTTTAAATTCGATGTTTTTTCTTCAAATGACTGTAATTCTCTCCAAAATCGACCAAATCGAACTTTTTTTTAGAAAGGTTGGTTTTTTACCATACTGTTATAAAAAAAAAATAAGAAAGAATAATTAATATTTGTATTCCGTACTTTTTCTCAATTTAAAGCAATTTAAAGCAAAAAAACATTGGTTTTAAGATTTTTGCCCTTTTTAATTTTTTTCAAAAATTCACTAAAAAACTTTCACCAATTAAATGATTTTTGAGACTAGTTCCATCGTGGGTAGATTTTTCATTATACTTTTTTTCTCATTTTGAAAAAAAAATTCATTTTTTTCCAGTCAGTTTAGATCGAAATGAACTTTTTTTTAATGTAGTTTTTTACCAGACTCTTGGAAAAAATTACGAAATAATGATTGAAAATCGTCCCCTATATTTTTTTCAATGTTTACACAAAAAGTCATTAAATTTAAGATGTTGGACCCATTTGATTTATTTCAATAGTCACAAAAGAACCTTGACCAATTAAATGATTTTTGAAACCAGTCCCATCATGGAGAGATATTCTTTCATATTTCTTTTTTTAGTTGCAAAAAAATTTTCATTTTTTTTAGTCTATTCATACCATATAGGACTTTTTTATATTAGAAATGTTGGTGTTAAATAAAATACCAAAAAAAAAGTTCAAATGGGTCCAAATTGAGTGAAAAAAAAAAATTTTCAAAATAAGAAAAAAAATATAAGGAAAAATTTGCTCATGATGAGACTGCTCTCAAAAATCATATAATGGGTCAAAGTTTTTTTGTGAATTTAAAAAAAAAAATTAAAAAGGGCAAACATCTTAAAACCAATGTTTTTTGCTTTAAATTGAGAAAAAATATGGAATACAAATATTAATCATTTTTCGTATTTTTTTTTTCTAACAGTACGGTGAAAACCCAACTTTTCTAAAAATAAAAGTTCGATCTGGTCGATTTTTCAGAAAGTCACGATCATTTGAAGAAAAAAAAAACATCGAATTTTGATGAAAAATCATATCTCACAAGTGTATGGACAAAAAAATCGAAAAAATCGAGAGAGCTTCTTTCAATAGGTCATACAACATAAAATTTTCAGCCAAATTAAAGAATGGAAGGGTCTGACATAGGTCGATAGGTCATAGACTGATTTATTAGCTCCAATTAGGGAGATCTGGGACTTATTCATCGAAAAGTGCCGAATCAATTATTCTCCTTCGAATAATTTAACAATTGACGAACGGCTACTCGGTTTTCGCGGTAATTACAGTGCTTGCATGTATATGGAGTCAAAACCCGCATGTTACGGTATAAAAATAATTTCGATGTATACGATGCCAAAACATCATATATGTATAACGCTATTCCGTACGCAGGAAAAGTCACACCGAAAAAGAATGAAAAAGTACCTAAATATTACGTTCGCGTTTTGACCGAGCCAATCCACCACACAAATCGAATTATTACATTCCATAATTGGTTCACAACAGTAAACATTTGTAAAAAATTACATAACGAATATGGTCTCGACGCGGTTGCAACGATCCGGAAAAATAAACGGGAAATTCCGGTAACGTTCGTTAGACCAGCAGCGCCCGGATACGCGTATCAAAATCGCAAAGGCCTCACTCTCGTTACTTTTTGCCCAAAAAGGAATAAATTAGTACTTCTACTATCGACTGTTCACCGAAAAGGTATTACTGGACAATCGGGTAAGCTCGAAATAATTAAATTTTATAATGCAACGAAAGGAGGAGTCGATGTCTTTGATAAAATGATGTCTGCGTATACCACTGCCTGGACAACAAAAAGATGGCCGATACGAGTATTTTTTGGTATACACGATCAAGCGGAAATAAACGCAATCGTTTTACATAACCTAATATCGGAAAATATTCATATGACGAGAATTGAATTCATAAAAAACTTAGTATTGAAATTAGTGCACCCGAAATTGGAACGGCGAACAGCTAATCCAAAGCTATTGCGACATTTACGCGTATCCTTATCCGTAATATTAGGTTACTCAGAAAATGAGCCTCAGGGGAGCGACAGACTACCAAAACGAAAAAGGTGTGTTTCTTGTCCGGCTTCAAAAGATAAAAAAACACAATTTTATTGTATAGGGTGCGGAAAACTCGTACGCGAGGAGCATCGAATGGTTGTGTACTCAGACTGCAAATAAACAAATTAAAATAAAAGTATATATTTCTATAATTTTATACGCAAAATTCATTTGTTAATAAAAATTTAATAAATATTATAAGAAAATACCATTTCATACACGAATAAGTTTTTCTGAATATCCTTTCCTTCATTTGAACACATATACGGAGGTCGGTAAATAGGCATTTTTCAGGATGAAAAGTAAGGGTCCGATTTCAACCCTCGAAATTCTCATATTTTTTTCCTAAAAGATTGTCATTTCAATGAAAAAATGGCGTTGGATTTTTCAATTTATTTGACAAATCATAGGAGATGATTTTTTAAACATTGTCGTGAAAAATGTCTGCACGTCTCCGTATTTTTCATGAAATTGATATTAAATTTTTTTTTTTCAGGTGGGACAAATTATGATCATTTAGTTAAGGGTCCAAAGAAGGCCCATGAATATTTTCAGATGTTTTCAAAAGTTTAAAAATTTTGAAATAAGTGAAAGACACGAACGACCTATCGTTAGCTTTAACGGTTGCCGAAAAGATCATTAGCTGACGAAGGTTAAGATGTGCGGAAAAAAATCGGTACTTTTTTTTGCTTGTATCCAGCCAAAATTTGGACTAGAGTAAAAAAGAAGCATCTCAAACGGAGAGCTTAGAATAAAATTATTTCGATCAGCGCATCGCATTTGAAGATTTCCCATAAGAATAACACAGGAAAATATTTGGATCTCTGAATATTGTATTACAACTCTTGTGAAAAAAATCAGACAGAAATCTGACTAATATATTTTTATAGAGAATCGAATTACCTACAAAATTCTTCTTTATGAGCATTTAGCTTTGAACAACTATTCAATTGTTATTGCTGTTCAAAGTTGAATTAATGGCAATTGTTTCATTCAAACAACGATCACACTTAAATCGCTTATTTTACGGATAAACTTCCATAGAGTTTTTTATAAACAATTTTATGCTTTGCCAGAAGAATTCAATGAAATCATCGTGAAAGTATTCCTCTGATAATTACAAGTATTTCTCGTTTTATTTTCGAGATATATCCATTTTTCTTGCTTACAAACTGTCAATCATAAACTTCAATAAAATATTAGCGTTTGTTTTTGAAAAAGCTTTATTCATTGTAACAAATTTAGTGCAATCAGGTATGGCAATAAATAATAAATAAAATGAAAATTGACAATTTATTGCTTTTACAATAACCTACTATTATTTAGATTCTTTTGTTTCTGTTTGTATTTCGGGATTAAAAAAAAGCAAATTAAAAAACGTTCATTTTCTGGATATTAATCAGTATCTACCGCCAGAATATGATATTGTAAATCGAATCACTGGAAGAGAAATATGCATTTCTCTGCGAAAAATTTGCTAGCATCTTTTTCTAGCAGCATTTTTCAATCATTTTTCAGAATAATTATTCGTTTAGAAATTTTTTTTCTTGACACTTTACGAGTTCTCTCATTTATATTTTGAACCTCTTACTGTTATCTCATCTATCAGAATAAAACAACTAATCACAAAAAAATTGAGAAAAGATTTAAAATATTATTGAATAGAAAAATGAACTTTTGATTGTTTGTGAACTATGAACATTTTTATCAGTACCATATTTAATTGGACATTTTATATGCATTTCAACTTAATATCAATCGCAATTGAATTTTATGATAATAATTAATTTACGTTGACGATAGAAGGATAATAGACCTCTTGAGTAATTAAGTACTGTTAATAACTCATGAGTTCAATTAGTTAATCAATTAAAGATGTGGGTAATATCAATTAGGTAAGTAAAAAAAGAATGCCTTACTTTCCGAATTGCATTCATTTTTCTCATGAGGCTAGGTAACGTCCATTCGAATGGACTTTACCTGGGCGTATTTTATTAGCTCTATTATCCTTCTATTGTCAACATAAGTTAGTTATTATCGTAAAATCGAATTGCAATTGATATTAAGTTGACATGCATAAAAAATTTTCAATTAAATATGGTTCTGATTAAAATTTTCATAATTCACAAACAATCAAAAGTTCATTTTTCTATTCAATAACATTTTTAATCTTTACTCTATTTAAAAAAAAAATTGGTTGTTTTTTCTGATAGATGAGAGAAAGCTGTTGCATTAAATTTCAGCATTAAAATCGGACAACTTGTAAAGTGTCAAGGAAAAAAGAATATTTGGAAGCGAATCATTATTTTGAAATATGATTGAAAAATGCTGCTGCAGGAAAAGATGCTAGTAAATTTCGTACCGAAAAATCTATATTTCTTTTCCTGTGATTCGATTTACAACATCATATTCTGGAGGTAGATACTGAGTTATACCCAGAAAATATACGTTTTTTTATTTGATTATTTTTTCCCAAAATCTCGAAATACAAACAATAACAAAAGAACCTAAAAAAAGTAGGTTTATTACGAAAGTAATAAATTGACTATTTTCGTTCTTTTTATTATTTATTGTCAGATCTGATTATACTAAATTTGTCATAATGAATAAAAAGCTTTTTCAAAAACAAACGCTAATATTTTATTGAAGTTTATGTCTTACAGTTTTTAAGCAGGAAAAATGAATATATCTTGAAAATAAAACGAGAAATGCTCGTAATTATCGGGGGAATACTTTCACGATAAAATCATTGAATTTTTCTGGTAAAGCAAAAAATTTTTTATAAAATATTCTATGGAAGTTTGTCCATAAAATAAGCGATTTAAGTGCGATCGCCGTTTCAATGAAAAAATTGCCATTAATTCAAATTTGAACAGTAATGACATTTAAATGGTTGTTTAAAGCTAATTGCTTATAAGGACGAATTTTGTAGGGAATTCGATTCTTTATGAAAATATATTGGTGGGATTTCTGTCTAATTTTTTTCACAAGAGTTGTAATACAATATTTAGAGATCCCATTATTTTTCTGTGTTATTCTTACGGAAAATCTTAAAATGTGATGCGCTGATCAAAATAATTTTATTTTAACCTCTCCTTCTAGGATGCTTCTTTTCTTATCCTAATTCAACTTTTTTGGCTGGATGTAAGCGAAAAAAAGTACTGATTTTTTCCGCACACCCTAGAGTACATATTCAAATGTTTCAACATAAACCACAAATAAGAGGAAAAAAAGTTTTTTTCATAATTATGTGTGTATCGATCTTAATTGTTACGAGTTTTGTCATACCTTATTTGTGGACATATATTTTATGATTTTTTTCGCCTTTTTATTTGTGGATATGTCAAAAAAAGTAACATAATTATTTTTGCATTTTTGATCTTTGCATTGTTGGGCTGGGCATGGCAGCACGAAAATAGAACTAAAATTAATGAAAGACGAATCGTTTTTTGTACATTTCGACGCGCGATTGCAGGCGCAGGGTCTAACGACCTCGGGCGAACACATCCTCGAGAACAAATTTATAGTAGTAGGGAGAAAAAACCCCGAGTCTTTAAAATACGTGATAAACCCCCATTTCGCTAGTCTACGAAAAATAATCATAGAGATTGGTTCGAGGTAATTCACACCTCGACTTTTTTAACTACTTATTTCAAATAAATCTATTATAAAATTTAGAAGAGTATTGAGCTGGAGATTTACTGAACCCTGGCAATATCCCCAAATACCCATCCACAATAACTCGTTCCCACGTAACGGTCTTTGCAGGCACAAAAATCTGCACTACAGGCGTTCCAACGCTTTTAAATTAAAAAAAAATGCAATTTTTATATTGATAGTTGACCTGGCCTCGTGACCAACATTTCGCAAGTTGTCACCGTCTTTGTTTCACTTCAGTTCCTGGATAGTACCTGGATATTACAAATTGGTCTTCAAGAAACAACGATCCGCACGAGATGGGAACGTAAAAAAACTTTCGTACTGCCGCGAGAAACTTCCTCGCTACTCCCACAGGTGTTTACTCCCTCATTCCGGCATCTTACGATTCGTTTACCTTTCAGTTACGGTTCTCCACTATATCTTCCTGTTTTTATCTTATATATCCTCATTTTTTTCCTATTTTTATTTTTTTTTCGAAAACTTTACACGCCCCTCACATCCCTTATTAATTTAATCCTGTCTGATGAAATCGAAATCGTCAATATCAAGACCTCGCCAGTAAAAGACTGTTTATATAGCTTGTGTTGCTTACGTGCATTAATTTTTGTTCAGCAAGAATTTATTTAGATAAAAAATTGCGAATTATTGTGATTGGCCGACATGTAGGAACGTTTTTTCCCCCGTTTTCCTAAGATATCAAAAAGTTGACGGGCACTTCAATCAGGCGATTATTAAACTTAAAACTTTTGGTATGAAGTATAGTTGACGCTCCCATTTATTACGTTTCTTAATGTCAACTCCCTTACTCCACTGGACACTTGAAATATATAAACATCGCTCCGTACAAAAATCCTCTCTAAGAACCAACTCGTCATAATAAGTTATGAAAAACCGCCCTCAGGAAAAAATTACCAAACCCTCAAAAAAAACCAAATCCCCACAAAAATTTACTAAAACTAACACAAAGTCGTCGGAATAAAAATTCCCTTCTACAAAATCTGTATCCAATAACCAACTCGTCATACAACATTTTATGGGAAAACGCTTTCATTATCTTATCAAAAAAGTCAAATTGTACAGAAGTGATATAATTTAAACCTCATAGATGTTGGGCGTTCACAAAAAGTTGATAAATAAATAGAGATCTACTAAAGCATATATGGCCAAGTGCGTGCAATTATATGATGTTTTATAAAATCTTCAAAATATTATGTTGAAATACCATTTCTCTAATACATGCTTTACCACAACGAATTATCCTATAATTTTTGGAACTATAAGAACTCTCAAATATAATTAATAGCTGCTGCAGTAGTTAGACGTCGAGTTATAAAATAAAATTACAATAGCCTGCCCCAGTTCGAGCTGTGCTGCACTGTTATTTATAGAATAAATTGGACATGCATACTGTTTTCTCATTTACGTTTCATAACATCAAGTTACTAGTTTATAATACAGCATTACAAGAGTCCTAAAAATTTAGTCAAGAGTCACCGCAGCGATTCGATGACAAGTATTGAAAGACATAAAGAATCGCATTAGCCTGCACAAGTTTAAAGGCTGCCACACCCTCATTTGTAGTATTTGTAGTATAGTTTGATTGGTAACAAATTGATAAAAATTTACTATCGTACGTTGAGCGGATACGTACAGAGTACTTGTCCGGCTCGAAAATTTTTCATAAAAATTATCACATTAGTTAAAATCAATCTACCATCAATTTTTTATATATCACAAATCATCTTAAAACGCTAAGACATGCGAATGGTTGACAAAAATCTCGCGTCCAAATCTCCCGCAAGCGATTTACATTTCAGGCACATGCATAGATAACCAAAAAACCCCATTTCTCTTCCATGATTGCGGCTCAGCTGATGCCTCATCTGACCTTAATTAGTAAAATAAGTGCAGCTAATTTGGGATGGCAATATGTGGATTATTTTGTATCCCAAATCAGCTGCCTTTTCTCTAACTAATTGTTATCACTGAATGAATGGTCATGTGGAACATATCTCACGTTATCGACCGCTGTAACACGGCATGCTCATTCCGGTTTTTTAACATCCGAAGAAGTGAAAACCGGTGTTAAAATGTGTTTATAAACGGTATTGTAAACCTGGAATAAATAATCCGGTACTATTTACACGCACCAAATTGGAATAAGCCTGCCATGTAACAGCGGTCATCAATTGATTGCGTTTCACGGCGGGTAAGATATTCAAATCTGCACCAAGAGATACAAATTCAAATCTGCACTAGGAGATGACAAGTTTTTCAATACTTGTCATCGAACCGCTGCGGTGACTCTTGACTAAATTTTTAGGACTCTTGTAATGCTGTATTATAAAATAGTAACTTGATGTTATGAAACGTAAATTAGAAAACAGTAGGTATGTCTAATTTATTCTATAAATAACAGTGCAGCACAGCTCGAACTGGGGCAGGCTATTGCAAATTTATTTTATAACTCGACGTCTAACTACTGCAGCAGCTATTAATTACATTTGAGAGTTCTTATAGTTCCAAAAATTACAGGATAATTCGTTGTGATAAAGCATGTATTAGAGAAATGCTATTTCAACATAATATTTTGGAGATTTTATAAAACATCATATAATTGCACGTACTTGGCCATATATGCTTTAGTAGATCTCTATTTATTTATCAACTTTTTGTAAACGCCCAACATCTATGAGGTTTAAATTATATCACTTCTGCACAATTTGACTTTTTTGATAAGATAATGAAAGCGTTTTCCCATAAAATGTTGTATGATGAGTTGGTTATTGGATACAGGTTTTGTAGAAGGGAATTTTTATTCCGACGACTTTGTGTTAGTTTTAGTAAATTTTTGTGGGGATTTGTTTTTTTTTTTGAGGGTTTGGTAATTTTTTCTGAGGGCGGTTTTTCATAATTTATTATGATGAGTTAGTTTTTAGAGAGGATTTTTATGTGGAGGGATCTTTATATGAGCAAATTAGCGTGAGTTTTAGTAAATTTTTTTGGGCATTGGTTTTTTGGCGGAAGGGGATTTACTCCAGTAAAACCCCTTACGCCAAAAAACCAATCCATTAGTCCAACGACTAATTGGGGGGCGTAAATATACTTGTCTCAGGTTTTTTTCACATCATTCATGCTGTATTTTACCATTTCAACTCTCTTACCCCCACCGGACACTTGAAATATTTACACTCTCACTCTCGCCTTGCATCGCCTGTCTTCCTATTCAAAGCTCGCACTGTGTCAGCGGTGTTAAGAATGGGGATATAGAAATTAAACTCTGCGGCAGCCTAGCGGCAACTCAGTTGTGCTGGATACGTTAGATACTATCCAGCGGTAATGTCTGGCCAGTGGCTAGCGCTAGATGTAACGCTGTGAAAACTTGCGGCTAGATCATCCAACTGTGCAGCTGCTAGACAGTATTGTCAGAAAATACGCATTTTCCAAAAGAACTTATTGTTTGAGACGAATAATTTTGTTTTTACCATCACAAATTTATCTGTCATCATCCTTAATGATAATTATATATGTAAAATTTGTAAAAACGATGGTCATGGGTCTGCTATGAGGTAAATATGATTTTTAAGGATACCATCGTGTTCGCGAGAAAAAATCACGTAAAACCAAAAAAAAATAAATTGTTCTACGACCATTTCTAAGTAAGTTATCAAATTCGTTAATTAAGCCGATCGCGCGAGGCTGCGGAGCGATAGGGGTTACGCCGCCCGGCCGAACGGCCGACGCCGCGCGCTCAGCCGCGCGCCGTCGATCGGAATACGTTGATAACTGTGACGGCACAATTCCTTCTAAAGGTCAGTATTTTATTGAATCCCGTAGCCGGAAGCGTAGGGAAGGCTAACGAATTTGAATTTTGCAAAAATCTTAATTACAACAATAGAAAATTGAAAAAACGTAAAAATATTCATATCTCGGGCTGTAATCAAGATATTGCAATTTTTTTTTTTTAATTGTTCGTTTTTCAAACCGCATTAGATGGTCCAAGAATTTTCCGGATATCTTTGTAACTTTGGCCAGAATTGCTATTTGTTTATAAGCAAAAATCGAAAATCGTCAAAAAACAGTATTTATTTTCAACGAAAACAATTTTTTTTTTCATATCGCTTGTGTACGAAGACACAAAGCTCCTCGATTTTTTTTCTATGCTGTGGGCCTTCGTCAGGAAATTCTATTGAATGCCAAAGTTTTTTCGATGACCGCAGATTGTTGCTAAACTATATCTCGCAGATCGATAAATCTTGCACGATTCTCTTGTGGTTCGACTCTCCTACATCATGTATGAACTTCAAACCGATATGCTGATAAACAATCGATTGCGGTTGCAAAAATGAAATTGAGATTTTTTTTTCATTTGCAATTAACCGCTTAATTAGCAATGTTAGTTGATTTTTGTATAGGACCTTTTTTATAGAGGACGTTATGATGAACAACTTTTAATCGAAACTTTTTTCGAGAGACGCGTTCCAAAAAAAATAACTAAAAAAAATCCATTTTTTAATTTTCAATAATTTTTTATTGCTAAAATGCAACTCGGATTTTTACGAAAACTCAGGGTTATATTTCTATAGGTCCAAACAACCTATAAAAAAATTGGCCAGAGGCTGGGTCTCTTGAATAGAACTTCGTAAAATATGACCTAAGGTGACTGGACTATCCTCCCCCCCCCCCCCCCCCAATGTATAACGTGATTATTCGTTGACTTGATATTAAACGAATCGGAATTTATTATCTTTCATTAATACCTATTTTTGTGGAAAATAAGTAGTTTTAAAACAATTTTTGCCTGCATAATAAAGCCCGTTCTTAAATATAAATTAATAAGCATTCAACTTTGGATAAATATTTATTAGATTAATACACATAAATAATATTTCGATAAATTTTTTAACAAATGAAACCAATACAAATAAATTTCTGGGAATAAAATGTTCAAACATCAGCCCAAGGTATTTGCGCACTTTGTTCCACGGTAATAACCGGAGTGCTTTCTCCATCATTTGACTCGTTAGCGTGTTCCATTCTATGTTTTTCCTCTTTTTCTTTCATATTGTATTTTTCTTCATCTTCATCTCCTTCTTGTTCTTCTTCTCCTGCTTCTTCTTCTTATTTTTCTTCTTCTTCTTCTCTGCTCTCTTTATTCAACGTTTTTGGTTTTTTATGAATTTTTTTATCAGCAGCTCCAGCCTTTTTCGAACAAAAATACAGTCCGCATTTGTCACACGTTCTTTCTTCGATGAGTTTAGGATTCGAACACAAGCTTGGACAATATGAGTCATACGGGATTTCGTGAGATTGATCATCTTCAGGTGCGATGTTAAGGGATGGCCTCAATAGAAAGGAAGCAAATGTTTTGCCGTCGTTTTCTTTTGGTTTTGGGATCTTCAGGCCGTGAGGAGTCTGAAGCACGGGAAATGGAGCTGGTAGAAAATGTTTTGGAAGTACAACTCGCAGGGAACTTCGAAATTCGCTGCAGCAATCCCTATCGTTACATTTAATAACCTGCACTAAACAAGAATAAAAAAATGTAACATACATCAAAGAGCTAATTTTATCCGAACACAAGCCTGCTAAACGATGAAAAAACTACCAGATCTTTTTAACGATATGAAACTTAGACTGTGATACTATTATATCTAATAATCAAAAAAGTAATGGGAATTGTGCAACCTGAAACAAATACTGGCTCTGTCTCACATGCTTGCTATACCACTCTTGTGATGGTATATCTGACACGTCACATTCGGCTCTAGCATTCGGTTCGACATATTCCGCGGTAACAGATTTTCCGTCGATTAACACGCTACTCCATATCTCGGCTGGAATTTCGCCAGCTTTTTGGAAGATCTATTTTTCCACTGCTGAATCCACTGTCCTTCCTCTATCATCAAGATGGCTTTCATATGCGTTATGTGGTAGAATAACTCCTGACAACTCTCTGCTAAGAGGAGCCATCCGCCTTTCAACTCGGTTGAAAGCGCTTCTACCCGGTGCATTTGTGAACAAAAATATTGCGTCCAGATCGTACTTAATAAAATGATTTATCGAGTGCGCTATAACTTTTGGATAACGAGAATTTTCGTCCGGACCATCATTAGATGAAATCATTATAACAGGTTTTAAGCCACCAGTGTTATCGTGCATGGTTTCCCCGAAAGTGTCAAGAGTCGTAAGCTTCTCAAAATCTACCGAGTACGTCGACGCCGTAGAAGACGAGTGTTTTCCGCTTCGAATGGAAATGTACGTTGGCCCTAAATACGTGACACTCTCCGGACGACCGATCGCATTTTTTTTGATCACGCAATCCGCATAAACACTGGAAATCAATTTGTGTTTAGCGGCCAATACCCAATCATGGTCGGGCAACGATACGCGGTACTCTACATGCAACAAAAATAGTGCCTGCTTGTTCGCGACTGTCAGACCAATAGGTACCCGAGCTTTGTCATCTTGAGAAATAAAAGCCACTTGATGCGACCCTAACATAGATGCAATCATTTTCATACATCTGATAGTGGCGATGCAAAACTGTTGATCGGAATGAGCTTTATGATGATCTGCTTCAGGTCAGCTCAATTTGACTGGTACTGTAATAACGTGTCACTTTCCTTCCAGTATAGCGTACCTTGTAGGTAGTAAGCGAATGTACGTTCCACTCCTCGAAATCTGATACCCAAGCTCTGTTAATCTGGAATGAAGGTCGGTTAGTGTCCTGCAACTACGCAAGGCCTCACAGTGACGACGTTCTTCCGCAGATGCTCCAAACATCGCCAAATCGACGATTGTATTGAGCAATTGAGGCTGATTTTCTTCTAATCGCGGACGACCTGGTTCTAACCGTAGTTTCAGAATATTGGAGGCTTCAGGATTTTGAATACAGACCGCATTGATTTTCGATTTATGAGCCTCCCTGTGTTTTTTGGCGTAAAGTGCATGCTGTTGTTTTTTATGAACTTCTTTTTTGGCAGATTCGATTTTGTTCCGAAGCTTTGTTATTTGACGCTGTTCACTTCCATCTGAATTTACCGAATCTCTTCGACGAATGGCGAGTTGAAGTTCTGCTTCTAGCAATGAAATTTCCTTATTCAATTTATCCTGAGCAGGGGTAGTTCGAGCACGTTTAATTTTTCGTGTGTACTCGGTTGGATCATCAAGAGTCTCTTCGTCTTCGTCGCTTTCGAGAACGTGCAAGACGCGTTTTCGTACACCTGAAATTTGATTATTATTTTCTATCTGAAGTAGAACTTTTGTGGATACAGTCAAAATCAGTTTCTTGTTTAATGGCAAATTTATTTTATCGGTAGAAAGTTTATGAACTTGTTTTCTCAAAAACAATACTATTAGTCCCGCAAATCATTAAAATAATTATGCCGCAGAATACGATAAAAAGTAATCGACTGACGAAAATATTGAAACAATTTTCCAAACAGCTAAGTCATTATTAACGTATTTAACAAAATGACTAATTGAAAAAAATTGCTTATAAATCGTTGCCAAAATGGGTCCGGATGAATATTTCATTATATATTTCAGTCACCATTAAGACAAGATAAAATATAAAGCGTCAAACACAGTGTTATGAAAAAAGTGTTTTATACACATTTCTTCTGTAAAATTGCATTGTATTGAACATCTCAGACAATAAATTCAAATACTTGATGATTTAAAAACCCAAATGATTATACAAAAAATGTGAAAACTTCAATTTTTGTATAATTTTTTAACAAAAAAATCGACTTCGATAGGACTAAAACTCCTCCGACAATTTTTTTTATTCCCCTCTCGATGTATTTTTTATACAGAATCGGGTAATCGTTTCACATACACACACACACACGCGCATGCGCACACAGACACGCACACGCACGCACACAGAATTTCCGACGCGATTTTAATTGCGAACGTAAAAGAAAAACATTATTTTCATGTTTATTGCGTTCAATTGGACGTTCAAATGTAGTTCAATTCTTATGTTCGTTTAGAATATAATAAGTGAGTGAATGACTGATTAGGTTAGCTGTCGAACTCATTGTAAACAAAACGCAACTTTCGATTAATATTTTTTGAATTCTCATATAGTACGAAGTCTATGAGAATAGACTAGAGGGGTTTTTTATACATGAAAAACTTCTATTGACGGACGTCGAGCAGATTTCTTGAAGGTTACGAGATCAAGAGACTCGGTAGAGTCTCGGGACAAGTACATTTGATAGCTCTGTCGTCTGCTGGCCCGAGGCTCGCCTGAGTATATTATTTCTGAATAAAACGATTCGCTGTGGTGGGGGTAAACACTGAAAGTCATTTTCTTTAATTACGAAGCTTAGGAGGCATATGATGATTTGAAAATTGAACTGGAGATTCATTAAGAAAAAATATTTCGATTGAGCCTTAAATCAGCACGATTGATGCCGTATTTCCTGAGAAAAAACTTTGCACAGGCTCAAGATTATGCCACACATCGAAAAATTGACGCGTCTGTATACGACACAATGAAAGGCCTTTTTGCTCGTTCCGAGCTTGTGATTGGCCAGTCCGTTTCTGTCCTCTGTTACCGCGAAAGGTCTGATAACTGAACGGAGTTTTGAAAGCAAAATAAGTGCTCTACGCGGAACGTATGGTAGATTGGAGAAAAAAATTATTCGGTGAATAAATAAATAGTAGTTCGAAGTTCAGCGAAATTAAAAAAAAATCAACCGCGAAATGAAAAAAATTTAATCTCACTCGCTGCTGAGGTAATTTTTGTTTCGATTTCGGTTCGGTGAATAAATAAATAGTAGTTCGAAGTTCAGCGAAATTGAAAAGATCAACCGCGAAATGAAAAAAATGTACCCTCACTCGCTGCTGAGGTAATTTTTGTTTCGATTTCGGAAGAGCCGAATAAAAACAAACTTCACTACTCGATGTGGTTATCATTTTTATTTCACTTTCGATTTTGTGATCCGCGAAATTAAAAAAATATAACCTCACTCGCTGGTGAGATGATTTTTTTAAGATTATATATAAGAGTCGAAAACTTTAAATATCTGTGTGTTGATAAACGGCAAATGCGAATTTGTGTATATTAAAGTTATTTCGATGTTCAGTGGAAAAAAAGTGTTACGCATTGAATGTATATGATAAATTTATACGTGTGCCAAAAATATTTATAAATGTTTTGATTACACAGCTGCAAGAAAAATAAGTTCGTTAACCTATAACTTCGCATTTTCTTTTTAATCAGATATTGTATTTCTTAATAAGGCAAGAACACGCAAATATTGTGTATATGTTGATGAATTCAAATAAACAACCGAAAACTTTAATCAAATGAATGTGTGCTAATTAAATTTATTGTGTCATCATTATTTTAATAAGTTGTCATATTTTTCTTTATTCAGTTTGATTGGGTCTTTCGGTCCCTTTTTTTATCTCATTGGTACGCATACCAAGATCAAGGATCCATTCCAAGTTTCATCATTTTATTGGACAATATGTGTGCTGTGTATTTCTACTTCTTCGCTTTGACTGCGGCAACATGAATTGAAAAATTTGTTACAAAAGGTAACTTTTTGACCATTTATGGATGGGATAAATCCCATCTGTCATTTTGACGCAATGGGTACATCCAAACTTTAAGACATTTTATGGCCCAGTGTATGCTAAGTTATTTTCCACTTCGGTTGTGGCATAATAAATTCAAAAAGTTGTTTCAAAAAGTTTTCGTGTGATCTTTTTTAAGGGTATCAAAATTTGTATCATTGAGATGCAGCGGGCACCTAAAAAGATTGACAACTTTATGAAGTGACATATAGTGGCGTGCAAAAGTTTCGGGCCACCCTATTTTTTATGCACATTGAACAGAAATATGGTGGTGAGAGAAAAGCAAACGAGTAATGATAACACGTAATCACTTATATTTGGAAACAATAGGTTGTATACATTGATATCGATCTTAAATCATTAATTGTTCAACAACTTTTTATGACTGGCTGTGGCTCATTTATTGATGCGATCAAACTTTTTGTCTGCGAATCGCCATGGAGACATCCAAAATTTCTGAATTTTGTTAGACCCAATGTGTGCTATGTTCATTCACTTTTCTTCTTTAGGTGTGTCATAGTAAATTTCAAAAGGTCGTTTCAGGAAGTCCTCAGGTGCTCTTTTTCTGATAGTATCAAAATTTGTATCATTGGAATGTAACGGATACCTGCCAATTTTGAAATTTCTGTGAAGCGGCATGTGTGCCAAGTAATTCCACTTTTCAGCTCTGACTGTGGCATATGGATTGTAAAATTTGTTACAAAAGTCTTTAGTTGCTTATTTCTGAATAGGATTAAAATTGTTGTTTTCGAAACCCATTGAACACATAAAAAATTTTTGAATTCTGTTGGGCTTGTAGAGCGCTGTGTTTTTTACTTCCCCTCTTTAGTTCTGGTATAATAAATTTAAAAAGTTGTTTCAAAAAGTCTTTGGGTGGTCTTTTCCTGATAGTATCAAAATGTAGATAATTGGGCTGCAGCGGATACCTGCAAACTTTGAAAATTTTGTGAAGCGACATGTGTGCTAAGTATTTCCACTTCTCATCTTTGATTGTGGTATTATGCATTTAAAAAATTGTCACAAAAAGTCATCGGATGCACATTTTTGGATGGGATAAAAATTTCTGGCTTCAGAACGCAACGGATATACGCAAAATTTTTCAATTTTGTTGGACTACATGGGCGTCATATTTTTTCACTCTCCCGCATTAATTTTGGCAAAATAAATCAAAAAAATTTGTTTCAGAAAGTATTTGGGTGCTCTTTTTCTAATAATATCAAAATATGTATCATTGGCATGCAGCGGCTGCCTACAAACTTTGAAAATTTCGTGAAGTGACATATGTGCTAAATATTTTCCATGTTAGGCTCCGATTTGGCATCATAATTTGAAACATTTTTAGTTAAAAAATTTCCTTCTATGGTCGCTCTGGTTCTGATGACATCGAAATTTGTGCGAAGCTAATGCAACTGATACAACTATTTTCATTCCATTCTCTCAATAACTCACTCCATTTTCTTGGGCAGAATCCTGGTTTGAATTTGTCTACTTCGTTCAATATATTGTTTCGAACTATTCATAACATACTATTTGATCTTTTTGAAATTCAATTAGCATATGAGAATAACTGTCACCTCTGATTCTCATGGTATTGATTTCTTCAATGGTATTGACAAATATCATGTCAATATATTATATTGGTTGTGGCATAATGAATTCAAAAAGTGGTTTCAAAAAGTCTTCGGGTCCTCTTTTTCTATTAGTATCAAAATTTTGTATCATGAGAATGTTGCCGATACTTACAAACTTTTAACATTTTGTGAAGCGACATGTGCGCCAAGTATTTCCACTTTTTGTCTCTGATTGTGGCATTATGAATTGAAAAATTTATTACAAAAAGTCTTCGGCTGCTCATTTTTAGATGGGATTAAAATTTCTGTCCTCGGAACGCAATAGATACATCCAAATTTTCTGAACTTTGTTGGGTTTAAAGTGCACTATGTTTTTTCACTCTTCCACTTTAGATGTGGCATAATAAATTTAAAAAGTTGTTTCAGAAAGTTTTCGAGTGCTCTTCTTCTGATAGTATCAAAGTTTCTATAATTGGAATGTAGCCGATATCTACAAACTTTGAACATTTTGTGAAGAGAAGACATGTGTGCCTGGATATACTTAGCACACATGCCACTTTTTAGCTCTGATTATGGTATTATAAATTGAAAAAGTTTTCCTCTCCGTTTGCTCTGGTTTTGATGGTATCAAAATTTGCTCAAAGCTAATGTGACTAATACATCTAAATTCATTTCATTCTTTTGGGTTCAATCCTGGTCTGAGTTTGTCCGCTTTGTTCAATATATTGTTTTGGAGTTCCGATAACATACTATTTGAACTTTTCTATATTCAATGAGAATATTTAAATAGTTGTAACTTTTTATTTTCATGGTAGTAACTTCTTCAATGGTATTGAAAAATAATCATGATTCCACCTTGTTAACCCTTTAGCTGCCATTGTAGCAAATTTGCTACATTCACTTTGACCCCATCGGTGAACCCGTAAAGACGATATAGCGGACAAGCTAGTTTACAGTGCCATCAATCTATACTAGATAGACCTCCAGGTGCCGGGATAACTTGAAATTCAAACGTAAACATATAAATTATATTAATATGGTGACAATGTTGTCGTGAAAATTTACGCCGCTCGCATCTGCTGTCGTTTTCGTCCAAAAAAGTCAGTAAATGGACATTTTTCAAATATTTTTTGACAGAATCGTGTAAAAGAAGCTTGACTGGACAAACTAGGCTTGAAAATACGTGATTGAATTAGAATAATACTTCGAAATGAGAATGCGAAACCGTCAATGTAGCAGATTCGCTCTAGTCCGAAAATACTACTTCCCGGGCCCTTATAGACAAAATTATGATTGGAAATTCATATTCAGCTCTTTTTCAGCTATACTACCAGAGGGAATAATTTTGAGCCATCCAAAAATAGGCGTGGCCGTTAAAGGGTTAATAAAAATAAGAATAAAAAAATGCGTGAACTTTTTTTACAATAGATTCGATATGTTTTCTCTAAACATACGTGAAACTAGTTTTCTATTTTATCATTAATCAAAAATGAAAAATTTCGAAAAAAATCTCTCCATTTTTATCAACAAGCTGAAATAAGCGTAATATTTTTTACCACAAATCTACAAATATATCAAGGAGATACCGCTATTTAATATGTTTATTTGATGAACACAAATTCAAATAGCTACAAATTCTATGGAAAAGTTCTGACTGCTCTAATCTTGCCCTCAAAAGCTTTGTAAATTTTTGTATCAGACTCCCAGTTTCCGACTTATTTTAGCCTGATTCCAGAAGGGTAAATCGAAATGTCAAAAAAATTTGACTGGCTCGAGAATAAAAAAATTACCAAATTGAAAATTCCAAAACACGTGTCCCTTTATTTCATGGGGAAAAAAAACCTGACTCGAAATAGAAGGGGTCATGGTTTGGAAATGAAAAATCGATAATTTCCCGATATAACCTTTTTCTAATCTATATAAAGCGAGATGTTTGAAATCCCCCTCGGGGAAAAAACCTGGACAAGTATATTTGTTGACCTCCATTCCCATATTTCTCCACGAATATACATACACTGCAAAAACCTTTTCTCGCAAAAATCCTTGAGTAAATGAAACTAGCTAAAAACAGCATAAATGCTGTAAAAAAAGCTGAGACAAGTACATTTATGCCCACCAAATAGTCGTTCCAGTTAACCCCCCCCCCCCCACCACCCAGCGCCAAAATACCATTCCCCACAAAAATTTACAAAAACCCGTCTAAATCGTTCATGCAAAGATCTCCGCACAAAAATCCTTTCTAAAAACCAACTCATCATACAAAGTTTTATGGGTAACTGCTCTCATTATCTTATCACATTAAGTCAAATTGTACAGAGGTGATAATTTCATTCTCGTAAATGTTGTAAGTTCACAAAAAGTTGATAAATAAATAAAGATCTAGTAAAGTATATGTGGCCAAGTACGTGGGATTTTAGTATGTTTATAAAATCTCCAATTATATTCATATGCCATTTCTTTAATTAATGCTTTATTACAGCGAATTATTATCCTATGACTTGAAACTACAAGGGCTTCAAAAAAAAATACAGAATTGCATTAGCCTGCGTGAGCTTGAACGCTGCCACACTCTCATTTGTAATATTTGTAGTAAAGTTTTATTGGTAACAAATTGATAAAAGTTTACTATCGTACGTAGAGCGGATACGCACAGAGTACTTGAGCGGCCCGAAAATTTTTCGACTAGTCAGCTAAAAATATGCTTTTTTGTTCACGGCAAATTTTTCAACCACTCCGAACATTCGGATCTCCTAATACAGATTCGAATCTTACCCGCCTTGGAATGCATTCAATTGATGACCGCTCTTACACGGCAGGCTTATTCCGTTTTGTAAAACCTGTTGTAAAAGTGCGTGTAAATGGTACCGGATTACTTATTCTAGGTGTAGAGTAACGTTTAGACGCTTTGTAACTCCAGTTTTCCTCCGGGTGTTACAAAACCGGAATAAATGTGCCATGAGATATGCTCCACATGAGCATCGATTCATCCATAACAATTGGTTAAAGGAAAGGAGAATAATTTGGGATACAAAACAATCCGCATATTGTGATTCCAAATTAGCTGTGCTTATTTTACTAGTTAAGAGTATGGATCAGTCACCTAACCTCACCTCGAATTTTTGAAATTGAAATTCTTCGACACAGTTTGACCGAATACAAAAAAGCACTGTCAGCTGACGCGGGACGATGGCAAAAATCCGCTGACAGGGCCTTTTTGTAATCGGTGAAATCGTGTTGAAGAGTTTTACTTTCGAAATTTGCAGCAGTCTCTCTCGCACTCACGGTGGCGAGATACCGACTGACCCATACTCTTAAGGCCAAAATGCATGGTAGATTAATGTTGACTTATGTGACAAATTGTATGAAAAATTTTCGGGTCGGACAAGTACTCTGTGCGTATCCGCTCTACGTATGATAGTAAACTTTTATCAATTTGTTACCAATAAAACTGTACTACAAATATTACAAATGAGAGTGTGGCAGCGTTCAAGCTCACACAGGCTAATGCAATTCTGTATTTTTTATTAAAGCCCTTGTAGTTCCAAGTCATAGGATAATAATTCGCTGTAATAAAGCATTAATTAGAGAAATGGCATATGAACATAATTGGAGATTTTATAAACATAATAAAATCCCACGTACTTGGCCACATATACCTTAGTAGATCTTTATTTATTTATCAACTTTTTGTGATCTTACAACATTTGCGAGAATGAAATTATCACCTCTGTACAATTTGACTTAATTTGATAAGATAATGAGAGCAGCTACCCATAAAACTTTGTATGATGTTTTGGTTTTTAGAAAGGATTTTTGTGCGGAGATCTTTGCGTGAACGACTTAGACGGGTTTTTGTAAATTTTTGTGGGGAACGGTATTTTGCGCTGGGTGGGGGGGGGGGGGGATTGACTGGAACGACTATTTGGGGGGCATAAATGTACTTGTCTCAGCTTTTTTCTCAGCATTTATGCTGTTTTTGGCTAGGATTTGTTGACCTTTTGTATGGAAGTCATAGCTTGTTAATTAAACATGTCAATATTGTGTACGTACTCGGGTATGAAATTCATAGCTTGCCAATTAAACATGGCTTTATTATGTATGTATCTGAGTGATGCAAAAGAATTGACACTTTTTTCGGCATTGCAGCAAAATATGGTAACATTTTATCAAAAAGTGATTCTCTCAAGAATTGAATTCTGAATAAAAATTTTCGAGGTCGCTCAAGCGATTTTTTAATGATTTCAGCTAAAAATGGATACATGATTGAATTTCGAGCTGGTGTATTGCGACTATATGCGGACTAAAAATGCAATGTTAAATATTAATCTAAGAAGTATTCAAATGAATTCGATCTTCTAATTAACCATCAATACTTATAAAATTATTAGATTACTTAAAATGAACAGTCATTCTGAGAAGATACGACGCATAAAAGAACAACGAACAAGTAAAAAATTGAATTTTTTTAATATAGTAAAAAAAAAATTTCAAAAAATATTGCACCGAAACATCCGTGCCAACGGATCAACGGATCGGAAAATATTCTATAAAAAATATTGCCGAAGAAATACTCCAATAGCATCAGAATGCACCGAAAGTTTTTAAATATAATTAATCATAACGAAACGAGCTTTTGAAACAAAAAAGTATACGTACAAAATTTCGAGAGCTAAAGTTTGATTGGAAAAAATAATTTTGGCCGAAGTACTACGTGAGTTATTCTTTTATAATATTTATTGATTACGAATTATATCTCATGAGCAATAGATAAAAAAACAAAAATTTGTGAAGTACTTATGAAATTTTTTTTTCTTAAATCAAATATCTTTTCGCTCAAAATGATTTCGCATCGCCTGATTCCATTTTGTGTTGCAAGTGCAAATAGAATTTTCATGTATTTAAGGTCTCTACCACTCTAGGGTGGTTTAAAACCATATATAATTCAAACCTAGGGTGGTATCATACACTATTCTCTCAGTTATATAAAAAATGAAGAGAATGGTTTCCAAATAAACTTTATTATTGCATACAAGAGACATTTTATGGTAAAAGAGAAGAGGCACTGTTTTCGACTCCGTTCTAGAATTTACGTTCGGAAAAATGAATTGTTGGGGCTAAAGTTAATAAAAGAAATTATTTATAAAGGTACTGTTCAAAAGTTTATTTATTAAATTACACTTTATTTTTGCACTATCACTCTTCTATCTATATATGGGGCGTTCTACGCCAAATCGGACAGTCTGAAAAATTTTGATTTTTGATTTCCTCAATTTTTTAATATTTTTTAGTACCCCTCAAAAGAGCCTTTCTGGTAAATATTGTGGATTTTTTGATTACTTGTTAAAAAAATATCAAATTTTCAAAAAAATCGCTCTTTTTTTGGTTTTTTGTTCATAACTTTCTTAATAATGGTCCAAATTAAAGCTTTTTTTTCTAAATCTTTGTTTTTTAATGGCCTTTACAGAAAAAAATATTTAAAGTGTTTTTGATTAAGATTTTTGAGTTTGACATTTTAAGTCGTGTTTTTGAAAGTAAGTGTATCTTTCCATTTTTTTGAAAATTTTTCATTTCAAACTACTATTCTTTTAACAACTTTTAAGACCGGTCCGCTCGTGGGCCCTCCATAATTACTATTTTTTTTTCGATTTTTGAAAATTTGAAATTTTTTTTTCTCTATAAATCATTATAAGTACCGATTTTTGTTACTCTGTACTCTTTTTTTACTTATTTTAAATAATTGTAATACTTTTTAATTTTTAATAGGTGTTTAAAATCAATAAGTAAACGTTAAGTCTATTTATAAACAATTATAACAAACATTTTCATTTATTTTCGTGTTCTTTTGAAAATTGTTTAAAAATTATATTATCAATGCTATTTTTTATTGCAAAGTATTTTTTTTTTAATTTAAATAATAGTATCGTTGTGAATTTCTATTCAATTTAAAAAGAGCGGCACATCTTAATGAATGACTGTCTCGCGTGGTGGTGCTGCTGATTGTTTCTAAGAAGCTACGGAAATATATTAGCTAAGAAGTATTCTAGTTCATAAAATAATCGTTTATATAAAATTTTTTAAAGAATATGAAAATAAATAACAACGTTTGTTATAATTGTTTATATATAGACTTAACGTTTACTTATTGATTTTAAACACCTACTAACAATTAAAAAGTATTGAAATTAATTTAAAATAAGTAAAAAAAGAGTATACAGTGAAAAAAATCGGTACTTACAGTGATTTATAGAGAATAAAAAATTTCAAATTTTCAAAAATCGAAAAAAAATAGTAATTATGGAGGGCCCACAACCGGACCGGTCTTAAAAGTTGTTAAAAGAATAGTAGTTTGAAATAAAAAATTTTGAAATAAAAAAGTGCACATTACCTTCACATTGCGGAAAGATGACTGCCCACCGGTATTATTGAATAATAAACTTCTTTCAACAACAAACGAGATTAAATATCTAGGCATGTACTTAGATAGAAGGCTAACCTGACAAAAATACATAAAAACTAAAAGAAAGGAACTAGACATCAAGTTGAAAAAATTATACTGGCTTATCGGAAGAAACTCCCAGCTATCTGTGGAAAATAAACTACTAATATACAAAATAATACTCAAGCCCGTCTGGACATACGGTGTGCAACTGTGGGGAGCAGCCAGCAAATCTAACATAAATATACTAAAAAGATACCAATCAAAATTACTATGAATCGTCGCCAATGCTCCCTGGTATATCTCCAATAAACACCTACACAACGACTTAAAAATAGAATATATTACCGAAACCATTCAAAAACACAGCAAGAGATATCAGGAAAGACTGAACAACCACCCGAATGAACTGGCGAGAAGAATCCCAAACCGTCATAATGAAACAAACAGGCTTAAACGTGAGAAACCACTTGATTTAATCAACCGCTTCATTAATTGAAAAACAAACAAATAAAGAAATAGGTAAAATAGATATCGATATCGATGGATATCGTGTCTAATATAACTACATTTTATATTCAGACTAATTATTGAATATCCCTTGGGATAGATTGTAATTAAAAATATTATCAATAAAAAAAAAAATTCAAAAATCGAAAAAAATAGCAATTATGGAGGGCCCACGACCGCACCAGTCTTAAAAGTTGTTAAAAGAATAGTAGTTTGAAATAAAAAAATTTCAAAAAAATCGAAAGATACACTCACTTTCAAAAACACGATTCAAAATTTCAAACTCAAAAATCTTAATCAAAAACACTTTAAATATTTTTTTTGTCTTTTTTCTGTAAAGGCCATCAAAAAACAAAGTTTAGAAAAAAAAGCTTTAATTTGGACCATTATTAAGAAAGTTATGAACAAAAAACCAAAAAAATAGCGATTTTTTTGAAAATTTGATATTTTTTTAACAAGTAATCAAAAAAATCTCAAAATTTATCAGAAGATACCCTTTTGAGGGGTACTAAAAAATATCAACAAATGGAGGAAATCAAATTCAAAATTTTTCAGACCGTCCGATTTGACGTGGAACGCCCCATATATAAAAGTTACTTTAACCAAAAGTGAAACCGACCGCGATCTTTATAACCTCACGACTGTTCAAAGATATCAAATATTCACCAAATACAAATTTATCATACACCATTCTCTTAGTTATCAAAAAAAAAACAAAGAGAATGGTTTTTAAATAAACTTTATTATTGCATTCAAGGAACATTTTATAGTAAAAGAGAAGAGGCCCCGTTTTCGACTCCGTTCTAGAGTTTACGTTGGGAAAAATGGATTGTTGGGGCTAGGGTTAATAAAAAAAAATATTTATGTAGACACTGTTCAAAAGTTTATTTATTGATTTAAACTTTATTTTTACACTATCACTCTTCTACCGATAATATAATAAAAGTCATTTTAATGAAAAGTTGAAACTAACCGCGATCTTTATAACCTTATAAGAAAGATATTAAATGTTCACCGAATACGCGTTTAAAGTCCTGATCTCGAATATGTCTAACCAAAAATCAAATTATCTGCTTGCACACCCGCAATTTTTATAACCCTACTTTTTAACCCCACAACTGACACTGGTATAACCGCGATCTTTTTTCTAAATTCACAGCTGTCACTCTTAATACATCCTGAAGAAAAGTCATCGGCTGTCACATCAACGAACACAGTCTCGTATATCACCAGAAAATGTCTAGTTATAACTAGTGTCACTAGACAGCAACCGCTAAACGTCAAAAAATCTGTGCGAAGAATGCCACCTTTTTTAGATGATTTGGGACGATGAAATATTAATATTTCCTATATGCGTTAGGCTACAGAGTTCTAAATAAGTCACGATCGAAAGAAAAAAAAATAAAAATACGTGAACTAGCAAAATCTTTTAAAGTGTTGTAATTAATTAAATATCGCTGAAACAATTTTCGAAAACCGTTCGAAACCGCTGTGCTTGCTGTAAAGACTCTAGTAGCGACTCGTCTTCGCTATCTTATAGTATACGTAAATGTACTTGTCTCGAGTCGCTACCGCGACTCTAGATTCACATCCGCGATGTTTATAACCTTTTTCAACTCACAGCTGTCATGGTTATTACATGATATGAAAAACACTTATTAGTTCTCGCAGTATGACTCTATCTATTACTAACCAAATTCAATACTGAAAATAATATCCGTCAGCTTTCACATTCGCGATCTTTATAACTTTATTTTTTTAACCTCACAACTGTCACTATTAATATAGAATTTCACATCCGCGATCTTTATAACCTTTTTGAACTCACACCTTTTCACTGTTATTACATGAAGAAAAGTCAATCGGTTTTCACATCGACGAACACAGTCTCACATATCACCAGATTTCTAGTTACAACTAGTGTCACTAGACAGTGACCGCAAAACGTCAAAAAATGTGTGCGAAAAACGCACCATTTTTTGATGATTCGGAAGAATGAAATATTAATATTTCCAATATGCGTTAGGCTACAGAGTTTTAAATAGTCACAATCGAAAGAAAAAAAAATAAAAAATACATGAACCCGCAACATTTTTCAAAATGCTGTAATTCTTTAAATATCGCCGAAACAATTTTCAAAAACTATTCGAAACCACTCTGCTTATTGTAAAGACTCTAGTAGCGACTCGTCATCTTCGACATTGTAGTATATCAAATATACTTGTTCTATATCTACAAATCAAAAACATTCAATTGCATATTAACATTACGGATAATTTATTTAACATAGTCACGTTCTTGAAACCTTAAATAATAATTAACACTAAAAAAACTCAAAATATGTTAGAATTATCCTAACTTAAACTTGTATCCCAAAAAGACAGCAGAACTAGGTGGCGCTAGTGAGTTGCTATTAAAATGGCAAGGCGTGGCATTGAGAAAACGGCAGCGAGCGTGATAAGACGTGTGAGAGAGAGAGAAAAGTGATCCGAGTTTAAAAGGTGCGGTGCACTGTGTGTGCAACCCAACGCTGCGTGGGCGGTAGTATATCAGACGTACTGTGTGTGCGTGTGCCGACAACTCCGTCTAAAATCAAGACGAGATATAGAGGACAGGTCAAGAGATTTGATTTGATTTGATGCCCTAGTTAAAGCTTTGGGGCAAATAATTTACAAAAAAATGCATATAATATAAAAAATATTGACAATCTTACAATATAATCAAGTACAGTGTGATTTAGCACTAGAGGACATACTGCTTTTGGTTTTGCGCTTACAATTTACATTGAGAGAGAAAGAGAAAGAGAGAGGGAAAGGGGAAGAGTGGCGAGAGAGGGGCGAGGGGGAGAGAGGGGTGTTTAAGCCTGTGATTTCAATAATTAATTTCTCGAAAACGGTGCTGAAGAAATGTTTTTTGAGCGAGTATTAGATATATTGAAGTGAACTCTACTCTGTTGAAATTTGGTCGAATTCTCTACATTTCTATTTTGGTCTCCACTCTCCTTGAATAAGACGCTTTCAACAACTTTGTAAATGAAGGATATTGCCAAGTTTGTAGCTGAATATAAAAGTATAATTTGTCCTCTCGATTTTTCGGGTAACCTCAGCTGGAAAGATTATATTTGGGGCGTAACTCATACATGATATATTATAAATAGTTAAATTTAATAAATACATTTTTTCAAGTAACAATAAAATGATTTTCTTTTATCAACAGACGTATCTTATTTGGACCTTTTGCACCATTCTGCCAAGAGCCTCCTCTATAAAGGGCCTCCCTCTATAAAACACAAACTCGTTTATCCATTCAACAAGTTTTATACAACATGACCAATTTTTCAACATGCTAACCCTCCGTTACACGCGTTAGGGTTCCAAACATTGCTATACACGTCGTGAGAAATCGCCGCAATGCCTTTGAGCCTTACTGTGTCGGCATATCAGTTTTATAGGCTACAGTAGGAGATATATCGCAGCGTTGAACTTGTATTCATATGTACACACGCTGATGAGGAAATGCCACATTTATTGCAGTTAGACATATGAAACATTATTTATAAAATATGAAATGAAAACTATCATATAATTTTCGGTTTTGTCGCGTTCTACTAATAATAATGCTAATAGTATAGAAAATTGTTACATGTATATAATTTACCATTTCTTATTGATTAATGAAATAGCAAAAAATGTGGCATTTCGTTCATTGCGCATGTGACGGAGGTTTAATACAAGTAAGCTCCGTTAGTCAAAAATCTTATTTGTAACGACAGATTATGAACACAAAATCTTTCATTTTTTTATGAAATTATGTTTCTAATGCCTTATGGCGGGATAAGTGATGGTGAGTTATTTCAAGTTCCCAGCATCTCATTTAGGCCTGTCGGTCAGAGTCAAGTTAGGAAGTATGTAAAATATGATCGTTGTGCTGTGTGCGATATCTTATCGGGCTGGACAGCCAGCGTTCTGCGTTCGTCGTCGCCTCTTTGAAAAATTATCTTTTCTCAGATATGAACGTGAAAATCTATCACACTCCACTCAGCATTCGAACTGACTATGGGGTCGATATTCTTTCTTGACGCGGACAAAATGCTTTTCGTTACAAATTATATTATTATGAATGCTGCTTGATTTTTCCGTCGAATGTGGCATTTGATCAATTGACATGAAACTGTACAATATTCTATATCACCAAAGATCCAAAAGAATATTATTTGAAGAAGTCGTTTGCTTTTGAACTATTTTTTTAAATAAAAACGTTACAGCGAAGGGCCATTCCTGGCGGATCCGATGACGGAACCTCGCAAAAATGACAATGGGAAATTTCGTTGTCTTTTTTACAAGGTCAGACCCTAAAGGCAACGCTAACGTTTCTTTTAACGTCAAATGAAACGATTATGAAAAAAACAACGGAAATTTCCGTTTCCTTACCGTCGTCGAATCCGCTAGGGATTTCTTTTGGGCGCATGAGCAGAGCCATTTACAATCGTTCATACATTGAACTTGATCTTATTAAAATAAAAATGTTATAAGCAATTATTACTCCCAGCGGTAAACAAAAAATGAAAAATTCGGATTAATTGGGTAAATTTAAAAACTTTTTGATACTTTGCGGTGAGCTACAAGTGTTGACGATTGCACTGTCAAAAGAAGAAGCTATAATTATTGTATGTAATTTAAAAAAAAATGGTTTAACGTGAGTAAGAATACGTATAAAGTGTGAAGTGACCATGGAAAAAATGAGGGTCAATTTGAAACGGGCAAGACGAAGCATTCTATTAAAAGTTTCATTAACACTATAAAAGAACACGTAACCCCTTGAAAGGTGCGGTTACGAAAAATCGTCTGCACGTCTAGTCCAGTCATTACGTCGGAAAAAACGGGTTAGAAATGCAAATGAACCGAGAAGGCTAAATTTTTGATATGACGTGGGAGGGGGGCCTAGAAGAGCTTAACTTCAAATTGTCGACCAAGATTTCCTATGTGCAAATTCAGTTTTTTTACAATAACTCGGTTTTCCATTGAGATACGATAATTCTGAATGAATATTTTTTTATTGCTCTTTTCACGCTCTATAATTTAGGTCCTATACATTTTTTACCAATTGTTCATGGTTATTGAGATATCGATTGAAAAAGTCAAAAGTTTAGGTAGCGAAATTTGTTTTGTGCTATTTTCTCTTTTCTCGTGATAGATATCGAAAAATTGTCTATTATGAAACTTGTAGAGCGTGTTCAGACCTGCAATTCCGTTTTTTATTTTTTTCCTCCAACCAAAATTACGACCTCTAGCGCGCCGCAAAGTTGACCGCAGCGCCGCCCGATGCTACAAAATGTGCGTCCCGCCATGGAGCGCGCCAATAGAGCGACCGTTGGAATTTGAAGGGTCAGGTATAAAAGACAATTTTTTCGTATTCGTGCCGGAACATCTGCTCTTTTTCGTAGCATTTCAGTCAGTTGTCTCGAGTCTCTTGGAGCGAGCGTACGTGTTTTATAAATTTCGTGAACATGGGTGGTTGTTTCATTTGCAAAAAACCTCTGATTACAGACATTTATGTGGCTAAAAAGAGAGCTGTTCAGACTCTCTTAGCGGCGAGCGTGAAAAGAGGATGTGTGGAGCATCAAAACTTGTTACAAAGTATTGATTCAGTGAGTATTCACAGTGCGTGCTACAAAAAATATGGAAATCAAAGACTAGCGTCGTTTGCCTCTCGACGAAGTGAATCTGCATCGGAAGAACCAGAACCCGAAGAACAACCTCAGCTCATACCCACTTTTGATTTTAAAAATCTATGTTTATTTTGTAGTGAAGCATTTTGCGATGAATCAAAATTGCCAGTGCATAGACGGAAACAAATTCATACGGTGCACAAAACATCAATGAAAGAAAATGGTCTGCGGTACTTGTCTGGACGTGACGATGAATTTGCTATTTCAATCGTCGAACGTATTCATTGTATACCTGATCTCGTCGTAGCAGGAGCTCGATACCATCGAGCATGTATTTCACGTATGTACCATCCACTACCTGAGGAGGGGATTAAGAAAGGAGGACCTACAGAGGACAAAATAGTCGAGGCAATGAAGGGAATTTACTCATTTCTGAAAGGAAATTCGGACGAATGTCAATTTTCAATGAATGAGTTAATGAACCAATTAAATGGAGATTTCGTTCCTGACATCAGAACGGTTAAAAACATTTACAAGTTAAGTATGGAGATGACATTCTTATAAACGAAAAACAAGGACGTGATTGTGTAGTTTGTTTTCGGAATACTGACTTTAAAATACTTTCGGAAAAAGGGTATGAAGAAAAAGAACTCTCGTGAAGAAAGGCTAACAAGGAAACCTTCCCAGGTGTACCCCGCCGATTTTGTTCCGCTTGGAGTATGTTATTCTACATTGAAATCTAAGATACGCATTTTTTTTGCGGAAACTCATATTTAAGGGGTGAAACACACCCCTAAAGTTGAGGTCTCCTAGGGGAGGTTATTCAGTTCCATATATATGCAGACAAGGGGGCAAAATCAAACCAATTGCATTCAATGCTTCATAAAAAGTTATGACTACTCAATTTTTTTCAGCCCTGAGGGAGTGAATAAGCCGAAGTTATAGGGGTTGAAAATTAAAAAAACGCTATAACAAATAGAATATGCTCGATATGGAAGTGAAAAAAATTGCATAATTAACAGTTTCAAAAGTTAAAAGATACATGTTTTTGCATTTTTCGAAAAAATGCATCTTTAAGGGCGTACTACCCTTACATCCGAATACCTTTAATTTCTGTAGATACGTATTTTTTTAAGTATCTATCTGTTAGAAAATATTCTTTTGGATATAGAACATATCGTGAAATTGTTTAAAAAGATTGTTATCAACATAAAAAAAAGTCCCTTGAAAATAATCGATAGATTATAATAATCGATAGAACATATGATTCAGGCATTGCAGATAATGAAAATTCTTTTCTTGAGAGATCATTTCTGTGTGAGGGGTCGAAAAGTAGCTTTTTCGCGATTTTGTTTCAACCGATTTTTTGATGTTTCATTAAATCACTCTTAAAGAATAGAGGATGAATTCTTAACATTATTTTCATTTTTTACACTGTTTTTTTTTCTATCATTGGAAATGTCCTATAAAAAAACGATGTGCACGATTCTAGCCGTAATTATTGTCTGAAACAAAATTTAAAAAAATTGTTAATTTGCATGTGTCACTATTTTGCTATGGAGGGTTTATTTTTATTTTTATTTCTTTATTTTTTATTATCAAAAAACTGTTGAAAAAATCAGCTAAATTCGTTCTTGTTTTGTTAGAGAAAAAGAAGTTTGTTATACACGTGATGTTTATTGTTACAATCACGTAGCAGTAAATGAACTGATATCTTTTATCAATTTCGGACCTTACTTTGTATATGTTCGTTAGCCTTGCTTATTAGCTATCTGATTCTCCGAGTTGATATTTTACTTCACCTATCATTGAAAGAAGTTTCAAAATACGTTGATAAGAAATATATAACTGTTATCTGCCTCTGCCTCTCTTATTTGACATCGACTTGAAAAATGGGCAATGCAAGCACAAAAAGAAATCGGTCATGAAGATGTCCGTTTTAAGGCGTCAGACAAGTGGGTACACTCATTTAAGAAAGCTCATAGGATTGTTTCCAGAAAAATTAGTAAATTTATCACAAAAAAAAGTATTGAAAATGCAGACAATCTGCGAAAGCTTGCTGAACAATATGTTTCTGAAGTGAAGATTGATATAGAAGAATATGGGTTATCGAACGTCTACAATTCGGACCAAAGTGGTTTCCAATTAGAAATGCATTCTGGAAGAAAATTAACGGTTGAAGGAGAGAAACAAGTTGAATGCCTTGTACAATCAATTGCTTCTACAACACATAGTTATACGATTGAGCCCACTATAGCAGGTGACGGAAGGCTTCTTTCTCCGCTATTCCTGGTTTTGAAAGAACCAAGTGGTAAATTTGGTCCAATAGTGGAATCGTCACTATTCAGACCAGAAAACGTTTACATAGAAGTATCGAAATCTGGAAAACTCACTTCAGGTAATAATAAAAATTATTGTTTTAGGGAATTCCTTATATTGACACATAAGATACTGTTTATTTCTTGCAACGAAGCAAATTGAAAAATTAATTCATACTTTCAGAATATTTTAAAACTTGGCTACAAAATGTATTCTTCCCCCAAGTTGGTTCTAACAGTATTTTATTAATTGACTCCTGGACTGGACATTGCCCTCGAGCTGTTGACGAAGCGAAACCTCGGGATAAAAATATAAAATTAAGAAAAATACCGCAGGGTACAACGGGAAAGATTGAACCTTTGGATATTTTTGGCTTCAGGATATGCAAAAATTATGTGAAACATTTTTCTGACAATGTCATATTAATGGATTATGATTTAAATTTGCCTTTACGAAATAATATAATTAAGCTTCAGTCACTTGTTCACAACCAATTATCATCTCCACGATATATAAACTTATTTAGGTATTCATGGTTCAAAAGCGGTTATAATGAATGGCGACTGGAGAATTTTGAAAATCCTGTAGATTTTAGTTTTAAAACTTGCAAAGCGCATTGTGATGTACCCGGATGTCAAAATATTGCTGTTGTTAGGTGTTCATGGTGTAAAAAAATCATTATGTTTCCAACGCTTTTTTGACGATTTCCACTATTGTAAAGAATATAATGAATAATTTCATTTGTCAATCAAAAATACATCTGTACAAAATACAGCATATAAAATATAATAAAAACAATGATACAATAATTAGAAATATTAATATGGTAACAATGTGATTGAAAAAAATTTTCATTATCTGCGATGCCTGAATCATATGTTGTAACGATTATTATATATAACGAAGACGAAATCGCAATTTTTTTATTAAAAAAATTTTTTTCAAGGGATTACATTTCAAGGGATAACAATCTTTTTAAACAATTTCACGATATGTTCTATATCCAAAAGAATATTTTCTAGCAGATATATACTTAAAAAAATACGTATCTACAGAAATTAAAGGTATTCGGATGTAAGGGTAGTACATCCTTAAGCATGCATTTTTTTGAAAAATGCAAAAATATGTGTCTCTTAACTTTTGAAACTGTTAATTATGCAATTTTTTTCACTTCCATATCGAGCATATTCTATTTGTTATAACGTTTTATTAATTTTCAACCCCTATAACTTCGACTTATTCACCCCCTCAGGGCTGAAAAAAATCGAGTAGTCATAACTTTTTATGAGGCATTGAATGCAATTGGTTTGATTTTGCCCCCTTGTCTGCATATATATGGAACTGAATAACCTCCCCTAAGAGACCTCAACTTTAGGGGTGTGTTTCACCCCTTAAATATGAGTTTCCGCAAAAAAAAAATACGTATCTCTTAGATTTCAATGTAGAATAACATACTCCAAGCGGAACAAAATCGACGGGGTACACCTGGGAAGGTTTCCTTGTAAGAGTTATTCGCGAAGCTGCTGCAATAATCCGCGAGGACATTAGAGGTGTCGTTTACGATAAAAATAATTATCCCCCATCGGATGCATTCGTAAAAGATGTCGAAGCCGCTGTTTCTGAATATTTGGAAGTTTTTCTTGCCACGACCATCACAAAAGATAAACGCGGTGCATTGGAGCAGTGGAAAAAAAATGTACTGCGATAGCTCACTCCATAATAACAGCTGTGCGTCCTCGTTCGTACGACGATGATGATGATGTTTCGACCATCCCAGCATCATTTCCTGCGGTTCGAGAGTCTCCACAACTTGAAGAGTTAACCGAGGAAGAACTTCTTCAGCCAGGACCATCGAAACGACGAAAAATATAAAAAAAGGGGGGCCCTAATTATTATTTTTGGCTACACAAAAAATTATTTGTTCAATAAATTTCATGTGTTTGTTTCATAATTTGTCTGGGTTATTTACTTATTTTGTATCCCAATAATTCCCCGAACAACCTTTCATCCGTTTTGACGTGTGCATACAACCATGCGAGCGGCTAAATCGAAACGGGGCACGGACTTACCGATTTTGCGGCGCGCTAGAGATCGTAATTTTGGTCGAAGGGAAAAAATGAAAAAACAAAATTGTAGGTCTGAATATGCTCTAAAAGTTTCATAATAAACATTTTTTCGATATCTATCGCGAGAAAAGAGAAAATAGCAAAAAACTAATTTCACTACCTTAAATTTTGACTTTGTCGATCGATATCTCAATAACGATGAACGATAGGTAAAAAAATAAAAGACCTTAATTGTAGAGCGTAAAAAAAGCAATAAAAAGGTATTGATTCTAAATTATCGTATCTCAAGGGAGAACCGAATTATTGTAAAAAAACTGAATTTAACCCTTTTTTCAAGATGGCGGTAAATGCACATAGAAAATCTTGGTCGACAATTTGAAGTTAAGCTTTTCTAAGCCCCCCCCCCCCCCCACGTCATATAAAAAATTTAGCCTTCTCGGTTCATTTACATTTTCAAATGTATATAATGACTGGACTAGTCACATTTTTTCAAATTTTATCGTAAATATTTCTCGGAACATTCGGTGACACCCTTTGTTTTTACGGTCGCTACGGAATTTTTTGTATGCATAGAATTGTTTATATCAAACATCCAGAGTTATTTAGTATATGAATTATTAAATAGAAACGTGAGTAGCAGGTCATCTCTATAGAATGTTATACGAATGAGACTATTTTCAGAGTTGTAATTCTTTGACAAAAGTTCGATAACTTGGCTCGATATCTTTTCAATAAAATGGGATATTTTTTTATTATGTTGTGTAAAAAGATATGATAATGGTAAAATGCTCGAGTTCGTGAAAGATATGCTTTAATTAGCAATATTTCCTGCAATTCAAGTTTCATCCACGTTTGAAAATGACATTTGAGATTCGCGGTAGTGGCGGTGTGGATCCAATGATTTTTCAGGAAATTACAAGAAATACGTTTAGTTTGGTCACTTGAATGCAATTTTTTAAGTTGATAAATCCATTTTTTCCGATTGAGCTTAAAATTATCACGATCGGTTTCGTGATAACGGAAAAAAATTGAATAAGCTTGTGCACGTTCAGACAACACAAAAGAAGAGGTACGACACTCTTGTGTCGCCAAATGGACTTTAAGTTTTTTTGACTCTCATTTTGACAGCGCGACCTTTTTCTAATTGATGCTGACTGTGACGTCATTAGGTATCTCTATGTCTACAACGTTTATCGGTCTCCGCGAGATGTATTACCAATTTATTATGAAGTGTTGACATTACGAAGTTCAAAACATGGATAAATTAAAAAAAAAAAAGATTCCCCTAGCTCAGTGAAAACATAAAAGTGTCACATCGATCTTGTACGCAACAGTAATACGCGTGATAAACGTTATTCAAGCTGATGCAATAGCATGAATTCATTCATGAATCTATATCTGTCAAAAATTGAATTTTAATATTAACATTAATAACAAATTTTGATTATTGCTTAATGAAGATTAAAAGCGTCAACACCAAATTTATGTGATAATTAGCGTTCAACAATCGAACGGCGAAATGTCTATTGTTTGTCATCAACTTTTCAATTACATAAATGTAGATATGAGAGAATATTCGACTTTATGGCAGACCATAATACATGTAAGCAAAAATATTTTAAAGTACTGGTTTATTTCTTCTTAATCCGATGGTCAGTTTGCAATTTCTGCTTGTTTTGAACACATCCATTTTCATCGTTATGCTTTTGACGATTTCGTTTTGGATATTGGTTAAGATCTGGTTGTGATAAAAATGAAAAATATGGTTTTTGGGAGGTTCTTAATATTTCGGTCCAAAACTGTATATATTACAAATGCTGCCTGTATGAGTTGCTGCTAAAGTTTTTTTGGTTTGATATGTCGAGGACCGCCAGCAACCCCGGAATAACTCTTTTTTTTTGTTGCGTAATTAGCAGCGTCGGTGAAACAGAGTCAATGAGTCACAACAAAAGTCGCATTTCAAAATTAAGGCACAGCGTTTTCGCGTATGCTCAACCTCATTGATCATGCGACTCACATCAAATCTAGCGCTACTGTGTGTGGTAGATCACACGATTGACAGCCTGTGATACCTTATTGTTATTTTTTTTTGTTCAACGATGCATAGTTCAAAACCATTGAAACGTAATTGTTTTTTCAATTTTTTTCTCTTCTCTATCAGTCTCACTCTTCTGTACCTGTTTTTCACATAGTATTCTAATGTGGTAGACATGTAGACAAATTTATGCATATTCTTTTTTTTTCTTGAAGAAAATGAAATTTTTTTGTCTTACAGTTTCAAATCCGGTGCATGATTCAAAATAACTGTGGTTGCTTTATAATAGTTTAATATATATTATGATAGTTTAGTTCCTTTATGAACTAAAATACCAGTAGGTAATGTAGATTTTTTCGCATCAATCGAAAGTGATGCAAAATGATGCGAAGATGGTGACGATGAAAACATTTCATTGTATTTAGCGCCTCTTCCTTCAGATCATCGTGTAGTACCTGCCTCTCTATGCCAGAGTGATCACATGTTTAATGCTTATAAAACTCTTTTCTTTGTTTTACTATAAATGCACTGCTTCATGCGCTTCTCACCTCCGTGATGCTCATTCTTCTTCTTTGTGCCAGAGAAGACACGCCAAAAATTTTCTCAGGAGAAAATTAAAAAAATGGATCATCACCTCGGAAGGGATAAAATCAAGGATAAGGACATGTTGGAAAAGAGGATAAGGAAATTAGAGAGTTTATTAGAAAGGAAGAAGAGCAAAAAACATCGGAAATGAAGACATCGTAAGTTGGTTTGTCAAACGGTACCATTGCGGTTAGGGAAAAAGGGTATTGTCAGATACTCTAATGCAATTCTCCTTTTGGCGTTCCATAAGGCTCTAACCTTATCGATGTAAGATATATGTTCTTCAGCCAAGCTTCTGGTTGTTGCAGTCATCGAATAAGGCTCTAACCTTTCCGCATGAATCGGTTTTAGACCGAATAGTTTCGATACTCACAGAGGCTCTAACCTTAGTGAGGGAGTGCTCGTTGAGCCTCAGATGCAGATGGAATGATTTGATGAGGCGCTAACCTCTAAAGTTAAGACAGCTTGTATATATATATTCCATCATACTTTAATAAATACAAAGAGAAATGCAAGGAACAGAGTACGAAGGATTACATCGAGCGAAAGACTCGAGAATTCATTGCATTAACAGAGATGGAACTTTGGACACTTTCTCTCATTAAAAAAAAAAAAAAGACGTAACGGTCAATTTTCCCCTTCAATTTTTTTCAATAGGAAATCGTTACAATTCATCGTCGGACAAGAGAAGAAGGTCATACGAAGCAGAGCGTTCTCGTTCTCGTTCTTGTTCTCGGAGAAACAGATCTTCCTCTTCAGGAGACGATATGACAGTAGAGGAGCTGAGCGAGGATGAAAGAAATATGCGAGAAATTCCGGGAGAGAGACAAGATCAGACTCCTGGCGAACAAGAAACCAACAATATCATAACGACGCAGGTCGTATCGAGTGAGACTAAAAGTTCACAGCAACAAGATTCAGAAATAGAGAGGATTCAAGGAAATAATGAAAACGAAAAGTCAAAAGAATCTATGACGACTGAAGAAATTCCCATAGATCCAACGATTCTCGAAGTTATGGGTAAGAGACTGGAGGAAGATCGTAGCCTTGCAGAGTCAATTGCAAAGGATATGGTTGTTCGGTGGAAAGAAATTTTAAAGAGAGGATTACCAACGGACGATACAACAAATTTAATTAAAAAATATGCACCATCGACCAATGCTACGATAAATAATTAAAGACGACATTCGTTCGATGGAATGCGACACAACAAGTTATCCGCCTCCAGAATCGTTTTTCGAAAATGTCGCAACGGTCAGTTCAAAATCGCTAAAGGTTTTTCTGGACAATGTCATTACCGCTGATAAAAAATGGAGTAGAAGAGGGCAATTTTTCATCAAAGATCGTGGCTATAGCACATACAATCATAAGTTATGTTCGAACGGCTCCAACAAATGTAGATAGTGACGACGAGTATGAGCCTAACGAAAAAAGAGTGAAAACAGAGTTTTTGTAATGAATTTTTCTTTCACATTAATAAACTTATTATAATGAATGAAACAATGTCGGAGAAAAGATTTATTTATGATACCCTTTCCCATTCATAGTAAAATGATTTTAAAGCACGGTTATATGTAAAATTTGTAAAAACGATGGGCATGGGTCTGCTATGGAGTGAACATGATTTTCAAGAATACCATCGTGATCGCGAGAAAAAATCACGTAAAATTAAAAAAAAAGTTTAGTTCTACGACCATTTTGAAGGAAGTTATCGAATTTGTTAACTAAACCACTCGCGCGGGGCTGCGGAGCGAGAGGAGGTACCCCCACCGCGCTGCCCGGCCGGGCGGCCGGCGCCGTGCGCTCGGCCGCGCGCCATCGACTGGAATACGTTGATAACTGTAGTGACACAGTTCCTTCTGAAGGTCGGTATTTTATTGAATCCCGTAGCTGTAAGCCTAAGAAAGGCTATTGAATTTGATTTTTGCAAAAATCTGAATTAGAACAAAAGAAAATTGAAAAAACGTTAAAATATTCATATCTCTGTGTGTAATCAAGATATTTGGACTTTTTTTTTTTTATTGTTCGTTTTTCAAAAACACATCGAATGGTGAAAAAATTGTTCAGCTATTTTCGTAACTTTGGTCAGAATTGCTATTTGTTTATAAGCAAAAAACGAAAATCGTCAAAAAACAGCATTTATTATCAACGAAAACGATTTTTGTTTTTCCGTATACTTTGTGCATGATAACACGAAGCTCCTCGATTTTTTTCCACACTGTGGGCCTTCATCGACAAATTCTATTGAAGGTCAAAGTTTTTTCGAAGATGGTAAATTGTTGCTAAACTGTAACTCGTAGATCGATAAATCTTGGACCCTTCTCTTAAGGTTTCCCTTCCCTATATTATATATGGACTTCAAACCGATATCATAACAAACAATTGATTGCGGTTACAAATAAAAAATTGTGAATTTTTTGGTTCATTTGCAATTAACCGCTTAAATTACAATGCTAGCGTATTTTCTTATAGGACCTTTTTCATAGAGGACATTATGGTGAACAACTTTTATTTGAAACTTTTTTCGATAGAACGCGTTCTAAAAATGTTAACTAAAAAAAACCGATTTTTTTTTTCAATAATTTTTTATTGCTAAAATACAGGATGGGTTTTTACGAAAACTCAGGGCTACATTCCTATGGGTCCAAACAACCTACAAAAAAATTGGCTAACCTCTGCACCTCTTGAATAAAACTTTGTGAAATATGGCCTAAGGTGACTGCTACTATTACTACATGTCCAACGATTCCTCACGCACATTCTGAGATGCCACAAACTCATCCTACTATTTCTACATGTCCAACGATTCCACACACACATCCTGAGATGTTATAAACCCACCCTACTATTTCTACATGTCCAACGATTCCACACGCACATTCTGAGTTGTTACAAACCCACCCTACTATTTCTACATGTACTTTTTCTCTTATTTTTCTGCGTTTCAGTCACTGACTTTGTTATGTTGTTGTGTGCTACCTCCTTAAGCACAAATTATAGCTCCTTAATATGGCATGGGATACCATTTTTCATTAATATCAAACTTTCAAAAATAATTTGGCAATTTGGGAAAAAATTGTTTACCCCCTTAAAAACTGCTTCCCCCCTTAATATTTTACGATATACCACTTTTTATCATTATGGAATGAAAAAAAAAATTGGAGGCGTTTTTAGCAAAAGTGGCGATTGTAAATATTTACCATATATATATATATATATATATATATATATTAGGGTGGTTAACCCTTATGTGCACACCCGGGTACCCGGGTATCCACCTCGTCATATTTTTGCTTATAACTTGAATAAAAATTAAAATCTCGACCTGAGCCTTCAAATCCCCATTATTCAACTCTTTTAGAAGCTAAAACCACACTAGTAAATTAAAAAAAAAAAATTTTAATCTAACGAGGGGACATCGCGGGAGGTGCATCGCATTACGGGCTCCCACTTTGCGTGCTTATAGTGTGGATGGGTACCAACCAAACCCCAAAATTGTAGGTGCCAACTTGGCTTCGTTTTCAAGAAATCGCCGGTTAAAGTTGGGAGCCCACTTATGTACCATAAAGTTTACATCCTACCATAACCAGGCGAGTAGCCTAGTGTCGAGCGAGCTAGATTCCCGCCCCGACGGCTCCGGGTTCAAATCCCGTCCAAGGTAGTTTTTTTATTTATTTTTTTTTTCATTTGTTTTCAAATTATTATTGAAATTTATAATTCATGAATAAAAAATTACAAAAAATTTGAAAACATTATTTACGCGCTTTTATTGATCAAAACTCACAAATTCAATATCAATTTTTTTTTTTCTAATTTCTTGCAATTTTTTTAATTTTTTTAAATAAATTAGCCGTTATTTAAACGTTGGCATATAATAATCCGCCTACTCACCTGCAGATTAAAAATCTGATGAAATATTTTCGTGGAGATAGTCAGAAACACTTCAAGAAAATTTTTGACCGAGTCATAAGAATTTTATACCTGTCGGACCGTTGGGGTGTTGACGCGCCAAAACCTGTAGACGGCCTGCAAACATTGGCGTTTTTCTATTCATTCTAGTCCATCTGCCGTTCGAGGAATACAGTGAAGCGAGTTTGAACGTGAGTTTCAACGGTTATAACTGCTGAATAAACGTTTCTAAACAGTTGAGCGTGATCTTTCGAAGTGTGCAGACGTTTTAAAATGGAGCAAAGTGCAAGTAGTTCGCAAGTTGCCAGTAAATGCAACTATGACGATATTGAAGATTTAGTGGAAGACGAAGGAAGCTCTCTTTTGTGGCCTCCACCTCACGTTGAAGAACGACAAGAGTTAACTGATGCAATATATTATCTGTGGCCGTTATTAATAAAACACAATTTCATAGTCGAATCGGAGAGCTCCGAAATCAGTGAACGATCTGCATTAATCGGCAGAGAAATGTTTAAACGATTTTTGGACATGTACGGGAATATGACGTTTACGGAGCAAGAGGTATTATTTTCCAACACGGAAGAAGAAGAAAGTACTCCTGGAACAAACAACGAAGAAACTAGAGCACCAAAAAATATAAAAATAGATGAAGACATCATTTATACGGGTTCGGATGGAGAAGACGACGCAGATCAGCGGAACAGAATTCTATACGCTGTAAAAATCAAGGCCGTGGAGTTAGCAGATCTACATCCGACGTGGTCCTTGGCAACTTTGCAAAAACGATCAACAAGATTGTTAAAAAGCAAAACGCAATTGTCAAAGTGGAGAGCCCAAATCGAATGAGGGGGGACGCGAAATGATAAACTAGAAGTGATTAATTCGTACGTTTATGACCGGTTTACCGAGGCGAGAGACCAAAGAGCAAGCCTCGTAACAACTCGGATGCTTCAACAGTGAGCAATGCCTGCTGCCTTCCAATTTTTGGATGGAATCTTCAAATTTAAAGCGTCAAATACTTGGGTTACTCAATTTAAATTGGAGCATCGCATATCCCAACAACACGTCACAAAATACGTCAGCGAAAAGGATAAAAAAACGTTACAGGAACTGATGGAAACCGCTACAAAATATCAGAAACAAACAAGTCAAATAATCCAGAGATTCGACCCTGATTATGTTATCAATACGGATCAAACGGAATGCAAGTATAAAATAAGCAGCAAGAGCACTTTGTCGCATAAAGGTGAAAAATTAACCGAAATTGCTGTGGGACAAGTTAATAAATTGACGCACTCTTATACCGCTCAATACGCTCTCACGTTGTCTGGCAAATTGATGCCTAATGTATTCGTTTGCCTGCAAGAAGTCACTGGTAAATTCGGCCCCCGAGTTCAAAAAGAAATCGACGAATATATGTTGAAATATTCAAATGTTCACATCACGTCGACAAAATCCGGAAAACTACAGAAAAACACGTACGAAGAGTTTTTGGAACAAATAATACATCCGTACGTAGAAAAAAAGCCATTCCTATACATCGTTGACTCGTGGGGAGGTCAAACCTCCCCAGACTTATACCAAATGAAATTCAACGATGAAGGCGGCCTCCCAACTTGCACTTTGTCAGTTATACCACCGCGATGCGCACCATTTTGTCAGCCATGCGATGTATACTTTTACCGTCAAGTCAAAAATTACATTCGCCATTTCCAAAATGCTCCATACCTACTACAACATAACGAAGAAATCACATCGAGAGAGGATATGATCAAAATTCATTCGCTAATACATGACCAACTGCAGGCTCCAATATATGAAAACATGATAAGGTACGTGAATAACGCATTATTTCCATTACAAATTCTCCGATAGCTTGCATCGGAAGACGCGACAGCGACTCGTATCAAGTATTAAATGCAATATACTTCAAGTTTATCGTTAATTTTGTTACAGATATGCCTGGCGTGCTGCGAATCTGGACCCATCAGATAAAGAATTTTTCAACAATGTCAACGCAGTGGCTTTTCCGGCGGAATTAAGGAAACACAACTGCGATTGCGATGAAAACGAGGTGGCGTTTATACAATGTTCGTGGTGTCGACAATATAAATGTTTTGGTTGTTTTTATAATGATTATCACCCATCAGAGCGTACTCGAGAATATTCAAAAGACATTGATTGAAGAAATTTTTAATTAATAAAACAGATTTTTAATTCCTATATTCCTTAGTTATTTTTAAAAATATTCTCTGCCTCATCAAAAGAAATATCGAAAAATAAAAAAAAAATATTAAATGATGAAAAAAAAAATTTTAATTCAATTACGGCTAATTTATTTTTAAAAATTAAAAAAATTGCAAGTGATTAGAAAGAAAAAAAATTGACATTGAATTTGTGAATTTTGATCAATAAAAGCGCGTAAATTATTTTTTCAATTTTTGTGTAATTTTTTATTCATGAATTATAAATTTCAATAATAATTTGAAAAAAATAAATAAATAAAAAGAAGTATCTTAGACAGGATTTGAACCCGGAGCCGTCGGGGTGGGAGTCTAGCTCGCTCGCCACTGGGCTACTCGCCTGGTTGTGATAGGGTGTAAACTTTATGGTACGTAAGGGGGCTCCCAACTTTGACCGGCGATTTCTCGAAAACGAAGCCGAGTTGGCACCTACAATTTTGGGGTTTGGTTGGTACCCACCCACACTATAAGCACGCGAAGTGGGAGCCCATAACTCGATGCGCCTCCCGCGATGTCCTCTCGTCAATGTTAGATTCGAATTTATTCGACCATTTCTAAAAGCATATTTTACGATGTCCTTCAACATAAATCACTCGATGTCAAAGGGATAATGCGACAGATCGAGAATGAGGAACAAGATCGAAAATTTAAATATTGTCAATAATAGGTTTATTATTTTATATGAAATATAACCTGACGATAAACTTTCGATCATGATATATGAGGATTCGTTATCGATGTGTTAAAATATATCGTCTAATTTGTGTTTAAATCACACTTTGAACATCTTTACAAATGACGAATAATCGGCACCATATGAAGTGATTGATAAAACCTGATGCATGACAAAACATTCCGTTCACAGCGATTGTTTGAGGTCTTCATATTGAACTCGCTATTACTATACGATAAAATCAAAAGCGTACGCAATTTTACAAAACGGAAGAAATTTTTCGAACACATATCGTACCCTATGCATGCATAGGTATTGCGGCGTTTTCAAAGGTTTTCATTTCTAGCGTTGGTTACGAAGTGGGTAATGAGTAACTTGCAATAGGAACAGCGATAGGAATAATCTATAAGCAGTATCCGTCTGATAGGGGTGAGGGAGTATTGGCCCTCTCCAGGAAAAATAAAAAAAATAGTGATCCACTGCGGGGTGTACGGTTCATGTATTGAATATACTATACAATTGGAAGTAATATGAGAGAAAGAGAGAATTGAGAATGCAACGTGTTGTGAAAACGATCGGTACGTGTTGGATATTCGAAGCGTGTCGGTGACACAATGATTCGTTAGCCCGCTCAGTCTATCCCGCAGGTGTCGACCATCTCGCTCAATCAGGCATCCATTTTGAAAGCATCGAATAACAGAGTGACAGTATCACGGATTTTATAAGAGAGAGAGAGAAGAGAGAGAGAGAGAGAGAGAGAGAGAGAGAGAGAGAGAGAGAGAGAGAGAGAGAGAGACCAAAGTGTGTCTATGCATATGGTTTGACGTACGATCGCTTCGTGATCCCTCAAAAATTGATTTTTTAGGTGTCCAAGTATCATGGACTGCCGATTTGAATTTATCTTGCAAAATGCTTCGAATTCGGTACAGTACATACAACACGCATATGACAATAAATATTTACATTTACCTCGTACTTTTCCACATGTTATGCTACGAGTTTATACGCTCAGAAAAAACAATATGATTCGAGGAAACAATATAGAGGAGGATCGGGCAAAGCGAAAAACCCCCCCGAAAAAAGTAAAATTTCTTTTTTTTTAGTGAAAAACAGGAAAATTCAATTATTTGACTCAGGGCATATGGTGGAACAGTAGTATTCATAGAAGCGACTGATATTTCTAACATGAAAATTAAAATATATTTATTAATAAAAAAATGAATATTCAATGGTAATATGTAAGAATAAATATGTTTTTCTGTCAAACGGATATGTAAATATCCAACTAGCATAAGAACACATTGAGAAAAAAGTCACTGGTGTTTATAATAAACACGTATGGTTGGACGTCCTATGGCAAAATTTACTAAAAAAAATTGGCACGGAAATTATGTTATAGTTGATTGGACTATAATTTTAGTGTTTATTCAAACATACGATCCCAATGATGTGTGTAAACATGTGTCATTTGAAAAGTCCTATGGGTCATAGTATAAATTCTAACAATGAGCAAATAATCCAAGCAACACTATTAGCAAACTGCTATTGATATAAAAAATATGATATGCTGTAATATATTTATTTTCAAAGCGAACTTTTGTGAATTCAACAATTTTTCCACCATTTATACGGTAATTATTAACTTTCAGTAGGTAGGCCTCATTACAATATCTCATGATAGTAACTATTAACATAATGTCGCGAAGACTTATGGTTCAAACAAACAATATATATGAGTTATGTTTTCATGTATATTTTTTATGTATTAATAGATGGGATGTTTTGGACCAAGCGGATATCACACATCATAATTTCAAACGCGTATGATAAATATGAGCAATTTCCAAATTTCATTTGTAAAATTCATGTTTGGTTTAGTGACTCTGCATTGAGTTAACAGTCTGCGTATTTTGAGTTGAATTCCAAATGTCGTAGTTATTTTTTTCGAATTTTGCCCAAATATTTCTTTTTTTTGCACCGTTCCACGTTTTCTTGCCTTTTTACAATATACTTTTCATTTCATTCCTCGATTCCTAGATTTGAAAATTATTAGACATGTTTTTTCATATGAGTCCAGCAACATGGAACTTATAAAAGACATTTGATTCAACAGAATTCCGTAGTAGTCGCTAGTGTAGTGGTTAGCGTCCCGAGTTAGGTAGGTAGAAATTAGGTAGGAAATTCATAGGTACGTATTTCGATCTCGACCCAGGGCGAAAATATGTAATATAATAGATTAAATAAGAACGCCTTTTTTCCGTCGGAAAGCGCATCTGGCCTTTTGGCGTCATCGTACTATTATATCAGCCCCTTAATAAAGTAAGAGAAAATTAAACCGGGCCTTTCGCAGGTCCCAAAATAATTTTTATACACGGGATGATTCCTGTCCCTATGTGGTATGTTAAATTTCACTTTAAACGTTATCAGCGTGCACAGCCAGAAAGTTATTATTGGTATATAGTATATTTTACTATACCTGTAATCGGGAGATTCATATTCAATAGTGAAAGAATCCATATTTTTTATATGACATAATACTATTTTCCAGTAACAGATACTCAACGTATATTTAAAATATTCATTGTCGTAGTTAACATATGCATTTAATATATTGGACTATCGAAAAACATGAAACAAAACTATATTTTGGACCGCCAATAATGGGTGCTCGGTCAGTGTATGACTCTGGCGATCTCCCAAGTTAAGCAGCCTCGGGCGAAGCCAATACTTGGTTGGGTGACCGCTTAGCCATGCACCGACTCGCGCATCAATCGCTGAGCGGAAGGCAGTTTTTCTAAGTTTTCGAGGGTGCTAACCAACTAGAACTCAGAAAAAATATACATTAGTACATTAGAAAAGAGTGGCTGTGAGCAACACTCTTGGAGGGTCTCACAGGAACAAGGAAATTGGTGGAATGGGCGAAAAGTGGGGTCGTAGTGATGGGACGGGGTCGTAAAAACTCGTATAAGTATATGCAGGAAAAATAAAAAAATAAACCATATTTTAACGGATTGCAGTAACTATAAAATATTTCTATCACTCCAGGGAAATATCTAATATGATTAAAATATGGTTGCTTATACGATAAATTTCTCTAGTACTAACAGTGCTGTAAGGATATTTGAAAAGTATAAATTGTTCATTAGACTGATGCAAAATGTTTTTTTTCTTTCATTTTCTTGCTCCTGCCCATAATTTTTATGGATATGAATGAAAAAAGTCTCTGCTAAAACATGAGCTCAATTGCTCAATATTTGAAAGCGGCTCTTTTGATTTTTATTGATGTTGTAATTGTTTAGAAATGATTTCTATTCAAAAACACCATTTTTTTAACTTCCTTCCTTCCTCTCATATTTTCTTTGGATATTAATGAAAGATACCTTCTGTTGAAAAATAATTATAAATAAGTTTTGTGCGACCTAAACTGTTTTCTTCCGGTATTGCTGAAATTAAAATCCCGTTAAGATCTTGAAGATGCCTACATTGACTTTTATTTATTTATTTATTTATTTATTTATTTATTTATTCACTCCTAATCATTTTATTTGAGGGTATCCTCCAATAAAATTTTTCGACATAATCGATTTTTTTCTTCGATATTCTTCCTGTCATTAGTCTCACTATAATAGCGCACTGAAAAAAAGGCATAGTGTTAAGAACGGAGGCGTAGTTGGCTCAACTACGCCCTGAGGTTGGATACGGCGAAACCAATGGCGTAGTTGACGCAACCTCCGTGCGTAGTTAAAGGTATTTTGTTGAGCCAACTATGCCCGCAATTTAAAGTAAAACTTTAAATATTCAATAGAACCAAAACATTTGTTGAATAAAATTCAATAAATATTTGAAATAGTATCATCGCATTGCTCGGGAAATGCGGAAAAGTATTTCAGTCAATTGTATCAATCACGTTCGGATTAAATGAATTGCATTGTGAAATTAAAACGTATAGTGATTGTACCGAACAATTATGATTTTGAAATGACTGTAAGAAATATTTGAATTTTTTTTTATATACATATTTTTTGGAATATTTTTTATTTGATATTTTTGATTTTGCATTTTGCGACTTTCAATAGTAAATACGATTGATCGATTTTTTACTCTAGTAAGAGCGCCTATCCTGACATAATTAGGTCGTAACAATTTTCTATATCAGCGTACTTTAATTGTACGATAAAAGGCCTTAGACCTTTTTACCTCGTAAAACAAGGGTTCGGATTTTCTCGACGACTGTCGGTCGGAGTGATCGATATTTAACGATTCAATGTCGAAGCCTTATGGGCACACGGGCGGTGCGACGCTTACGCGAGAACGCTCCGCCCGTGGCCCTCTAGCGGATTTCTGCCACACCAGAAATCCAGCCAGGGAATAAGGCTGTCCGGCTACAATATATATAATTCGTGTTAAACAAAACTTATTGTTTGTGCAACGAAATTTTAGTAACTTTAGTAAAAAGTTTATTTGTTTGAATAGTAACAAAAGACTTTATCCAAATTACTACTAGATAATTAGCTTGATCACAAATTATATTCCGTTGATCTGTGATGGCAATGAATTCAATTCTCGCAGAGAAGTTTATTCGATGCTATTATTTTATCGAGTCACGGACAAACCGTATACAACCCAACCTCCGTGTGATTATTTCAAATTCAATCGATTCTGTGTTTCAAGTTTTATTTTTTTTCAATGTAACCATTTATTGCGGTTGTATCACATGAAATACACTCAACTCAAATAAATTAAAATTTAGCGGCAAAATCGTGGCGTAGTTGTCTCAACGACATGACTTTCTATGGATCAACTACCGGGTGATTAATTAAACGTAATATGACTATTGGCGCAACGAAATTCGTCCAATCTCATCGCGTAGTTGAAAATACTTTAATTTTTTTTTTCAGTGCGCTGTCCCAGATAATTAATTTTCGTTTATCAATTTTTTTTATAAACAAACGAACGTAAAAAGTTCGAGTTTTTTGCAACTGTATTTTTAAACAATTGTTGATAATCGTGCAATTTTTTTTCGATTTTGCTTCTTTTCGCGATAATCATCCTCATATGGTTCAATTTTTTTCATGGTATTTTTACTTCAGATCCGTTGAGTCCTCGTCTCTCGAGTGACGTATTTTTTTGGTGTTGTAAAAATGATGGAATATGTCGTGTACTTTTTTATGAATTTATTTATTTATCTCGTATTTTTTCAATAGATTTGGTGTGAGGATGCCCATAAAACGATCTCAAAAATGTCATCAAATAATCATATCACAGTTGATACAGACACCTATGAAAATTGACGATGTCATTTTTGGCCAGAATTTTTACGCAATCAATCTCTAAAGGAAAACCTAGTAGGTGCCCGAAAATAAACATTTTAAAAATCGTGTGATTGAAAAAATAAAAATCAAAGTTGGATGAGACATCTCTGCAAATAGAGTTATTGAGCTTACTTTTTAACAAAATTTGTTTTTCATCAATATCTAAAAAAACCATGCATGTGAGTGAGTAAGGAATTTAAAAAAGGGTATTAACAAAAACATTAAAAAATTAAAACATTAATAAAAGTGAAAAGAGTCACCTCTAAATATTGAGCAATATTGAGCTCATTTTTAAACAGATTTTTTTTCATTAATATCCAAAGAAAACACGATTACGAGCAAGAAAATAAAAAAAAAAACATTTTGCATCAGTGTAATGAACAATTAATAATTTTTAAACATGTTTACAACACTGTTAGTAATGTTCTTATGCTGGTTAGATATTTATAATTCCGTTTTGCAGCAAAATAAATTTTGTTCATACAAATTTTCATGCAATATTAATTTTTTTTTATTAATAAATATATTTTAATTTCATGTTCGAAATATCAATCGTTTTAATGAATACTACTTTTTCAACGCATGTCCTGAGTCAAATTATCGAATTTTTCAGTTTTCTACTGAAAAAAAATTCAGTTTGGGGGGGGGGGGGTATTCCGCTTTGCCCGACCGACCCCTACACGTTTACTATAGTGACTAGTCTCTCAGCTTGAATTTCGACAAGCGTGGTAGAAAAGTGGCTTCATATTATTCACTCATTCTTCGTAATTGTGTTTGTAAATATTTTCCGTTTCCATTATTGTGTCAATCTGCTGTACACTACTTCATTCTTGTATAAAAAATAATTTTTTTTCTAAAAAACACAAATAAATAATGAAGCAAAAAGGCACCGGGCAGAGTAAATATTTTTATTATTTTTCTAATTACCCTGCTCGATGAATTCAGTTTTACAGCCCCCCCCCCCCCCCCTCCGCCGCATCGCAGCTTTTCTTTGCCCAATAAGAGTCATTATTTCTACATTCGAACAAGCGATCCTTTGAAATCAGCTCGAAAATGATAAGTTTCATGTCGATCTTTGGCATCTTAGATCATTAAAGCCTTCAACAACTCCTAGTAACCCTATATATAAAATCAGATTTTGTTTATCTTACTGATTTGATGCTCAATGTGGAAATGATTCCGTGCACGCTGATTATTTTTTCTTCAATTGAAATTTGTTCAAAGTTAGCAAGTGCATCGATCTGTTCGATAGAATGCAAATTTCGTATAATCTAATTTTTTCAAGCCATAGATTTTTTGTTTCATGTGATTATGAAAAAATGCTAATCATTTACAGTCTTCATTCACCATCTGTCTTCATAATCAGCAAATACTACATTTATTTGTACTATATTTTGTGAAATAAATTTATTTGCTGCATTGCAGGTGTAATAAAGAAGATGATATCTTCGATATGTGCAGGCTTTGGTTCAGTGAATAAGGCTATTGCGTTCAGGATGACTAAAATGGTAATAGAATGGAACAGAGGAAGACGAGATTTGCGTACAATAACTTCCGGATATTGCTTCGTTCAATAGTGAATTACGAAACGGGATATTGAATAACCACGGCTCCATTGTGCGTTCAATCACTCGAGAAAATAAATATAACGCATGCACCTCTATCACGATTTATTCTACTTAACTCTCATTTTGAGGCAGCGGAAAAAACTTCAAGAGGTTCCACTGAATTTCTTTTGTAAATTGAATGATCGAACATGATGAAATAAGATAACGTCTTGAAACCACGGAATTGATTCAGTATCATACAGAATTCCGCGATTTTCAGATACAAATTGTATACCTAGTCAGCAAATTTACATAATGACAATTCCAATTGCCACAATATACTAAATTAATTCTATCATTTTGGCAACTTTTAACAAATTGCAAAAGGCACGCTTTTTTGCCCGAAAATAATCAAAGAAATGTCATTGTTTATTAAAACTTTAATAAAAACCTTTCTTTACCCATTAAAATCCGAGAAACACTTGATATAACGTACGTTCCTCTGCTATCTTGTCTTCCAGCCCAACATAATTGTATTGTTTCCTTGTTCGTGCACTTTTTTTACTAACCGGATATAGCTAAGCTTGTAAAGATCACTGGCATCATCCTTATTACTTACGTGCAGCTTTCATTCTTAGCTCATGATCGTACAGCGTAGTATGTACGATGGTAACTCCATTTGTCATGTACCAATCACATCTCGAGATGGTTATAAACAAAACATCGAATAGGCCAATGATATACGACAAACTCAATACATCTTTTACTTTTAATGGTTCCGATATCATTATGGAGTCAAGTTGGAATTGAAGCAAGGGCATAAATCTAGATTTTCGAGCTGCTGTTGTCTTGATATTTTCTCTACTTTTCTCCATTGTATTTTATAGGAATGCAGTTTTTTCATCCTGTTTTTAGATGACGTGATGTTTTTTTTCAGTGTTATTGATATTTTGGACTTTTCTATTTTAGGTGTTATGGATTTTTTTTCATTCTGCTAGTATCTCATTTTAGAAATTACAACACTTGCAATTGAAGACCAAATACTATACTAATTTCTTAAATAATAATTGATGAAACAAAAAGGTAGTCAAAGATGGACTGTAAGCTGTAAATCTATTTGAAAATCCATCCAATGTGTTGTGGCATTTAAGGGAAAGTAGGAAATTGAAGTAGGCGATGCAGCAAATATCCCAAAAAGCTCATCGCTCCGGAAAGGCCGAAGCAATTTCACAGAGCTTGAAATTGAAAAGAAGCTTTCGCATTATAGACTAGTTCGAGTCCATAGGAGAAAGGATATATCGCACAATGCGACCAGTGGTGAATAAAGTTGAGTGATCCCGTTAACGATACGGTCGTAAAGATGACTATACTCACTTACGGTCGTAAGTGACGAATGAAAAAAAAAAAATTAACACCATCGAGATAAGAATTTTTGTAACGATCAATGCTATAAATTGTCGAGCAATCGACAAAACTGTCAAGGAATAGAGGTAATGTGTAAGGTCCTTTAACCAGGATGGCCACGGTCAAGGAAAATCGAGAAATATCAGAGAATTGTATACTTTGTCAGGGAAAATTCAAATATCGACAAAAACGCCGGGTAAGCGGGGGAAAATTGCCTCCGCAGATGTTCCAACGATATTTTGAAAATATACATTAGCATATGTAAAAGACGAATTCTCTGCAAATTCAAAACATGTTGGAGTAGTTTTAAAAAAATTATGTTTTTCCAAAAATCGGAATTGAATTTTTCTCTTGAGAAAGGTTCAATGTAGTTATAGAATATTTTTTTCGCTTACGACTATAATTACGGGTATTCATATAAAAAACTTTCAATAATTTTACGGAACACGAAGGGTTCGAAAAAATATGATTTGTTTTCTTTTTAGATGTGCATCAACCTTGGCAGAAACCACAAAGTTTTTTAACCCTTTTTGTACGAAATGACATAAATTTCTCCTAAACTTTTAATCCTGTAACTTTTTATGTAAAAATCATACTCGAAAAATGAGATATGGCATTTCCGATGGTTTGAGACCTCCTCTTTCGAATACCGTAATTAGATTTAACCTAGGATGTGATCCAGAACAGCCTGTATTTCGAAAAAAGTGAACGATTTTTCGTGATTTTTTTTCAAAAAACCTATATTTTGAGCACGAAAAAATTTAATGCACCCCTCAAATGGCGAGAAATGATAGTATAAATGTCGGCTCTTTTAAATCCAATTGGAATTATTTCAAAATTCAAGGTGGCGGATTCAATATGGCGACCAAAATGTGAAAAAACCGCGAAAAGCCAGTTTTGACGTATAAATCTTACCAAATTCTTTCTAAACTTGTAAAAAAATGTAAGTGCTGCATTATTTATTTTACAAGTTCATCATAGTACGTAAGTGAACTTAGAAATATGCAATATGGCGAGAAGGAATATTGTTTATCGGTGACAACCGAGAAAATTTACAATTATATGTACACAGAAAAAAGGATTCGTAGATTCAAAAGGAACTAAATTAAACCAAGGTAATATTACGATAACGAGTGGCAAAACAAATTTCATATTAATTTAAGGCCTTACATACGTCCAGAATTTTGAAAAAATCGATTTTTTTTTTTACAGATTATTATTCTCTATAGTTTTAGGCGTATTTCTGTGTAAGTCGATTGTACAAATTTCCCATAGATCGAAAGCTATTATAGAAAACGTGACTGCCCAACGAGAGTCTGATGCGCGCAGGTAGATGTCTCGAGCGAAACGCACTTGAAACTTTAAATGCATTTTTCTCAAAACTACTTTTTCTGGCACGGTCTGCATGATAGCTCATACAGTTTTTCATATTTTTTAATGCTTTTTTTTTAATATATTCGAAATTGTTTTCTCTATAGTCTGTCGAGTCGGATTTTTGATGTTGTGATTAAAAAATTTTATAAACATAATTAAAGTGTGACATTTATGACACAAAGTGCACACTTTTTTTTAAACTGCCGTAAATTGCCAAAATTTTTCGAATTTCAAAAATCCGGCTCGGCAGACTATAACTACAACTTTATTTTACAAGAATTTTTTTACGATTTGCAGATCCATCAGCATTTCAAGAAGAAATGATGCAGACCGTGGAGCAACTTTTTTTTCATAGTGCTTCGGGAAACGTGATCTTTTATGTTGTAATTTTTGAAAAAAAAAATGAAATAAATTTTTTTATAAAGTTTAAATACTAATAAACAATGCGTAAAAATTATTTTTATTAATTTCTATTGCTATCTCTTCTAAAAACAGTTTTTCTTTTAGTGCGTTTTAGGCGCTGCTGGACGTATGTAAGGCGTTAACTCACGAAATGAATTAATTTGAATGTATCAAAAAAATATTTTCAAATCCATATACAGTTGACCTAACTATATATGGATTTGAGTTAATAACGTATGAAATAGTATATCCAATCGCAAGGAAATTCAAATCTTCTATATATATGCATCACCAAAAAATCTGGTTAAAACAAATTGCGCGTGGCTTACCGCTTTCAAGAATTCTATTTGTATTTACAAGAATTTTTGTCTATTCAAATAATTTATTTGCAAGAACTGTATTTGGATAAAAAAGTTTTCGAACGAAAATAGCACATTCAAACATTTTCCAACATATAATGTCGTGGATAGACAAATTAAATATTTATCATGATTCTGCCATCTATGGTAAGTAAAAATATTTAATATCAACTTCTTAAACAGAAACGGTCAGTACACAAAAGTCGCATTGGTTTCTGTAATTAATGTCCGTCCGGAGCGCGTTTTGTATATGTGAGAAAGGCCTTAACGTTTTGCGCCGCATTGTAGCCGGACCGAGAAGCATGCACACCCGAAGTTCAGTTACAACAACCAAATCTTGAGTATTGACTGTTCACTCCACGTGCAGAGTGAACAAAAGGTGGCTAAATCTGCTTTTGATATCAACAAAATATTTTAGTCAATTTAAAACTCTGTGGTATTTATACAATATTACGTTGGTTAAATATAAAATAGCACGGCGTGATCAGTCCAACTCACGCGTTTGGTCATTTTAAGGTAATATGGCTGCTTCACGCTAGTCAAATGAGTGCTGAATTTTCAAAATACATTTATGCAAAATTCAATGCACTAATTAAATTAACGGGACAGACCTAGTTAGAATTTTCGAAAAATCGATTTTTTTTTATTTCATTTTCAAAAAGTAGAATCTCTTACGAACATTTTCCGCCCAGGTAAATGTAAATCGGACCATTATTCGCCGAAATACAAGACTTTGTAGCACGTCGTGTCTGAGCCATAGGTAAGCAGGTAGCGGACTTCAAGTGCGTTTTTCTCGAAACCATGTTTTTGAAGTCGGTGATCACTGTAGCTCGAGAACGGCTTTACCGATCGGGTTGAAATTTATATCACTTCTTCTATACATGGTAGTCCTCCATATGAACGAAGGATTTTTTTTTTGGATAATTATTTTTATTTTTAATAGCAAAAAATGGAACTGATATTTTGGTCAAAAAAACACTTTTGACTTTTAACGGCCGCCATTTTGTGAAAAATGGAAATTTTTCAAAACCCTTCGTTCAACTGGAGCATTATATCATTAACTAAAAATCCCCTCCGTTTTTTTTGTTTCAGATGAGCCGTTGCAGCGTGAGCTTGATCACCGCAAACCGTGTTTTTTTTTGCAGTGTCCTCGGCAATTGACGGTCACCAGCTTATTTCGATATGTATTGCGTTGAAAAAATTGCAACATATACATTACATATGTATCTTTTAAACGGAAGAACTTTTGTTGTGAATTATTTTATCGTTTGACCAAAAAAAAATCGGAAAAAAGGCCTTTTTTTTGACGTTCCAACTAGGTCTGTCCCGTTAATTGAAGGTTGATGTGTACTACAGCATGTTTTATTAACCTAAAAATATTTAATAACGATGAATTTGTGAAATCATCAACTGATAACTGCAAAATTCCATGATGTCATATTTTCTTGATGAACATCAAATAGTTTGAAATTAAAAAAATTCTAAAATGGCTTGAAATATTGTTTTGGAAAAACAGAAATACTCCCGACTGCAAAAATTGTAGTGAACTTCACTGAAAAAACAAATTGTTAGATCAACAATATGTCTCACTATGGGATTCCAAAAAAAATATAATGATTACAATATTACAAACTATGAAACAATTATACTAGTTTTATATCATACTGTATATTTATTCTAACCGAAAACAATGAGGTTGAATCAACGAAATATCTTTGAACAATAATATCAATACAATTGAATCAACATTTTTCTCCTAGTGTTTGAGTGGTATTAAATTAAAATTGTCCAGAAAGAAACTCACCACGGTAAAAAGAGTAGTGAGTTCCAAAAAATGCGATATAATAATTGATCGAAAATAAAACAGATACATAAAAATAGAAAAGGAATCATTCAATTTTTCTGGTCAATGTGAATTGACATTCGGAAAAGTAGTTTGCACGCGGAAATTGAAAGTCGATAAGTAATAATGAAATATTAAATGTCATCAGTCGCGCTATGAAACTTTTTATCAGACTTCTATTAAAACGATAATTACTCAAAAACTTCAAATGGCAATTGCATTTGAAATTTTTTTCTATCCACTTTAAATTGATTCTGCTGTATGATGAAAAAGTTAAAACATGGAAAAAAAATATTCAAAATTTATGAAATTTTATTTTAGATTTTTAAGTACCTTTGTGCTCTTGATTTTCAAGAAATAAAAATGTTTAAAAGTCGTAGTTACTGTGGCAAAATAATTTTTATTGTCTTATTTATTGAATCAAATAGTTGAAACTGTACATGTAAGAAAATCTCTTATCCTGCGATTAATGGTTACGGCGTAAGTAGAGCAGCCGCTGATGTGTCAAGTCATCGAATAAGAAAGGGGGATGTCTCTAGACCACAGCTGAATTCGATTATAAATATAATATTTGTTAATTTTATCTAAGTTATACGTTTTTTTCATTACCTATACTTTCCGTACGTCCATTTAAAAATTTATTACTTTTGGATTTTTAATTTTTGCGTGCAAAGTACTTATCCCACCGTCGTTTAATATTGACCAGAAAAATTTAATGACTTACCAATTGAATGACTTCTTTTTTTTAATTTGATACTATTTATAGTTCACTACTGTTTTTTTTAAATCATTAACATTTTTTTTTATTTTTAGTATTCCTGCATATATATCGGGTGTCAGTTTTTTTCTTTTAAGTTAAACTATTTTTCTGTTTATTATTTCTTGTGATTAGATATGTATTATGACTTGTTTTATATTAGCGATGACGTCATTCGCTGCGAAACAACAATCGAACGAGATTTACATTGTAATTTGATGCCGTGATCATACTTACTTGGAATAAAATCAATTAAAAATTAAAAAAAAATTAAAAATACATAAAAGTCAGAAATTTTGTTTTATTAACGTCTAACAATAGTTCATGAATCCGCAAGAAAAAAAAATTGATTTTTTTTTTTTCATCGGTCTAATGTACTTTATTTTATTTTATTTATTTTATTTTTACTTTATTGAAGGGAGATTGGATTTCATTTATCAATGAATCCATATAACCCAAAAATCTTGTTAGAGATAGACGAGTTTCCACTGGACAGGAAGATTACCAATTTCCAAATTAGCATAACAAAGACGTACAATTTGTCAAAAAATATATATTTTTCAATCAATACTGTTCAGGAATTACGCAATAAGACAGCGGTTACGCGATCATTTGGGTCGGGTTTCGCGCGCTGCCGCTGACGTCACCACAGGATGGGCTACGATCTCTCAGATCACGCGGGACGCTCGCACGGGACAAATTATTGGGTCGAGCTTAGCGCGCTACTGTCGACGGCGCCACCGCTCGGGTGACAATTCTCGAGCGACGCGACATGTGCGCTCTCTCTTTCTCGATCGAACGCCATATTGATTAATTCAGTCTTTGATTCGGTGCTGAAGCGTGCATACATGCAATATATCAGTTCGAAATTACAATCGGGTTTTCTGGCGCAATTACCAATCTTTTGCCAAACGAATATCACTAAAATCTTCAGGAATTCTCAACCATCCTTTTCGCGGCATAGTCGGGTCAGATTCATTCGGGATTTCTACGATTTATCAGGATTTGACTCGGTACGTTTTTCGAATACGTTTCGGCTTCCATCTTGGTTCGTCGAACACGTGTTCGACAAACACCGGTTCATCTCATTCTCTTATTAAATCGTCAAGATTTTTCGGATCGTTTGTCATTGTGGGAAACTTTTGTATAATAACAAACAAAATAAACCATCGCTCTTTTTTTGTAAACATTCAACCGACTCACTTATATTCTTTTACCACCTACACCAGATCCTTGAAAAAACAAATATATATTGTCCATAAATATATATTGTGGATGACACATAACCTATAAAAATGGTTCGTCAATAGGAATTTTTTGAAAGCATTCAGATGACAAATTGTATGTATTCGCTACATTTTCTATCCTATTCGATAATGATATAATCACTTTTCTGTAATTGTGACCGTCCCTTCTCGTAATAGTTTTACGAGTGTTTAATATATATATAAATATCTCGTCCTCATGTCACGAAATTTTTACGCATTAATATCCTGTAACATTCATGTAACAAATGCTATGTATTTATTACGTTTTTTATCATACAGGATGGTGTTACATCACAATGTTCTGTAATTATTAGCGTGCCGACTCATAACGATTTTGTATGTCTTATTGTATGTGAAAATCTCGTACTCCTCTGATGACATTTTCACGTATCAATGTTACATATTTGCGATGTCCATAATTTTTTGTATTATCTTCATTACATAGGCGAAGGTAACATGGAGAACTGCTTGACTATACAAAGCCTACATCTTTTAATGATGTAGTTAACGCATAACCATGGGACGTATGAACTCCATCTCATTTTTGTTTATACGGAAAAGTTATGGTTCCGTGATAACCATTGTATGCCATATCTATTGGGTTGGCAACTAAGTCTTGACTCACTTTTTTTTAAATCGCCCTTTTTTTATTCTAGAACATTCTAGAAAGTTTCCATAACTAGCAACTGCTAGAATGTTCTAGAAGCTTTCGCACGGTGGGTATAAAAGCCCGGCTGCGGACGTCTGCGGGAGTCTAATTCTCGACATGGACGAGCACGCTATTCGAGGTGTAATATATTACGAGTTCCAACATGGCAGCAGTACGAGGCAGGCAATCGCCAATATCAGTGTTGCTCTCGGAGAGGCCACCGTAACATAATCGACAGTGAGCCGCTGGTTCCGTCGCTTCGCTTCCGGAGATATGAGCCTTGGAAGATCGAGAGCGCTCCGGTCGACCTGTTGAATTGGAAGACGACGCCATATCAAAAGAGCTGAAAAAGCCCCCAAATACTACCACTTGGGAATTGGCGCAGGCACTCGGCTATAGTCATAGAGCGATCGAGAACCGGCTGCATACACTCGGCTATCGGCGAGTGCTGGCGAGATGGGCACTGCATCAGTTGAGCGATGCCAATCGGGCTGCCCGAGTGTCCATCTGTCAGTCGTTGCTCCTGCAGCCGAAACGCAAGGAATTTCTTGGCAGTTTAGTGACTGGAGACGAGGGTTACATCCTCTACGAAAACAATGAACGGAAGGCCTATTGGCTGCCGCGCGAAATAGAACCGCCAGCTCAGCCCAAAACAGAGATCCACGGACGAAAGGTTTTGCTGTGTTACTGGTGGGATGCACGCGGAATGATATATTACGAACTACTCCCTGGACAACAAACGGTGACCGCCAACGTATATATCGAGCAGCTTCGCAAATAGGCTGCTGCAATGCAAGCAAAGAGGAGAAGAGTGACAAAGGTGCACTTATTGCACGACAACGCTCGGCCCCACGTTGCTTCAATCACCCGCCAGCTACTGGAAGAGTTTGGTTGGACCACGGTTCCACATCCGCCGTATTCCCCGGACTTGGCACCTTCGGATTATCACCTGTTCCGAAGCCTTAAAACTTTCCTGCGTGATCAATGTTTCAGAGACTTCGACCATGTCGAAATCGCAATCTCGGAATTTTTCGAGCAGCAACCCGCTAAGTTTCGGGAGCGTGGCATTAAGTCCTTGCCCATTAGATGGACGCAAGTCATAGACACGGCTGGTGATTATATTGTAGATTGACATGTTTAAATAAAGAACAAAATTATAAATATATCTGTGCATCTGAAGTAAGTCAGAACTTAGTTGCCAACCCAATATTATACTTTTGGTTATGTGAAGTTTTCAAAAATGATCTCAACTGTGCTTACTGAGTACTATCAATCTAACCTTTTTAACCTTTTTAAGCCAAAATAAAAATTTGGGAACTTTTTAGAATTGTTTAAAATATGTATTCTATAAAAAATTATGGGAGAACTGTTGGTCCAGTGGATGAAGGTTCGGGTTGGTCCGCTGCGGGTCCCAGGTTCGAACCCCGACTAAACGCCAATGAAAATTTGAATTTTTTTTAAGTGTTTCTACTGCAATCCCAAAGGGTTCGGACCCCACCTTCATAAGTCCATGCTCAAAATACCTTACTGTGATGCATGAGCGGTCGGTGCACCGACCGCTCATGTCATTTCAAGTTATTCAGTTCGTCAGGGCAAAGTCAGGAATTTTTTTTCTGTTTAACACTTTCTATCCGGTTAACGGGACAGACCTAGTTAGAATTTTCGAAAAATCGATTTTTTTTTATTTCATTTTCAAAAAGTAGAATCTCTTACGAACATTTTCCGCCCAGGTAAATGTAAATCGGACCATTATTCGCCGAAATACAAGACTTTGTAGCACGTCGTGTCTGAGCCATGCAAACCGTACTCAAAACTTTAAATGCGTTTTTCTCGAAATCATGTTTTTGAAGTCGGTGATCACTGTAGCTCGAGAACGGCTTTACCGATCGGGTTGAAATTTATATCACTTCTTCTATACATGGTAGTCCTCCATATGAACGAAGGATTTTTTTTTTGGATAATTATTTTTATTTTTAATAGCAAATAATGGAACTGATATTTTGGTCAAAAAAACACTTTTGACTTTTAACGGCCGCCATTTTGTGAAAAATGGAAATTTTTCAAAACCCTTCGTTCAACCGGAGCATTATATCATTAACTAAAAATCCCCTCCGTTTTTTTTGTTTCAGATGAGCCGTTGCAGCGTGAGCTTGATCACCGCACACCGTGTTTTTTTTTGCAGCGTCCTCGGCAATTGACGGTCACCAGCTTATTTAGATATGTATTGCGTTGAAAAAATTGCAACATATACATTACATATGTATCTTTTAAACGGAAGAACTTTTGTTGTGAATTATTTTATCGTTTGACCAAAAAAAAATCGGAAAAAAGGCCTTTTTTTGACGTTCCAACTAGGTCTGTCCCGTTAACCTTTTTTCCGCCAAAATGATGAATGATGATAAAAAAAAATTTTATTCATCTCTTGATCGATGTTCATAAAATTAATTACGAAACATTAAATTATATGAGCTATGATGTTTAAGGCATTCCTTTTACGAACGCGTATATTTTACAATTAACCGATCTTTCCGTACGATGAAATAAGAATACATCCCATTACAATAGAAAAGTTTGGGAGCCTTTAGTAACCAATTACAACTTTGAAAATCATTGAATTCATACGATTCTTGAAGGTGGTAATCTGCTGCCTCCATTTTGTATAACAATTTATATATCAAACTAGCCATGGTCATGTTCCGCCTGCGTTATTATCGCAAATTGTGAACTTAGTATACAGGTGGAGCCGCGGGCAAGCAACGTAAGTCACGTTGTGCCGTCTAACGTCTCGGTAATAAGGCCTTATTGTGCGCGAGTGCGTGAGTGCGTGTGCGTGTGTGTGTACGTGTGTGCGCCATGATGATTATGATGATTAATATACCTTATAATATTCTTGAAACAAGGCCCTACATAACAATGAGAACCACTTTGAAACCGATTCAGTGGTCCTCGAGTTTTATGATACCAAACAAGCAGATGCCTCTCGTCAACTTTCTTTTATATATTTAGAGAAGAAGTTAACTATAAATGTTTGTCCTATATGCCCTATATGCCTCCAAAAAATTCCAAAGATTCCGTGACAGAGGTAAAAACAAGGAGTCACCAAATGTTTTCACGATGAATCTTGAAAAAAATGTCACTAGAATATAAATTTTTGTAACCGCGACTTTCAAGTTTTTTTTTACCGCATTTAACATTATACTTCCAGCGTAACAACACACATCATGACTACACACATCCAGCATAGCTACACACAATGCGAACTACACACATCCAGCGCAGCTACACATAAAACAATCTGCATGCTGACTCGCATAACACGCCAGAAAATCACACGTTTGGTATTGACGAATGTTTTAAACTATATAAGCTATCTAATTTTCCAAATTTCGTTCCTGGTGCAATCGAAACTCACATCTGTTATTTACGCACGAATAACACATCTCATATTTGAAAAATCATGATAGTGCCGATATTATTATCAAAACAAAACATTCGCCATCTTTCAGAAAGAACAACACATATGCAAACGCGTGATTTACCAGCGTATTGTGCGAGTTCGTGTGTAGTTTGCGTTGATGTGTTTCAAAAACTTAACCCTACTTTGTTTTGAATTCTGAATCGTTTAGTTTTTATTTAATATCGAATAAATTAAACATTCACCATAAACGTAGTACATTAGAAGCACTCACAATCACAATACACGAATAGTAAAATTAATCACAATAACTGACGGTATTTTCAATTTAAACTCTTTTTCCACTTCGAAGAGCTGCATGGCCCTAACTTTTCAAGGTACTACTACTACAACGAATCGTAACCCCATTCCCAACTTCATTTTTCAATCGGCGTTGTCTCGTCCTAGCTAGCAGACAAAAAAAATAATAGCTAGGACAAAACGCGAACATACCAAACCCTGCAATAATTACATTATCCATATAATTTTTTTTTTTAACCCAGCAACGCATTTTATAATAAATTTTGTTGGATGATTCAAAATTATGCATGCAGGAATTTATTTTATTTTATGCTAAAGTTAGCATAATAGCCTATGACGCATTTATGGGTCAAAAACTAGTAAGGTCGTAGTAATGTAATAGGTAGCGTGCGAGCATTAGAACATGTAAGTAGGTAGGTCGGTTTAAATCCCCATGTAGATAGAAATTTTTCTCCGATAGGATTGGTTTCAGAAGTACCAGGAATTGTAAAGTGCGATCAGGTATAACGGAAAAAAGTTCCGCAGATGAGAAAATAATTTTTTTTCGTATATTCGGCTTCATCAAAAATGCGTAAGCCTTGATTTGACGCGTAACACGGCTAAAAACATGTAGAAACGAGGGTCAAAATCAAAACCGCTTGAGGACTGTTGATACAATGCCGATGAATGTGTTCAAACAACATGAATAGTACGTATTATTTTTAACAGTATACGACAGAAAGCGTGTAAAAATCGGCGTCAACATGAACACGCCTGAAACGTGTTAAAACAACACGCTTTTTTTTACAGTGGGTTCTGTCAAGAATTGTGTTATCCATAATTTCGAGTAATAGGGTGCAAACGAACTTTCAACAACCTTCATCAGCTATACATGATGAATTCAGGATCAAAAATCATCTTCAAATCGCGAGAAATGTTTGGTTACAATATTTCATTTTCCATTTTATTGTAAAGTTTATAAGTGCATCTAAGTCCCTCAGGCACGCAACATATTCCAGTTTATTCGAAGTATGTTATTTGATATTCTTTTGTCACCATGGAACAGGCATTTCAAACAGTTTGGCAATTCCATATTTCCAAATATTCGTGGTTCTATTCGTAAACGTTGAAAAGTATGAGAAAAGGACAAAGATATATTCTAGCCTTGTCATTTAACATGGTTGTTGTGTCATACCGATTTAGGGATTTCCGGTCGAGTGGTCAAGCTACTGCCAAAGGCAGGACCGCATTCTCTGTGGTATTGAAACCCGTTGTATGGAATCTTGAGAACGGAGGATGAAGTTTCAGGAAGTTACTTATTCCACTGGTCGGCCACAAACAGTCGGTTCTGTGGTGATTGTGGTGAGGTGCGGTTGCATCGAGCGAACCTCAAGATCGAAGGGAAAAGGGTACATAGTAAAAGTAAGTTCGAAAGGGGAATTTTGTCACGACCCCAACTGCTGTCAACCTCTTAACGACCCTATATCGTACAAACTACCTCTTTTTAACCTTTTTAAGAGGATTACATATAGGGGAGACCAGAGTAAAAGGATACACTTAAAAGATGACAAGCTATCAGGGCCAAATGCAACACCATTGCAAAAACAATCTGAGCATTATTAGTTATTTGGAAAACATTTAGGTTTGGCCAGAATGCCCTCTGTTTCAGTTTTTAAAAAATATTGTTGTTTAATCGATAAAGATCAGAATAAAACACATATTGCGGAAACATGAATCGATTTTTCTATATAACACAAAAGCAATAGCGAAACTTAATAAATACGTTTTTTAAAGTGACAAAAGAGGGCTATTCTTTTAAAACGAGTGTCTCGTTTGGCCCTGGTCTCTCCTCTATAGTTTAATTCACAACTGAAGAGATGATAAAAATAGTATAAATATGTTCGAATAAATAGCTATATGATCGAATTAATCTATCGTGAGTAAAGTCAATTTCTACATGCAATGAATTATCTCTAAATAATTTGGCTCTCGTGAACACAATAATTATATATAAATATCATTGTTAGAAAAAAATTCATATTTCAATTGAAACTTGATATTCGACCATTTTCGTTTTACAGCAATGTCACATGTTTAAAAAACTGTATTGAAACTTCGAGGGAAAACAAAATATCATTTTAAATTTTATCGTCACATTCTCCCTCGTATCGTTCAACAGTGAATTTATTTTTCGCTGCAGCGGACAGAAAGCTTGTGCACGTGGTTAAAAAAAATGGGAAGATTTTTTTCATTCCAAATTCTTTCGTCTCTCTTGGCATCGTATATTCCGGTACGGTAAATGGGACTTTGATACTCCATTACAGTTTGTTCTTCAAATTTTCGGTCCACCTGAATTTAGGGAATGAAATAAAATTTTGAAGAATTATCGAGGTATCATCCGAGGGTGTTATTGGTATCAATATAACGGTCAATTGTTTTATTTAAATATACATACACCTTTACTAATACTGACTGGATCAATATTTTGACAAAAGAAAACTAAAAAAAAATTGTCAAGATATTGAAATTTTGTGAGCCTCGTTTGAACCTTTGAACCTTTGAAGTTAATTGAGACCAAAATTATGGGGAGTCTTGCACGTGCATTTTCACGAAGCTTTCCTCTACTGCGATTATATATTTTTTTATAATTTTTCCAATGAATGACGGAATAAATGTTAGAAAAGTTAGCAATGCTTTGGATCAAAATACTTAACTTTACACTGTAAAAAATTTGGTGTTAAAAATAACACAAATTCAACACCACAAATGGTATATATAGATTCCTCCATTTTGTGTTAACGAACGGTGTTAATGAGCGGGGTCAATTATTTGGTGTAAAATCGGAGATATTTCCCACCACCTCACTCAACATATTTTGGTGCTTCTTTCGATTGACACCTTGCCTGGGTGTAAGTGGACGAAAAAATTATCAATATGGTGTTGTCGGATTGATGTTGAATGAATAATGAAACTGATATTAGAGTGTAAATGAATGTTACAGAGTTGTGTAAAAAATACACCCCAAATTTTTTTTATTTTTAACAAATAAATTTTTTCTCTTGTAATTGTAAATTAGTTTTTCACCACACCTCCACGGAAAGTTCGACTTTCCGCCTTGCAAAAGTCGAATTTTCCGCGGAGATGTGGTGAAAAATAGTATACGCACACACGGGAGGGAAAGAGGCCATCGCAAACCGCGTGCTTGCCACCCGAGCCGAAGGCGAGGGTGGCAATTCCGCACGCGGTTCGACCATAGCCTACTTTCCCTCCCTAGTGGCGTAATATACTATTTCATCATCATTGATCATATTTCACAGTTCGCATCACTGACGACATTGATTTCTTAGGAAAAATTTTCTTCCCTACACGGAGATTCGATCCGACCTACCTACCTATCTACTACCTAACACGCATGGACGCTACCTATTACACCATTGTCTACTTGACTATGCTATGGTGAAAAATGATACATACTTTACCAATCCGGTATACAATAAGTAGCTAAAGCATGTTTCATCAAATAACAAAAAAAAAAATGGGGTGAAAAAAATCACAGGTTGACCTCGAGATTCTAATGGAGACGACGATGTTTACGCACATTTTAATTTTTTTTTCACCACGATATAAGGCAACATATCGTATGTGTGCCGGAGAGGCCTTCCGCAAATATCTCCATGGAAATTGAGAATATATATTTTTTGTCGAGATCTTTACACAAGTTTGATTGCTTAACATTGTAATGAAATAATTCGTTTACGATTTACGATTTTAAGGGAACCCTGTTCTGTAAAGTCAATTAATAAATTATGTGTCTTTTTGATCGTATACATAACGGGGAACATAAAACAGTTGATATAAAATCGTGTAAAATTAACACTTTAAAAGCGTCTGTAACAAACATTCGATGTTATTTCAACTTGCAAAATTGGAAAAAACAGCAACGAGATGATGTAAAAATGACACCTAAAGGCAGTACCATGTAATTTTATACCGTAAATGTTTCCAATTTACCCGGAAAAGTTTTATCTCATTATTTCGACACTATATGGTGTTGAATCGGGAAATAACACCAGGTCTGTTTTTACCAAATGACCGGTATTATTTTTACTTCAGAAATTAACCTTTTAAGGACGGGAGTGGTCGATATGTCGACCATCTCTAAGGTTGGCGCCTCCACATAAGCTATTCAGTACATATATAGCTAAATTTCGCATGAAAAAAAAGTCAATTTCAATGGAAAATTCCCCGTCCTTAAAAGGTTAATACCGTTTTTTTTAACCACTCACACCATTTCAGTTAACACCGCAAATTTTTTACAGTGTACTGTTATAAGACAACGATGATTGTCACTGTCATGTTTTTGGTTCATACATTTCACCCTATGAATTGGTTCGCTCCACGCTAACTAGTTCATCCCGTATCAGCAACAATCGAGTCATCAAACGCTTTACACGATATAAGTAAGTGAAAACTAACATTTTGACTCGATGGCTGACCTGAATGCTTGAGGTGAACTCGCCCTCTCCCCGCCCACCATACATCTTTGTAATCAGAACATCGATATGTGTACCTATGTGTGCTTACATTTTTCATCATCATGTACCCGCATAAAAGGATAGGCAGGTGTTTCATGCCTCAACGAGTGTTGAATCGTTAAATTCGATCGATGGAGAATTAAAATCTCAAGCAATAATTAAAAATCATTCATTCAAATGAAAGCAATAAGTGACATTTTGGAATAATTATTCAACTTATATTTTCATTAATATTCAAATCTAAGAAAAATATGCTACTTAAATTCATTTCACTCATGAAAGATAATTATTGATTATGTTTGAATTCTCGTATGGATTTTTACAAAATACATTGTCAATAAGTGTTCAAAGTTGATTTTTTTTTAATTAACGTAGTAGATTGGTTGGGAAAAAGAATTTATTTGGTTCATTACATATCTCGAAGAAATCCCAATTAGAAATTCAAAGTTTATAAAATTGTCAAGAATAAAAATGTTTCAAATCAGTAACTTCTTTTCTAAAATATTCTTTTCACATTTCATGAAAGATAAGTCGAATAGATATCGTTTGAAAATTTTTTTTACACTATAAACTGTCACGTTTATCACGTGGATAATTGAAAGAAAAATTTCAGAAAACGCGTCACTCATGATAATTTTTTTCTTTTTTCGATAATTATTTCCATTCATAATAATAATCCACTTATAATAATTTATGATATAATTTATAAGTTTTTTATTATTTTATAAGATAATGAATAACAAGAAAAATTTCATCAGAATAACGTTGTTGTTCTGACGAACGAGATTCTGAGTTACTTAGAATTAAGTCAAACGTAATGCTAAACCAGATGAATAAAAACAAGAAAAATCCTACGATTGTCTTAATGCTTCGATTGTTCGTCGACAGTACTGGGATTTATGGAATTCCCTTACGGATGATCCCAATGTCATCTGGAATCGGCAACGACGTCCGGAACAAATCCGGTACGCCTCGGGAAATAAGATTGTTTTTTCCCCGACAAACATCGGATAAAGGAAAAATTGAATTTCCGTTCCATTCTTCATTCATAGCATATCTTGTAATCATTTTTAAATTAACACTCAATAAAAATGATTTTCTAATTCGTTTCGAATTGTCGTATAACGTTTTCAAAATTCCGTATCCTCAATATTGTATCTTAGCAATGAAACTACTTTTTTGTTCAAGTAAAACAAACTTTTTCCAACTAAACAGATATGCAGGAAAAAAATATTCATGAAATAAGACTTTATCAAATGTGACAGTTCAATTATGAAATATTAATATAGCGAATTCTTAAAACAATCTAAAATTTTGTTTGAGGTTTTTTTGATAGTCGCGAAAATAGAATTTTTGAAAATCAATGGAAGTGACTCATATATTATTGATAAAATAAAATATTCGCAAAATTGAGCATTTTTAGTGTCAAATTAATTACGATTTTTGCAATCTATTATGAGGTCAATTATTAATCGAGTTATCAGTTTCACATGAACTGGTGATGATAAAATGATTACTTACCACGAAGTAGGGCTTTGTATTTTCTAATTCCCTTCAGCATGATGACCGCTAGAAACGCCGTGCGGTCGACGAACTTCCTCAAGATCGTAGTTGATTAACCGAGTAATTAGCTTTACTTGAGTCCCGATGACACGAACGAAACACTTTAAATGTTTTGTACCGAACTATTTATCAAAAACGCGATCCATGCACACTACGCGAAAAAAGACCCGGAACTTGGGGGTTTATTCCTGTTTTTAAGTATACTTTACCCTTCATTTGCCATCCCCTCTTGTCTACCCCCGTTTTCATATCGATTTGTATTTACCCTATTTGCTAATATACACACATATACCAAGTGCACTATATACAGTCAATTCGTACAATCAAGTAATTAGTATTAACGAAATAAAATTTATAACAAAAAAATACATTAGTTTGTACAACAATGATTTTTTTCTTCATTTCTATAATGGGTTTGAACACTGTGAATTTTAATCTATGATATGTTTAAGGCGTCTTCTCACTTTGGAAATTTAAAAAAATCGATTTTTTTTTTTTTTTAAATTTTGAAAGTACATATCTTCAAAAATGTCATCTCGAAATTTCATAAAGATCGGACGAGTCTAACTACATTTTTTGGCGACCGTTAGGTGACTACCTGAGAGTACCCGGCGATCCCTCCAAAACTTTAAACGCAGTTATCTCAAAACAAGGTTTTTCGGTGCTTTGTTGATGAAATTTCGGAAACTATCCGGCCGATTGTCATGAAATTTGAATGACATATGCTTCATAGTTATGGCTATAGCGCATATCATCAGATTTTTTAAATTTTGATTTTAAGAATTTTTTTTTTACAAAAAACTGCAAAAAAATCGTGGTTTTTTTTTACTTTTTCGAAAAACGTGCGCCATTTTGTTATTTTCGCGAATATCAAAAATCTGATGATATGCGCTATAGCCACTGACATACTGAATCTAAAACAGTTTTATTTTTTTGTTTCAGACGACCCGTCTCGGAGATACCATCAACAAGCCACGACCATAACATTTTTACACGGGTTTTTCAATGCTACTGATGTATTATAATAATTGTTTAAAAAAATAAAATAAAAATTTTTTCATGTACTTGAAAGATGTGTTTATTACATAGGATCCGTTTTATCCCATAATTTTAAGCAAAAATCCTCGAAAAAAAATCGCAAAAACAGCCTATTTTTGAGGCGCTTAAAGTGAGAAGATGCCTTAAGAAGAGTGTGCACTACCTTTTTCCACAAAATAGTAGGGGTATACGAAAGCGGAATTCAAGAAGTCTCAACACGATAATAAATCATTTTTTTACTTTAAAATTGTCGAAACAATTTTCCAATAAAAACTTGCTAATCGCTGGATAAGCTTGTAAAGACAAAAATCTATATAGATCTGCGAATATTTATTATCACTGCGAATATTATTTTATTAAATTACATGCTGAACATTTTTAACAAGTAACCGATTTTATCCAAAGTTCTCGTTAGACATATTTTATACAAATGATCAGTTTGCTTTAAATTGATTTAACCAGAAATGCATCTACCGTCGTCTATAGAAACTTTTTATTCATTGAAAAATAGTTCGGAAACTAGATTACTTTTGTTTTCGTTTACTATATTATTAAAATAAAAAAAATAGTCACACGAAAAGTAATGTGAATTTTTATCTCGTTGCTTACGTCAATCGTATAGAACGGACATATTTGATTAACAACTGTAGAAAGGAAAAAGTTTTGAAAAATAAAGTTATACTGACTTTTTTTACAAACACTGATTTTTTTCCAATATATAAGTAGAGGACATTTTCCATGAATAGTTTATGAAGCGGGGTATGAGGCTCGACCTTCCAGGAATTTCAAGAATTTCGAGCAGAAAAACTTTCGTAGAATTGCCAAGATGTAGAAATTCGTGCCGATTTCCGGAATCAAAACAATCAATAACCATTAACTAGAATCTTTTATTTCACATATGATTTCCCGAAAGTTTTGAATTTCGCGATAAGAATTATATGAGAAAAGTTTACACAATTTAGTAGGCACAATGAAATAACCAATGAAGTATAATGAATTTTACCGCTATCTGGACCGAATACTTAAGAATGCAATTTTGATCAAAATTTCATCTAAATGATGAAACTGTTTATAAAATTTCGTTACGTTTTTTAAATTTCATTTAGGCAATGTCCAATGGAAATAATTATTTAAATACCTCACGCATAGTTTGATGTAATCACAATATACTTTGTGGTAAAATTAAACACTTCTGTTTGATAAATAAAAAAAAAGATGATTTATTTGAAAGGGATATTATTGAACGGGTTATTTGTACACAATATAATCAGTTGAAACAATTAGATAATTATAATTAAAAGTTGTAGATGAGAACGCGGACGTAACATTAACGAGCAATAAAAAAGCCGATATTCATGTAGTAAATAAAAAGAAGAAGAAAAATGTACAAAATTAATTTGTTAATTTGATTAGAATCACATTACTCTGCAGTGCCTGACGGGTAATAAAGTTAAGCGTGTGAGAAACGTAATAAAAAAAGTTTACTGGAAGAGCGTTCGAGCGCGCATCCGCATGTGAGGCGCGAAGCTTTTTACGAAGCACATACACAAAGAATATTCTCACTCGAATATCTCGAGAACTTCAACCCTTACCTCATAAACTACTCTCATGTTGAGGACTACTGGTAATAACACGTTCCGAGTATAAAACTGACGTCTCCAAAGACACGTTTCCCTCCTATAATTAGATGCTACATTTAATCGCAAACATCTCGTCATTCCAAATTATCTTAATAAAACAAAAAAAACTTTTGCTTGCGTTCGTCAGCTCTTTTTTCAATCTCCAATACTCTCGGAAGCTTTGATTTTTTCATTTACTCTGAATTAGTCTAATTGTAAATCTAATTAATTCATTTGGTTTCCTAAACATTGACTTAGTATATAATCAAATCAACGATTGAGTGCCCCCGATTATGGTGTACTTATTTTTCGCATAAAAATAATTGGAAAAGGCAGTCCAAAATGCATAAAAATTAAAACAAATCCCAATTGTGTAAAAAAAATATGTTTATTTACGAGTAGTTGCTGTTTTTTGATTGTTTATTTTCCACCCTTGCGTCTTAGCTGCTAATTTAGTAGTGGCCATCTGTCTCGAAAAATGACGCTTCTACCGATCTCATAGATTGCTGTTATTTATTTTTCGTAAGGGTTATTGGGTTTCGCGTGTACATCTTCCGGCGTAAGGGAACTCGGGAATGAATACTACGGCGAGATTTTTATGTGACGGACCATGGGGGATGCAGGGGCCGAGGGAGACGGATGTAGACCGCGAGGGTTGTTGGCTCTACTAATGCGGATGTTAGACTGAAGTAGCGGAGGATAGCGAAACAGCAACGGCCGCGCGAGACAGGAGAAATGGCAAGGGGGATGGTGTGTGCTAGTCGTGTGCGCCGACCATCGGGAGTGGCACTCTCAGCGCGCGCTTTACGCGCAGTCGCATCGTATCCACACTGATGAGAAAAAAAATCGTTGAATCTAAACTTCCAATTTAATTGGTGTAGATTTACTTGATTCAATTGCCATATATTATTGAGTTCAAACTGATGGCACGGTTCCTCGATGAAACGGCGACAGTTAAGCACTGACAATAACAACAACAACAACAACACTCTTGGAATGATGAATAAAATTCAAAACGAACATCGATGCACTGATGCTTTGTGATAATCATAATGATCGTACGTAAAGCACCACATAATCTGACATTAGACAAGTTCTAACTTTCACAACAGAAGGTATATTTAACCCTTATAAATGGATGCCCAATTTCTCGAACTTATAAGTAGATTGTAGTTGTGAGGTATTGAAAATGATTGTTCATAATATCTAATTAGTCGAGAATAAAATATCTCGAATAACGTGTGATTTGAATTTTCTATCTGACGTGGCAATCTCTTATGCTGATTTAAAGTTATACTGATAACATCTAAAACCAGAGTTCACACATGGATTAGTGAAAATCATCATGTTGTCAAGTGGTGTTCTAGTTAGTCTCGTATTCATTACAAATTGCTAGCATTGAGCTCGATTTTATATTTCAATGAATGCTCTGAGCGCGTCTTGGGTCTCGTTGTTAATTTAGTATTACGATTACCTCCCTTGGGGCACCACTTATCCTCGAAGGTTAGTTCACCTATCAATTATCCCCAATTTCCTAGCTGGATAATGTTATATCACATATACAATTCTTGTTGACATTTTGCGTAGTCTCAGAATAAGTCATAACGATCACCAATTAATATTCCATAGTTTTCAATGAAAAAACAATATTCCCATTTGATTGATGTAAATTAACATAAACAAAATAAAAAGAATAGCTGAAAAATCATTAATATTGGCTTTCGCGTATATTGGTCGAAAGGACGATTAAAAAGAAAAATCTGGGAACAACCAGGTGTTAATCTACGTTCTAGGGACTATCATTCTTATTAATCTTATCTCGTAGTAAAATCCGTCGATAACGGGACTGGGTACAGCGGTCGTCGAATTAAGCTTCTTTATACGTCAGTGTGCGATTCCTGATAAGTTTTCACTTTACTCCATGATGTATGACAGCCTGCTCGACCCTTTGAAATAATTTATTGATCGTAGCACTTCAACAAGTTTTGCTACCTTTCTGCAGTTCGCATCCTGCTTCGAAGAATTTATATTTATCGTCAAGATCATTCGAATTAATATGTTGTTTTAAAATATTTTTTCACGCGTTAAAAATAATGCCCATGGAAAATCAATCTAATGGGAAGTCGAAATGTTTCTTTTCCCTGATCAACCATTCGATAATATTCAAGTTTTCAATTCACGATCTAAAGAATTACTATTATTTTGTAATTTTTTTTCATTTGGCGTTATTAATTCCATCGACTTACGCGCGTCGACCCGTTTTTCTGTATACCAATATATCAATGAAAATTTTTCACGGGTATTAATATTGACTCACAAAAAAGGAAATGGCTCCTGGGGTCAAGATAATAAATTCGTATGAATAATTCAAAAATAGTAAACATCAATGAACCAGAAGAATTCGATGCATAAAACGTACTGAAACGAAAAGCATTATATTCAAAAATTTACAGAGAACGGGACAAGAATGATTTTAACGAGAGTGTTATACGAAGTGACGTGTATAAGTCATTTTCACCCCATATGATGGTCTTGTTGTCCTGATGTTTGAACAGAAATCGACAAGGCGAGCTTGAAATTATGCAAGCACGCCTGTTTGAACAATTTTCCAATCGCTTAAGTCTTCAATGTCTTTGAATGAAGTGAGTAGGGCCCGGGGTTTTAGACCGTGTTGGTCCATTCCTCATAGAAGCATTCGATCTTCGAACTCTCAATCCTGCACTACAAATAGAAGATCTAGTCTGCGGAAGTAAGCGCTGTCCCTAACCATCCTATGTAACAGCCTTGATCTCGAGTGAAGAACAGCAGCAGAATTCCTTTCTGCATGCCTTTGTACACCCTGCTTATGTATTAAAGCTTATATATTTATATATTAGATATAAACTTGTTTGTGTGTGTGTGTGCGTGTCACATCACCGCTTACTCGGGTCGTAGCACCCTTGGCGTGCGATGGGCTGGTCATGGGTGTGATACGCGGTGAATTTAAAATCGCGTGGTCGGTGTGATATTAGATTCAGAAATTATGCAAATCCAAGTAACGTAATGTTCACTAGGGAGAGCTCTGACGGTGCGTGAATGTATATGAGGCCCTCCAAGTACCACTTCAACCATACCAATTTCTTTTTCGTTTCACGCTTTAAAATTTCCATCAGATATTCGAGATAAAGGGATAATGTCCTAGGCACCTAGGACATTCGTAATTATTTTCCAAACACAGAACAATACCGAGTTCACTAAATATCACAGCAGAGTACAGATAATGTTAGGGAAAATATATAATTTGAAAATAGACAGTTTTGCTTAAGGGACGAAAAATTGTCACACTGTGAGGGACCGAAAAATGGTCAATTTTTGGGAATATTTTTTCACAGTTATAAATAATTATTTCAGGATCGGGTAAAGGACACTTTATTGAGTATACATTCAACTATTTCAATACTAATTTTTTATTTTAAATATAAAAAATTTACAACGTGATGAGTTTTCATGTGATGATAAAAAAAATTCCTCTTCATTGCCCCATGGAAATCTTGGTGAGGAGTTACTTGAAAATCAAAAATAAAAATTTTCAATGGCTATATGAATGTAGCTATCGTTGTACGTGGCCGTTTTTTAATATTTTTTTCACAAAATGGCAGCGGCTTGAAATTTTTTTCATCATTTTTTCAATTTTGAAACCTTTTTTATGTTTAAGCGGTCTTAAAAAACACCAATTATCAAAATTTCAAAAATCGACCATGTACAGCCTTAATCACTGCGATAACGGATATTTGAAAAAAAAAAACAAATTTAAATCGGTTCATTGATCTTCGATTATTCGCTGGGACAGGTCGAAAACAGTTGTTTCGAGGAAAAGGCGTTTAAATTTTTTTGTTGCCTTTTTCATGACATAAAATAAGATGTTAACTTGAATATTGATACTTACTTTTGACTTCAAAATTTTGTTTACATAATTTTGAACATGTATAAGAAAAGAAAAAATATATAGAATTTTTTTATATAGAAATATATAGAATATAAGAAAAGAAAAAAATATATAGGATTTTTTGACCCATCACAGTGCGTTCCCTCTTAAAAATGAAAATATGTAAAATCTTCATCACTCATCGTAACCTCATCGTTTTTTAATGAAATAAAGGAAAATATATATTTTATCTCTGTACATCCCAGAGTATGACCATATAATTTGTAGAAATTGATTTTCCTATCAATAACGTGATGAGTACAGAATAATTAGTACGAGGGTAATAAACGAGAAAAAACAGATTGTCATTCATCAGGACGTTGCCTATTGTTATGAGATTCGATACCGTATCTGTGAATTTGATCGTAGTTAGGGCGTTTCAGCACATTTTGCGAGGCTGTCATCAGAGTTTTATCGAGGGGCCGAAAGGACAGAGGGGTTGATGAAAAAGATGGCAGGCAGGAACGACACGAAGATTCGGTCTCACAATTATCTGGCACTTCAGAATATATCGAACGGTATTTTTGGTTTATATTTTCCTCTCTAGTTTTCGTATTTTGTGCGGTGGCCTTTTCGAAGCTAAATAAAGATGAACATGCACAATGAAAGAACCGAATAATATAATGAAGAGCTTGACATTAGGAATCAAAGAGCGAAAATCAACCATATGGGAGGGCGGGTTTATCAGTTCCTGAAAATCTCGTCGCTGCAACCCCGAGGTGCTACCCCGACTCTTCGTTAAATCTAGCCATGCCATGGTAACGCCACCCTGTCCATTTGACATGTCGATGTGCTCTTAACCACGACGTAATGATTCCAAACGACTATATTTTTTATATGTTTCTTTGTCAACGGCATTCTCTCAACGAGATGTCAATATTGTCATATACATATATTCATGGCTACGTGCAGGGACAAGTTGGATCATCTTTTTTGGGGGAAAAAATGATCGTGCCGTTTGTCCATCTCTGAAGCTTTGCCCGTATGCGGGCATGGGAAAATCCGAGCTAACATTTCGTGAGGATCTCAGATAGAATATACCTCGTTAAAAATATACATGCCGGGGAGAAGCGGGCAAAGTGGAACATCTGCCCGACAAAAATAAAAACATTTTTCGACACTTCAAAACTTAAATACCATTATTCGACTAAGAATACACATTTAAAAAATATTAGCTACTCATTAAAACTATTAACTAGCTATTAGTGCTTATGGAGCATTGCATGTTAAACCGACCAGTCCGTGATCCCGACCATTTATGATTTTGTCGAAAATGTTTCATTTTCAAGTAATTACTGAAATGAGTTTTTGGGATTTTTTTTAGATTTTTATCTCAACTCATTTGAAAATAATGAATTTTTCAAAATCTCGTACGAAATTGTTTGAAATGCTCACAGCTTTTTCAACAACAGAGATATCAAAATAAAATAGTGGCTTTTTTTCGTCTTGAATTTTAGATCCATAAAAAAAATACAAAAAACATATCGAAATTCAATGTTTTTATCAGTTTTGAATTAAACATTTTTTTTTTTCAAAATTTGGACCGTTTTAATTTTTTTGAAAAAATGCACTATTTTTCTAGACATATGTATTTTCTAGACATATGTTTACATGTCTCCACAAATTCACAGTTTGTGATATCCGTACCTTCTATTTTTTTCTTCTTTTTTACCACGTGTAAACCAATAATTATTAGTTGTCAATAGATTATCAATTATTAGATGTATTAATCAATTATTAGATGTATATTTTATTTTATTATTTTCTTCCACTCATAATTCCATTCCTTAAGAAATTATCAATAAAAAAATAAAATAAAAAACTGATTTCCATATTTTTTTTTTTCATTTTTCAACGAAATATTTTTTTCTTCACAACTTGGGCCATTTTGATTTTTCTGAAAACATTCACCATCTTTCATGATATATTTTTACATGTCTCAAAAAATCCGCAGCTTGTAAAGTCCATAAATTCTATTTTTTTTTTTTTCAATTTTCTACCATATTTAAACCAATGATTATAAATTATGAATCCTTATTTATGAATATCACAAGCTGCAGATTTTTTGGAACGTATAAACATGACGTCGTGAAAGATGGTGAAAATTGTGAAAAAAAAATTTTTTGTTGAAAATTGAAAAAAAAAAACAGAAACCAGTTCCAATATGTTTTTATTTTTCTTTCTATTCATAATTTCTTAAGGAATGGAATTATGAGTGGAAAAAAATTATTAAAAAATATAATTCGGGAACAAAATAAAAAGTATGGATACGACAAATTATGAATTTTTTGAGACATGTAAAAATATGTCTAGAAAAATGGTGAATTTAAAAAAAACATCAAAACGGCCAAAGTTTTGAAAAAAATTTTTTTTGCATTAACCCTTTGAAGCACATAATTTTTCTTACGTGCAATTAGCTCAAAATTTTGTACGCAGGGGTTTTCGGGGGCGCTAATTACAAATCTGCACTCAAAGTTTGGAAATTCAAGATGGCGGATCCAATATGGCGGACCATAAATGTAAATATCGTTTGATGAAAGTGAAAGTCATAATATATAGTAATACTATTGGTGCTTCGTGATGAAACTGACCGTCATAGCGGCAATTAAAGGGATTTCGCGCCTGTCAAAATATTAAAACCCCATGGTGTAAACAAACAGTGGCGAAACAGTGAATCCGTGCGATAAATATTCTGCTCTCGTCTAATTTTGTTTAAACCCGGGAACTAAGTGAAAATTGTTGCGACGATTAATCGTGGTAGTGGTGCAAGGGAGTGTTTTCTGAAAATATTTATTAATCTTATTTTCTTTTTTTGTTTGTATTTTTCTTTTAGAGTCTAGGTTACCTGCAAAAATGATTTGTGGTCCACATACCACAAAGGCAGTGCAAGGTAAAAAAACCTTCATCTGCATTCGAAATATTAATAAATGTGACAATAATGTGAAATGTGACATTAATAAATGTGTTGATCCATCCTATAGGATGGGAAAGATCTGCGCAGTGCCAGGATGTCGCAGCCGCAATACCAAAGAATCAAAACAGCAAAAGAGCCTAGGACTGCGTAACGTTTCACTTTTTTCAGTTCCGAAGGTAACAATATTAGTTTTTGAGAAAGATATATTTTTGAATGTACACAGGAATGTATAGTGCTCGCCATTGCATGGTGCTCGCTCACGCACCATGCAAATAAGCTATCGCTCATTTGCAATCCGCAATAGACCGATTAATAGCAATTGTTATCGCTGCCTCACTATTTTCTTGAAAGTGTATTCTTGCTTATTTTACATTATTTGTGTTTATACAGAGCGATGACCGGCGCACACAGTGGAAAAACCTACTGAACTACGAGTTAGACATCAATCAGTTTGTGTGTGAGTTCCATTTCTCCGAGGATGTCATTAAGAAATGTGAAAGGACCGTTTTGGTGGATGGTACTGTCTACGAGTCGCCTCTGGTCAGGTGGCGTTTGGAAAAAGACGCTGTACATTCATCGGTTGCTCAACAGGAGCAACCGATGAATTGTGAGGTGAGTATTCTTATGAAATTGACTGCGGTGACAAATCTGAACCGATGCAGATTTATTTTAGGCAAGACTATGGAATCTGCGAATAAAAACTTACCTCTCGATATCTCCATTTTAATTCAGATATCGAGAGGACAGATTCATTTTAGGCAGTACTACGGAGTCAAGTTTTTGACAAATAATTCAGTTCGGTATTATAAAAATATTTAGTCTTGTATCGAAGTACCTAGAAATAGGCTCACGTACAAGCATTTTTTTCCAAATGAAATAATTATTTTTATTCTATGAGCGATTTTTTTAAATTCAATAAACTTTATATATTTATACTATCCATATTTTTACAGAAAATATAATGATATAATGTGTAAATATAAAAATATCTATACAATCTGTATAAATATTTTTGTATATTAATATTTGTGAAATATTCATTTACTATATATGAATATAAATATATAAAATTATAAAACGAAAACTGCACATGAAATTCACCAATTTCCTAGACAATAATTTATGTTATCGAAATAAAAAAAAATGGATTATCAAATAAAGAAACTATTCCTGGTGGAAAAAAGTTATTCAAGCTGAGCCGATTTTCTGGCCGCTTAACGGCGTTGAACGATTGTCCTATGCTGTTCTAGTTTTAGTAACTAATGTGTATTGACATTTAGAAATTTCAGAACAACAATAACGATGAAGGAGGAATCGTTCACCACTACAACGCAGCCGCTGTCGAAAATGAACAGGAGAGAGACCCCATCGTTCTCAACGAGACCCAGCATGCACCACCATGTCCGCCTACCAAATCGTGGATGGAAGAAGTTCCAGATGATGTGGAGACGATTACGACTCCTTTTACCGTGGACGTTCTCAAGGATGAGTTGAGTGCAGGACTTCTACCTGAGTCGTGGGCGTGGGCTCTCATTCCATCGGGAGTGGTTTTTACCCTTTTGGGTCGGGTGTATTTTCATCCGCAGCTTCATTTGGAGGTGGCCCTAGATCTTACGTTACAGGTATAGTTGCTCGGGTGTTATTCGGATTTTGAGTTTTTTTTCGTTTGACACCAACAGACATCTTTAACCTTCATACTTCATACTTTCATTACAGGTTCGGACCATCGCGGATACCGTCGTACGGTTGGATGATCGAGCAACGTCGATGAACAACATTCTTCGTCACCTGAAAATTTTGAACCGCGCTTTAATTTGCAGCGGAACAGGCATGGAAAGCAAAAGGTAAAAACGTTTTGCCTCGAATATATTTATATACTTGCATTTTTTATGTTTATTAACTTTTGTGTTACAGTCGACATCCCCGGTGTACAGGGATGTCGTATCCTGATCGAAATGATAACAACTATCTGGAGATGCGAGACTTGTCGACGCCTCCGTCAAACGCTGCAAAGAAAGAATCAACGACGCGGTCAATTTGCGCTTCAACGAGATCGAGCTAAAAAAAAGGCAAAATTAGAACAAAAGAAGTTCAAACGTCTGCAACGGAAGATTGGTTTACACATAAACAATTCCGTTCACTAATTAACCTTAATTAATGATACTTTACGATTTGCGTTTTTTTTTAATATGTAGTTATAACGATATTCATTAATGTTTTCGTATTATTCCAATTTGCAGATTAAAAAGGTCCTGGCTAACGTGACGGATCTAAAACTGACTTGCTCGAGAATCGAGAAAAATTCACTTTAGGAGAACATCTCTTCTTTACCAACAGCACAACAACAAGCCGTGCGAACTTGTTTCGAAACCGCAAAGGTGAGGAACAAGTCAGGCCGCAGGTACACAATCGATTAGATATACGAATGTCTGCTGATGCGGATCAAGAACAGTGGATTGTATGATCACATTCGGGATCACCAAATTCTGCCACTTCCTTGCCGAGAAACTTTCAGCCGGTATATTCAGAGGATAAGTACATCGGTATATGGATTCGAGGCAACGATTTTCGAGGGCATGAAGACGAAAGGTTTACATATGGATTCTCGTGAAAAACAAGGTATTGATCTTCAGATATTGCGTAACGCAGTTCAATCAACCAATTATATCCTGTATTTTTTAGATGCATCGCGCACGTGTTTCATTTTGATTATATAATGTTTAATTTATTAAAGTTTCCGTTTTTTTAATGAAGTTATAAAACATTCGACATTTGAACAAAAATCATTTCAGTGTGCAAATTTTTTTTCCATTCATTCGATCTTGGCATACTTTGTTGAATCTTTTTCTAAATTCAAAACATTTTCAACATTCGTAAACCCGTGTTTTTTTCAATTTCGATGTTTCAGGTACACTTTTGGCTGATGAGATGAAATTGAGTGAAGCTATTTCATTTAACAAACAAACATTGGAATTCGGAGGTTTTGTCAATCTTGGAGAACATACCCCCGAGGAAAAAAGAACACGCGCGCCGATCATGCTTTGGTCTTTATGTTTCAGCCCCTTCGAGGATCTTGGGTGCAGTACCTTGGTTGCTTCCTAACCAAGGGCTCTGTGACGAGTACCATCTTACACAAACTCATTTTGGAGTACATTGTGCTGCTAGGTAATGCCGGATTTCACGTCGACGTCGTCACCACGGACGGAGCTCAATGGAATAAAGGAGTGTGGAATATTTTTGAGATACAAGATGGAAAACTGAGTTGCGAGCATCCATGTGACCGCAATAAACGTCTCTGGATGATATCCGATTTCCCGCACCTGATTAAATGCTTCCGGAATGGCATTGTTGCCCGTGGATCGTTTCAGATAAGAAAATACAAGTTCATATTTTTCGCAAGAGCATGGATGGAATCTGCATAGCACCAGTATACCGTCCTGAAAAATTATTCATGAGCATATAATTAAGACTGCAGGCATCAGAAAGTGACTACATTGAAGCAAATATATGCTGAACGATCTACGATGATCCTGCGGAAGTTGACTTATTTCGTATGATTCCAGACACCTGATGGGATTGTACAAAAAAAGCATTGGGAAGCATTGCTGAAATACGAGCAGTTCATGAAACCGAACTTGAAGGTTGCCCACAAACTCACGCCGACTCATTTAAATCCGATCGGATATCAGAAAATGAATGTGCCTTTGGCTTTTCAGGCATGTATTGTGTTGATTTCATTATCTCTAAACTGTGTTCTATTATTTCGTGTTTGGATTCAACTATGATAGAACATAAAGCTTAATGTTTTTGTCAATTGCAGCTGTTCTCACTGTCAGTTCGAGTAGCGATGGAAATATATCGGAAGAAGCCTGAGTGCCCAGAGTTATTGGATTCAGAGGCCACTCAAAAATTATGCGAAAGAACGGACAAACTTATCGCAGCCATGATGTCACGCACTCCTGTAGAAGCTCTACGCGGCTCAGAAAACTGTCCACACTGAAAGATTTGTTTTAAAAGACAATATTAAATATAGAAATGAGTTTCGATGTTCGTATCCATATTGTTCGTTGTTCTTATGACTTGTCATCTCGCAAAATTCTAATTTTCTTTGGAAAAAGTGAAACTGCGTCGAACATATGTCTTCCGTTTAACTTCTGTTGAAATCGTTGCATTTCGATTGATTTTTCGCTGAGTTTTACTTTGGATGGCGTCCGCGATTCTGACTGTTCGAGAAAAAAACATTCATTAACGAAAACATTCATTACGTAGTAATTATCATATCAATTATTTTGCTTTCTACTTACCATTCCACATATTGTAATAGCGAATTGTTTCTAGCATTTAGCTCAATAAACTTGGATGCTCCCGGACTGTCAGGCCATCTGCTTTGAGATCTCTACGGTGTCGCTGCGGATCAACTGTTTTTTTTTTCGTCAAATCAATTATCAGGCAGCTCAAGCGATCGAAAGAAAAAGGACGGATCTCTCTCTGTATCTTACCTTTTTTATAATTTTAGACTCTAAAGGCAACGCTACCGTTGACTTTATGATCATGAATTGAGACAAAGAATAGAAACAGCAAGAGCTCCTATTTCTTTCCGTCGCTAGACCCGAGAGAGTCAACAATATGATCGTCGTTGTGGGAATTTAGAACTTCAATTGTCATTCGCACAACGACATCATTCACTTTATCGCGATTAAAATTCAAAAATTAAATCTTTGCAAGATGAAATTTTTGGGTTTCAATTGAAATAGGTTCTCTCTGACGAGGAGTTTCGGTCGGCTGAAATCTTGCCGGCTTTGAACATGAACATTTGTGTCCTTCACAAGTACACGAATTTCATTGCTAAGACGATGAAAATTGGTGAGCTATGTGAATGCTAGGATTGATCGAATTTGCTTTTTCGTTTATCTTGCTCCCTCTGCATGGGTGATATGATTCCTGAACCTTCCATTTGACACCGATAGCGCAATACTCCCAAAGCACCGTCCACTCTTCTGTTCATCTTCAAAGTTGGGTTTTCGTCTTTCGTCTTCTTTCAATTTTTGTTTCCAGACGACGAGAAAGCTGGCGTATATGTGGATAATGACGTGACCGATTTCTAATTTTTCATCTTTTTGTCTACTTTTACTTTCTGCCTATCGCATGATTACTAACTTATCCTCATACTTCCTATTGTACCTAGGCAATAATTGAGTTCGATGCGTACTTGAGGGAATGGGAGTCCATTACGAAGAGTAAAGAGATGCCCATATCTGCACGTACTATCAACGGCTTGAAAGTTACTTTGGGTGGTACATTGGAGATTTTCGAAGCTCTTCAGAAAGAAGATAACTTCGACTTTCTCATGACTGCTCGTTTAAATCAAGATGCCTTGGAGGTACATCCTATTTCCTTTCTACGTAATTCAAACAAGCCTTAGTGCACTGGACGTTGTATAATGACTCGACTGACTTTTTATTGTTTGAGCGATGATTGAATTTACAGGAAGCAGTAGTGAAATTTAATTTTATAATTTCGTTTCAGAGATTTTTCGGGGTTGTGCGTGGGAAACTTGGAGGGAACGACCATCCGGATCCTGAGACATTTCTGCGGTTTGCTCGCTTGCTCAGTAGCTACTTTTTGACAAAACCGCCAAGAAATTCCAACGTCAGTGGCACGGAATTACTGGAAGTGTTGATGCAGTCAAAAGAATACTTAACGGAGGCAAGAAAACCCCGTACTGAGTGGTTGAAAAAACTCAATCACTTGCTCGAGGAAGGTCACGCTGAGGATGCACCTATGGAATCGTACGAGCAAGATCATAATTACGAGTTATCGTGTTCCATGAGTTTATGGAACGATAGCGTACATGATCATACGTATGACGTAACTCGTACAAATTCAGAGGTGCAGGCCTATCTCACTGGTTTCGTAGTTCGCAAAATGTTGAAGCAGATTAAATGTCGAGAGTGCATTCAGACATTACAATCTGGCAACTGCGAACCAGCTGAGTCAAGGGACGCCATAATCGACCTCATGGATCAGTACGGGGGTTTGTTGCATCCTAGTGATGATTTATTCCGCCTGACGGAGATAATGGAGTCAACGGTTCTTAATGTTGTAGGCAAGTTTGGCATCAAGATCGATACTCTCCACACAGTCGTGGAAAGATTGGCTAAACTAAACGGTTTGCTGATGGTTGGATGTGTGGAGCATCGGCAGGAGACAACACGGAAAATCGTTGACTTTTACATCGTCATGTGTGGTCACTTCTTGGCAAAGTCGTTCAACGCAAATAACAACGAAGAGCGGACAAAAACGAAAAGGATGCGCAAGAATGCAAAGCTTTGAGCGCTCAACACTTGTCAGAGTTGGGAAAAACGGCGCCGGTTCGTTTCAAAATCTGCATTTTTATTTGAATTTACTTCAAGTTCCATCTTTTATTAATGTTTGTGCTTTATGTTTTTTCTTGTTCGCAGAGATCAGAAGAGAAAGCAGAAGGTTTCATCTCGAAGTACGGTTGTATCGCATCAGAAACAAAATTGTTTTCATTTTCAAATTTTTTGAATTACTTTATTTTAGGATGTTGCTCTCGTTTGAATCTTCAAAATACCGTTAATTTTTTATCTTATTATTTTTCCTATAGGTGAGGATCCAGATGGATTGTATATTCGAATTATTTTGTTGTGTCGGCATGACGTGTTCACATGCGTCTACATTTATTTTAAATGTTTTAATGTTTTTTTTTTAACTTTCAGCATGGAAACAATGGGTCCGTTCCCATTTAAGCTTCAGCCCTTTTCAGGGCTACAAATCTTTCCAAACGTAGTACATATCTGTACACTGTCAACATCAATTATGGAAATTGAAAATGCAGAACATGCTCCAATCGTTACCAGAAATACCTGGAAAAATTAAAGGTTGCAAATAAATATAATTCCTCCATTTGTTTGTTTCAACCAATTTGCCATGAATAAATAAGATTCAATCATTTTTTTTAACGATTATATTAATATGTGCATCTTTCGATATCTCACGCATTTCCTATCGCCTTTTCCTAATAATACCTGCAAATAATATAACAAAACTTGACTACATAGCGATTTGCTATGAAACAATAAAAATCCTCTCACAAAAAAATACTGCATCTGGGACGAGGTGATTAGTTTTTAATTCTTTTTGTTCTTTACTGGACAATATTGATGAAAAAAAACAGTATATTCCTTGGAATTACTTGAATTGTTCCAAGCCAAACGTCGCTCCCCGAAAGTTGCGAAAAATTATGGTTTGCAGTGAAGGTAAATATAAAAAAATAAATACGAATATAAACATGAATATGAATATACATATATATTACGAAATTCATTTTAAATCATCTTGCAGAAGTAAAATTAAAAAAAACACCAGTTTTTGAGAGAATAAAATTCTCCTCTCTAGGGAATCGAACCATGGTCCTGCCATCACGAGACCACTGCCTTACCCCTTGGACCACACGTCACTTTGATATCTATTTAACTGAAATGATATTTAAATTGTTCAACTATGATTTTTTTTCTTTCTATTTTAATTATTAATTATAACCTTCTTGAATTCATTAATGATATCTCGAACCTTTTAAGGGGACCGTATGGTCTAGAGCACGAAAATTTCACCTATTTTCACGATTTTTTTTTTGCCATAAAAAATTTAAAAATCGATGTTTTAACTTTTCGGGTTTATTACTACCTTTATTAAGTATACAAAAAAATTTTTTTTTAATTTTAAAAACAGTGTTTATTATCATATAATTGGCATTGAAGACGACCCTCTCGAAAAATCCGACCCGGACGGTGAAGATCGATCCGAGACTTCTACTCATCTGAAACACAAAATTCAAGAAGATTCTTAATCAGAAAGAGTGCAGTTATGGTCGGGACTAGAACAAATCGAAAAAATTAAAAATTGACAAAATGGCGCGCTTTTGAAAAAAAATTCGTAAAATCGGGTTTTTTTTCACTAGTTTTTTAGTATAAACAATAAGAAATTATTTAAATAAAATTATGATTGTAGTTCCGACGATAGCCATACATGTTGTGAACAACATATCCAAATTTCAAGTGATTCGGTTGAATAGTTTTTTTGTTTTCACCTGCGCAGTGCCGAAAAAAGTCGTTTCGAGATAAATGAGTTTAAAGTTTGAGGTACAGATATTTTCAAAAATTGAGCAAATTTTGAATACTTACAGTTAATCCGCGATTCCGGCACCATATAGGATTCCTTCGGAACGTTCATAATTCAAGATTTCCTCACTCCTTTCATTTCTTCGAGCTGTCCGAGCCTCTTTGGAGTTGTCCGTGCTCCTACGGTTGGCGCTCGATACTCGCAGCTCGTCTCGGTTTTGCGCTAGTTGCTCCGCTTGTGGCCCGATTGTTATGCCCATGGTCTCCATTATTTTCAATAGGGATGCAAATCCTTCATTGAATATGCAAGCGGAAATGTGAGTGGCAATATCAATGATTTTTTTTCCGGCAAACAGATGTTTCGGCGCAAGGTGCCACACGCAAGCATTGAAACTTTCGTTATTGTTCTGCGTATTACTGCCAATACACCTTTCCAATAAAGTCTCTGCTGTCAATTCTTCATAAATTGGTTTTAATATCTCTTGTGCTTCATCGCACAGAGCAGGTGGGTGCTCGTAGGTGTCTAAAGTACCTGCAGCCTCACTTTGACGCCACTTGCACCACGATTCGGAACCTGGAGGACAGTACGAGTGTTGCGGATTTTCATCTGTTGAAATTTTGTGATAATATGCTGCCCATATTTCACTTCTCATCCCTTCAGTCGAATCTGAATTACGTCTAATTGCTAGACCGTAATAAGTTGACAGCTCTTGCAATAATTTATTCGTCAATTGTTGACGCTTCGGTGTTTTATTTATCGATTTCCGCTGTGTCTTTTTTCCCTCTTCTTTTTCTGTCAATTTCTTTGTTGCTTTCTTTATTTGTGCATGTTTTTTTTTCGCATCAACAGCACGTTTGTACAAACGTTTTTTAACATGCAAAACACATTCTTTTTTGCAAACTAAAAAATCATCCCCGTAAGGCTTTGTGTCCAATAAGGCTTTGAACGTTTTCGTGTCGCGGACCGCTCTCTACCTGCGTTATGGGCTGTAGAAGCTGTAATATTGAGAATTTCCGCATGAAAATTTCACAGTATATTCTTGAGATACTATACTTTCGACATATCGAAAAAAAAAAAAATCGATTTTTTCAAATTTCTAGACCATACGGTCCCCTTAAGGCAACAAACACGCTTGAATTTCGAAGCACATCAAATTTATTGGATTGTTTAAATAGATTAAGAAAACGACTCTCATCAGCTGTTAGTTCTTGGCGCCTGATCAACCGTGTACGTTATGCGCATGCCCAAGGCGTCCCTAAAACAGCAGCGCCGCTTGGAGGAACTACGTTTCGCCGACATTTTTGGGGCCACGCCAGAAGGCCAAGCTTGGACTCCTTCCGTATAGTCTCCATGAATCTGAGTTCTGTATAGTTAGCAGATGAATTTCATAATACTCATTTTTTGATATTGCGATATCTTGGAAATTATTTATGCTATTTATTGACACTAATATCTTAATTTTCGAAATAAGAGTTTTTTGATAATAAATAAAAATGTATTGGGCGTATAGTTAGCAGAACGTAATGCAAAGTTCTTTTTTTTTCACAGTTAACTAGAAATCATTTGGGTAACACATTAGCAATGCTAGAATAATTTGCGAATTAGCTATTTTATCATGATAATGCGAAACCTAAGTCAATCAATTATTCCAAGAGAAATCCGCTTTCCTAGGGATTTTCTGGTATACCCCGTCTCTCATCTCTCATTGGATATCGCTGCTGAGAGCGTGTAGAAGTGTACTGTGGCTATAACCCGTCAATTAATTGTAGTTATATCAACCATATCAACAATGAAAACGTCGTCATGTATTATTCAACCTCTTGAAAAATAAGTATGGATGAGTGGAAAACGTACAGTGGAAACGTATACGGGTAACGTAAAAGTCGATAACGAAATAGAACACGTAATATTTAACGGGACAGACCTAGTTAGAATTTTCGAAAAATCGATTTTTTTTTATTTCATTTTCAAAAAGTAGAATCTCTTACGAACATTTTCCGCCCAGGTAAATGTAAATCGGACCATTATTCGCCGAAATACAAGACTTTGTAGCACGTCGTGTCTGAGCCATAGGTAAGCAGGTAGCGGACTTCAAGTGCGTTTTTCTCGAAACCATGTTTTTGAAGTCGGTGATCACTGTAGCTCGAGAACGGCTTTACCGATCGGGTTGAAATTTATATCACTTCTTCTATACATGTTAGTCCTCCATATGAACGAAGGATTTTTTTTTTGGATAATTATTTTTATTTTTAATAGCAAAAAATGGAACTGATATTTTGGTCAAAAAAACACTTTTGACTTTTAACGGCCGCCATTTTGTGAAAAATGGAAATTTTTCAAAACCCTTCGTTCAACTGGAGCATTATATCATTAACTAAAAATCCCCTCCGTTTTTTTTGTTTCAGATGAGCCGTTGCAGCGTGAGCTTGATCACCGCAAACCGTGTTTTTTTTTGCAGCGTCCTCGGCAATTGACGGTCACCAGCTTATTTCGATATGTATTGCGTTGAAAAAATTGCAACATATACATTACATATGTATCTTTTAAACGGAAGAACTTTTGTTGTGAATTATTTTATCGTTTGACCAAAAAAAAATCGGAAAAAAGGCCTTTTTTTTGACGTTCCAACTAGGTCTGTCCCGTTAATCTGATCGACGAAGCTGCTTTCCTTCAACCTTACCTAATCATTATTTATCATTAATTATAATTAAATATAGTTAATATATATGGGTCTATACGTTATTATCCCAGTCAAATTAACCCCACCCAAAATATCCCCACCCATAATATCCCTCAGCCAAAATCTCCCATGTCCGAAATGGCCCCACCCAAAATATCCCCAAAATTTAATATCCCCAACGAAAAAAACCCATGAACATCAAAAATATATTTTTAATTCCTGATAAACGCATTATCATAACATAATCATCATCATCATAATCATCATCATTTTTATTAATAACGAAATCTGTTTATTCACAAATTTACAAATTCATTATATATTATATTTATTTTTTATATTATTTACTATAATATTTATAATAGGAAGATTAAATTTTTTTTACTTTTTGGTAAACATAAAATCATCATCATAATAATCATCATTTTTATGAATAACAAAATCCATTTCATCCCATTCAAATTGCCTCAAAACGAAATGCTGTGAGCTACTGCGCGCAAATATTGCAGTACATCACCCTTCTCATATCCTAAGACAACGTTCTTCAGACGTGCATTTTTCCGTTGACACACACGATAATAGTAAAAATAATAGTAAGAAATATATATAATTTTTTATGAGATATTATTGGATTTTATTTACTGGGATATTATGGCAAGGGGATATTATTGAACTGACATATTATTGCAAGGGGATATTTTCACTTGGGGCATTTCGGCTGAGTTTTTTTTGGTGAGATGTTTTGGCAGAAGTTATTCAGGGTGACACCCATATATATATATATATATATATATATATATATATATTGTAATGACTTTTCCCGTAAGCCGAACAAAATGCCTCACTCTCGATAAACTCTGGACGCCAGTCTAAGATATTTCTTAAACAAATTTTATTTGACTTTATCGAGAACAAGATTTTTAGGGTGTCCCGGGCGTAGCTGTAAATTCAAATCAAGGTGGTAGAGGGGCGAGGTCGAGACGTTGCACAAAATAATTCACACTAAATGCGAGAACAAATCCGGAATCACAAAATTTAATTAATTAAATAAACAGTGTTAGAAAATTAGGATAGTTAGAGGTCAAATTATTTCCGGAAAAATAGTGGTTTTTGCATGTTACTTAATAATAAAATTGATAATCGGAATATTCAGAATATAATTCTTTGTTAACCGTCTTATAAATTCTATATAAAATGTTCGAAATTATCGTCAGTCAATTACACAATTTTACATTGAAAATTCGGGAAGCCACGCCCCACGAATTTATTTTTCTCAAAAATATTGACTCACGATAATATTCGAGAACTAGAAAATTCTTAAACTAATGACTCTCGCTGAACGAAAAGATAGAATTCCTCTCGGCAATTCGAAATATTAAACAACGGAAAAATACGGCAGTTTTTATACCGCGACTGATCGTTAACGAAATTTCCTTTCAAACACGAACGTACCCCGAAACAATATCGCTCTTTAATTCGATACTTCGTCACATTAATTTCAATACAATAGAGCTCTTTTTCGACACAAAAATACACAAAAATGAAAGCGAGACGACGGATCACCGCTACGGTTTCAGAGATGCGAAATCTGGAAAAGGACCACAGATTTTCGACTCGATGATTCCGGTGATGTCGTATTCTTGAACGGGGTTGGCTACAGTTCGATAAGAAACGTCAGGTCTCGTTGCTGTCCAAAACGAAAGTCCTCGATAAATTATGGAAACGCGATTTTATAGTTTTGGGTCCTAGCCCCCCACCCTTCGCCTACTCGCGGGAATCTAGAATCCTCGATTTTTCGACTCTTTTCCAACTTGCAAATTCGAATTTTGGTTGAGCGCTACGCTGGCGAACGTTGACCCTTGCCAGCCGAGATTTTCCGAAGACTCCCGATGCTGTTAGACGCACCTCTTGAGATTAGACAGCTCCGGGTGAGGGTTTCGAGCTAGCGACCACTCTCGATTTGATTTTCGCGATCCACCGATGACAATAAGAGACGACCTTGACACGGCCTATGCCTTCCCACACAGACGATACGACGATACCAATGACCAGAATATTCTCGATGTTTTTCCTCGCTCTTTCTCTCGATGTCCCGTGACCGTCGCTCGCTCGTATAAAATAAAATAATCGAACATAAAATTAATATCAGGAAATACGCTCGCATTTGACCAACAATCATTTTCTCGAGAGGAATTCTTCGTCGCTACCCAACGTTTCCTCCCGTGCCGTGCCAATGTTTTACTTTTAATGACGTGGACAAATTTACCACGTCACAATATGTAAGAGATGTATATATATTATATGTAAGAGAATCGAGTAATTTGATAACTGTAAAAATAGTAGGGTGGGTTTGAGTCATCTTGCGGTTGTTTGTTGAATAATTGGACATGTGTAAATAGTATTTTTACATGTCCAACTATTCAAAAAACAACCGCAAGATGACCCAAACCCACTCTACTATTTTTACAATCATCAAACTACTCGAATAACTCTTAAAAACTTTGATGACCGTTATAAAAATGACCAAAAGTCTTCAAAGTACACGAATAACTCTTAGAAAAGTCATTAAACTACTCGATTGTCTTACATGGTAGCACGTCTAAATATCACAGTCAAAATCCACACGACAAAATATCACGGACAAAATATCACGTCGACAGTATATCACAGCCAGGCATGAATTTATTGATGCTCAATTTTATGTGTGTATGCTGTGAGTGTTGTACACGGCAGAATGGATAACGGTTCGCAGTTACGCCAGAGTGGGGGTGATTCCTGATATTCACGGACTATTGTATGTAGATAATCGTAATGATAATGTAGTATCAATTCGCCTTGAGTCTTGATTAATTGTATTGAATTTGAGACTGATGATGTTGCCGGATATGAAACGTTGATTGAAAGCGAATATTTTAATAAACATGCCGAGGTATTGAAGAACTTAGTTGTGTATTTTGAAGAAAGTTATATCGGTAATGCTTTGGCTCAACCCCACGCTACTATTTCCACATGTCCAACTATTCAAACAACAACCCAAAGATGACCCGAACCCACCCTGCTATTTTCACATGCCCAACTATTCAAACAACAACACAAAGAAGACCCAAACCCACCCTACTATTTCCACATGTCCAACTATTCAAACAACCCGAAGATGACCTGAACCCACCCTACTATTTCCACATGACCAACTATTCAAAGAACAACCCAAAGATGACCCGAACCCACCCAACTATTTCCAAATGTCCAACTATTCAAACAACAACCCAAAGATGACCCGAACCCACCCTACTATTTCTACACGTCCAAGTATTCAAACAACAACCCAAAGATTACCCCAACCCACACTACTATTTCCACATGCCCAACTATTCAAACAATAACCAAAAGATGACCCGAACCCACTCTACTATTTCCACATGTCCAACTATTCAAACAACAACCCAAAGATGACCCAAACTCACCCTACTATTTCCACATGTCCAACTATTCAAGCAACAACCCAAAGATGACCCGAACCCACCCGACTATTTCCACATGCCCAACTATTCAAACGACAACCCAAAGATGATCCGAACCCATCCTACTATTTCCATATGTCCAACTATACAAACAAAAACCCAAAGATGACCCGAACCCACCCTGCTATTTTCACATGTCCAGCTATTCAAACAAGAACCCAAGTTGGCTTGAACCCACCCATTCCACATGCCCAACTATGTAAACAGCAACCCAATGATGACCCGAACCCACCCTACTATTTCCACATGTCCAACTATTCAAACAACAACCCAAAGATGACCTGAACTCACCCTACTATTTCCACACGTCCAAGTATTCAACCAACCAACCCACCATGACCCAAACCCACCCTACTATTTCCACAATGCATTACGCAAATTCGGGCAGGTCGATAATGCGTGCTGATTTTTAGTTTAGCATTTGCTTGCGTGTTTCAAATAAAATAATTTCATTGTGATATATTGTCGTGATAGTTTGTCAGTGACAAAATAACACGGGCAAAATATCACTCGGACAAAACATCACACGACAAAAAACTACCCCGACAATGTATCACAATGAAATTATTTTATTCGAAACACGCAAACAAACGCTAAACTAAAAATCAGCACGCATTCTCGACCTGCCCGAATTTACGTAATACATTGTAGAAATAGTAGGATGGGTTCGGGTCATCTTTGGGTTGTTGTTTGAATAGTTGGACATGTGGAAATAGTAGGGTGGGTTTGGGTCATCTTTGGGTTGTTGTTTGAATTGTTGGACATGTGGAAATAGTAGAGTGGGTTTGGGTCATCTTTGGATTGTTATTTGAATAGTTGGACATGTGGAAATAGTAGAGTGGGTTCGGGTCACCGTTGGGTTATTGTTTGAATAGTTAGACATGTGGAAATAGTAGGGTGAGTTCGGGTCATATTTGGATTGTTTTTTGAATGGATGGACATGTGAAAATAGTAGGGTGGGTTCGGGTCATCTTTGGGTTGTTGTTTAAATAATTGGACATGTGGAAATAATAGGGTGGGTTCAGGTCATCTTTAGGTTGTTGTTTGAATAGTTGGACACGTGGAAATAGTAGAGTGGGTTTGGGTAATCTTTGGGTTGTTGTTTGAATAGTTGGGTATGTGGAAATTGTAGGGTAGGTTCGGGTCATCTTTGGGTTATAGTTTGAATAGTTGGGCATGTGGAAATAGTAGGGTGGGTTCGGGTCATCTTTGGGTTGCTCTTTGAATAGTTGGACATGTGGAAATAGTAGGGTGGGTTTGAGTCAATGCATTACCGATATAATTTTCTTCAAAATACACAACTAAGTTCTTCAATACCTCGGCATGTTCATTAAAATATTCGCTTTCGATTAACGTTTCATATCCGGCAACATCATCCATCTCAAATTCAATACAATTAATCAAGACTCAAGGCGAATTGATACTAAATTATCATTACGATTATCTACATACAATAGTCTGTGTATATCAGGAATCACCCCCACTCTGGCGTAACTGCGAACCGTTATCCATTCTGCCGTGTACAATACTTACAGCATATACACACAACATTGAGCAACAATATATTCATGCCTGGCTGTGATATACTGTCGACGTGATATTTTGTCGCGGTGATTTTTTGTCATGTGATATTTTGTAGAGGTGATTTTTTGTTGTGTAATATTTTGTCGCGGTGACATTTTGTTCGTGTGATTTTTTGTCATGTTATATTTTGTCCGTGATATTTTGTCGTGCGATATTTTGACTGTGATATTTAGACATGTTACCATGTAAGACAATCGAGTATTTTAATGACTTTTCTAAGAGTTATTCGTGTACTTTGATGACTTTTCGTCATTTTGATGACGGTCATCAAAGTTTTTAAGAGTTATTCGAGTAGTTTGATGACTGTAAAAAATACTATTTACACATGTCCAACTATTCAATAAACAACCGCAAGATGACCCAAACCCATCCTACTATTTTTACAGTTATCAAATTACTCGATTCTCTTACATATAATATATATAATACATCTCTTATATATATATATATATATATATATATATATATATATATATATTGTGACGTGGTAATTTTGCCCACGTCACAAATTGGTTAACAATTGGCACGGCACGAGAAAGGAGCGTTTTTCGTCGCTGACGAATTGCTCTCGAGCTTATCTAAAAGGGCCAAACGCTAGCGTATTTATTGATTATTAATTTCTTTTATTTTATAATTTTTTATACGAGCGAACGACGGTCTCATACATCGAAAAACATCGAGAGAGAGAGAGAGAGAACATCGGAATTATCATCATTGTCAGAATTGTCGTATTGTTGAGAGGGAAGGCTTGAGAAGTTTCGGTCGTCAAGGTCATCGACGGAGCGCGAAAAATCATATCGAGCGAGGGTCGCTAGCTCGAAGCCCTCACCCAGAGCTGTCGAACTCGACGATGCGTCAATCAGCATCGGGGATCTTCGGTAAACCTCGGACGTATCGAAAGTCATCGTTGATCAGCGTCGCGCCCGTTTCGAATTCACACTCGAAATTTAAATATAGTTGGCGAATAATAAAAGGAGAGGGCGAAGGTTCGAGAAAATTCTAGATAACCGTGAGTAGGCGAAGGGTGGGGGGCTAGGACCCTAATCCGCGATATCGCGCTTCGGAAAAATTATCGGGGACTGGAGTTTTGGGCAGCAGCGACGGAGGACGTCTTTTCTCAAGCCGTAGCCGTCTTCGATCAAGAACCCGACGCCATCGGAATTATCGAGTGGAAGCATCCGTGGTCCTTTTCCGGATTTCCAATCTCTGAAACCGTAGCGGTGAGCCGTCGTTTCGCTCTCATTTTGTTTTGTTGTGATTTCGTACCGTTTCGTACTCGCGAGTATATTTTGTGAATTTTGGGATTTAAAAGAGCGATATTGTTTCGGGGTACGTGCGCGTTTGGAAAATTCTAATAACGTCTTGTCCCGCGATTTAAAACGTTCGCGAATTGTCGTTGTTAAAGTTTTATTTTGAATTGCCGAGAGGAATTCTAGTATTTGATTTAGCTCAATCTCGAGATCCATAGTTGTAAGTTAAATTGTTATAATATCGAGCCGAAAGGCAAATATTTTTGTTATAAAATTATTTTCGAACGCTTAAAAATTAGAAATTCTTTTAAATTATTGAAGGTCAAATATTGAGAATTATTGTAAACTTTTCATATAATATTTTTCCGGAAATCTTATTTTATTCAAAATTTTAATGTTATTTAATAATAAATGCTACCACCATTGGTTTAAAATACAGCTACGACCGGGAAACCTTATTATTTTGTTCTCGATAATTTCAAATAAAATTTGTTTAAGAATTATCTTAAACTGGCGTCCAGAAAGTATCGAGAGCAAATATAATTTGAAGCGCTTGACGGGAAAAGCGTTACAATATATATATATATATATATATATATATATATATATATATATGAGCAGATCTATTGGTTTTCGAGCATTTTCTCGGGAGGGGTCTTTCGAATTTGCTGAACATTGGGTACTTCGAAGTACCTCAAAAACTATCGCCAAATACCAAATTTCAACTGTCTAAGTGCCCAAGGTCATGAGAACCAGCCTTTTAAAAGTCTAAAAATCACCATATTTAGCCTATCTTCAAAATGATGATTCACGAAAACCTCACGTTCAAATTGAATGATACAAGTCACATTTTGTTCAGTATGCCATCTAGTTTGTAGAAAAAAAATTTGAGTCACCTAAGCCAAAAGGCCTTTTATCCCGACTACGTTAAATAACTTGAAATTTTCAATAATATGATGATTTTAACATTGTTGCCGTAAATTAATTTTTAATCTCAGTGACTTCTAACATGGCTCATTGTTTTCGTTATGTTATACCCTTCAAGCGAATGCAGCTAAAAATTTCATTTGCGTAAAGGAACACAGAGATATTTCATTTCAAAGTTAGTCATTTTTGAAATATTACGAAAAATCGCTGACTTTTACCTTACACTACGCATTTCTATCAACTTCAATCGTTACCAAAATTTAGTCGACGTAGTCGACGTCGTACTCGTCGTCGTCGTCGTCGTCGACGTAGTCGTCGTCGTGGTCGTCGTCGTAGTCGTCGCCGTCGTCGTCGTCGTCCAGGTCGTTATCGTCGTCCAGGTCGACGTCGTCGTCGTTGTCCGGGTCGTTATCGCCGTCCGAGTCGTCATCGTCGTCGTCGTCGTCGTCCAGGTCGTCGTCGTCGTCCAGATCGTCGTCGTCGTCCAGGTCGTCGTCGTCGTTCAGGTCGTCGTCATCGTCTAGGTCGTCGTCGTCGTCCAGGTCGTCGTCGTCGTCCAGGTCGTCGTCGTCGTCGGAGTCGTCGTCGTCCAGGTCGTTATCGTCGTCCGGATCGTCATCGTCGATGTCGTCGTCGTCGTCGTAGTCATCGTCGTCGTCCAGGTCATCGTCGTCATCCAGGTCATCGTCGTCGTCAAGGTCATCGTCGTCATCCAGATCGTCGGCGTCGTCATACAAGTCGTAGTCGTCGTCCAGGTCTTCGTCGTCGTCCAGGTCATCGTCGTCGTTGTCGTTGAGGTCGTCGTCGTCCAGGTCATCGTCGTCGTCGTCGTCGTTGAGGTCGTCGTCGTCGTCCAGGTCGTCGTCGTCGTTCAGGTCGTCGTCGTCGTCCAGGTCATCGTCGTCGTCTCTCTCTCCCCCTGCCCCCTCTCCCCCCTCTCCCTCTCCCACCCCCCCCTCTCTCTCTCTCTCCCTCTCCCTCCCTCCCTCCCTCCCTCCCTCCCTCCCACCCTCCCTCTCTCTGTCTCTATTTCTGTCTCTGTCTCTGTCTCTCTCTCTGTCTCTGTCTCTGTCTCTGTCGCTGTCTCTGTCTCTGTCTCTGTCTCTGTCTCTGTCTCTGTCTCTCTGTCTCTGTGTCTCTCTCTCTGTCTCTGTCTCTCTGTCTCTGTGTCTCTCTCTCTGTCTCTGTCTCTCTGTCTGTCTGTCTGTCTGTCTGTCTAGCCGTCGTACTGTACTTCAGTGTGTCGAGCCATTTTACTTAAGGACGTTTTAGCAACTGATAGTAAAATTTTCATTCAGGATTGAATTCTATCGCTAATTAGCAATAAATTCCCTATCAATTGGAAATACTGCATCAAATGGAAATTTTATCGGCGTTTGGCACTGCATTTTCTATTAATTACCAATTTTTTTCATAGTAATTAAAAACAACATATTCTTGGACCAATTATTTTCAATTTAATTTAAACATAATTTAACATAGATATAATATTTTAATTTTATTTATTTTTTAATTATATATATATTGAGACGAACCGTACCACCCGTCGATAGCGAAACACCGCCTTACCGACACAGCAACGCGCGACTTCAATTATCGATCAATCGCGGCGCCAGCGTCCGGGCGCGTCTATCGACCGAAAGCCGTATAGATCATATATGAATCAATTTTGGGTAGGGTGGAGATTGTCAGAATAATCAACTTCAGACCGTACGAAAGTGACTAGGGCTCAAGAGCCCAGCCTAACGTGAGAGACTGCTTATAGATGCGGAGCACAGATGTCGCAACTGTTACTTTCGTAGATAATTCGCCGTTTTGATTCGCGTGTTGGTCGCTGAGGAGAAAGGCCGCATTTTTCGGAGTCGAAAATCCGAAACATTTTTCCGAATAGATAAATCGAATTAAAATCGTTTGAATAATTCCATTAAAATTACACCAAGAAAAAAACAGACTCCACACTTAATTAAAGACAAAAGTGTAAATACTCCGAAACTACGAGGGTTTCTTGGTGGGATAAACCGGCGGGGCCGGGCCACCGGTGACGCCATGGCAAAAATGAAAGGACGCAAACAAAACGACCAGAAACTTCTAGACGGTCAAGAAGAGGAAAGCGGTACAGAAATGGACACGGCAGAACAAGTGACTGGGAAGAGAGGACTAGACGATGAAGAAGGTAATGAGGACATCATACGGACAGCTCTATTCAATCTGCAAACTGAAAGCATAGGACATAACCTCAAAAACAACAGCAAGGGGAAAAGAGCAAAAAAAAACGAAGAAACAGCTAAGAGAGTCGGAAAACAAAACGAGGCACAGGAAGAAAATGAAAATACTTCAAGAGCAGCTAACAAGCCCTCGCAGAAAGAAAATCAAACCGAACTAACAAACCAAAAATATTTGAGCAGTGACTTAGGTCCATACGAAATTGTGCTGCACAGCACGGAAAAAGAACACAGATCTTTAGGATCCGTCGCAAGGATTCTATACAAGGCTCAGATTAATTATGATACGATTACCCGAATTAGAGGAAACAAGTTCTCTGTCATATTCAAAAATTTCGCAGAAGCAAACTCTATTATCAGAAATCCTCAATTAACGAGCGAAAAGTTCACAGCTTCTATTCCTTGGTTTCGAATGTATCGCAAGGGTGTCATCAGAGGTATACCTAGTGATGTCAGTAACGAAGAGGTCATGGAGACAATCAACAGAGAGAATCGTGAGTTGACGGCAGTAGAAGTTTATAGATTCACAAGACGAAAGGTGGAAAATGGCAAAACGGAATTTGTTAATACTGAAACCGTAAGTGTAACCCTCAGAAATCGTATTCTTCCCAAAAATTTGATCATGTGGAGATGTATATTTGATATAAAACCATACATCAACCGAGTTCGGTTTTGTCTTAATTGTTACAAAATCGGCCACAACAAAAAATTTTGCAAAAATACACCGAAATGTGAAAACTGCGGAGACAATCAACATGAAAACAATTCAACATGCCAAGCACCATCAAGGTGTGTAAACTGTAACAAAAATCACAGAAGTTCGGACCAAAATTGTCCGATCTATGCACAACATAAACAAATAAACAAAATTATGGGATATGATAATGTTTCATTTGAGGAAGCAAGAAAGCGGTGTGTTATGTCAGACACTACAAGGACGACGACAAACTTCGATGCTACAGACTTGAGGGATTTCCCAATTCTCAAACCAATCGCTAATCAAGAGCAGGACAGGATGAGGTACATGTATGGAGATATAGAAGGAAGGTCGGTACATGGTAATCCAATAATCAACTTCGGACCAAAACACAACAGAGGTCACGACAACGAGAGGTGCTTGACTCCCGACGAAGTTGCGAATATCATTAAGGAGCTGGAAACAGCAGAGGAATCAGCATCGAATATATCAACCACGGAACAACTAAACATCTTAATATACGAACTGATCAAGCGAATATCAGCAGACGACAACAAGGGTTCATTCCTAATGAGACTCTTCAAGGCAGCGGATCTACATTCCAACAACAAGGAGCATAGAAGAAACGACAAAAAGTCTAGTAAAGGTATGCAGTGTCCTCAAAATACATAAGTTCAGCGATGGCGAACGCTAAAAGAAACATACAACTTAACAAAAAAAGAATTAAAATATTACAATGGAACTGTCGTAGTATTAAGGGTAAAATCCCAGAGCTTAATAAAAGAGCAGTAGATTATGACTTATTATTATTATCAGAAACATGGTTAAAAGAGAAAGATACGGTGTATTTGAAAGATTTTGATTGGGTAAGGTGTGATAGAAAAACCATGGGTGGAGGGGGAGTTGCAATAGCAATACGAAAAGATATTGAATATACGGTGGTTAAAAATTTGGGCAACTTCACTGATATAATTGAATATGCGGCGATAGTCGTTGAAACAGAGATCGGGGATATATTATTGATGGCCTGTTATAGACCTCCAGATCTTAGAATAGGAAAAAGAGAATGGAAAAAATTTTTTGAGTCATGTAGTTGCTATAACAAATTTCTGATCACCGGTGACTTCAATGCACACCACCCCTGGTGGGGTGGGATGCGGACCTGCAACGCAGGGATCTCAATTAAGGAATGTATAGAAGAATTGGACATAACGTTAGCTAATGATGGTTGTTCCACGTATATATCTCAAACTTTTGGTACTCAATCTAGTTTAGACTTAACTTTGATGGATAGTGCGCTGGCTCTCGTTAACACCTGGCAAGTCTTAGAAGACGGCTGGGGTAGTGATCATCTACCGATAGAAATTATATTAGGAGTAGGGCCAAAACTAATGGAATGCGCAGGTGCAGGGACAAGAATATACTCGGCGTCAAAAATTTCGTGGGATGGGTTCTCGAATAAGCTAGAAAACATGATAGAACAGGATGAGTTGGTAAACAATCCCCACGTTTCGGCAGATAAAAAATACACGCGGCTAATAAGCATGATCCATGAAAGCATATATGACCCTGCAGCGGGGAGAGTTAAAAAGCATGTGGGACCGAAAATAAAACGAAGAAGTGCGGGCCCGATAAGCCCTTGGTGGAATGGTACATGCGAGGAGGCAGCTGAGAATAGGAAGAAGGCTCTAGCAACCTTCAAAAGAACTAATAAGAGAGAAGACTTTATGGAATTTAAAAAAATGGAAGCAAAGGCAAAATATACGTTTAAAAAAGAAAAAAAGAAAAACTTTGTAGACTTTTGTGAAAAACTAAATAGATTTACAAGCCCAACCTACATCTGGAATAAAGTAAAATGTTTTAAAAATAGATGGGCTCAAAACAACACGCACCGAACAACTAGCGAAGAAAAAGAGCAAGCTCTTAGATTAAACATAGAGACTTTATGTCCTCCATGGGCTAAAGTAAAAAAACCAGTCCAATTGGGTAGTAGTCAGGGGGGGGAACTCCTGGACAGACCGTATGATATGGGAGAGTTGGATGCAGCTATCAATGCAGTTAGGTCGGGGTCAGCCCCAGGTATTGATGGAGTTGACTATAATATAATAAAACACTTCGGACAAAGCACCAAAAAATGCCTACTCAATATCTACAATGACATCTTATTGTCACATATATTTCCGGAAGAATGGAGAGAATATCTAATATTTTTTATTCCCAAAGTAGCACCAAACAAATTTAGACCGATTTCCTTGGCCCCGTGCTTGTCAAAAATCCTAGAGAAAATGATAAACAGTAGATTAAATTGGTGGCTAGAACGAGAAGGTCTACTTGCGATGACTCAATACGGCTTTAGGAGACAGAAGTCCTGCATTGATAATTTAGCAATATTGTACTCAGATATACAAAAAGAATTCAGTAGAGATAACCATATTATTAGTGTGTTTTTAGACATAAAAGGAGCGTACGACAATGTGATACCCGAGTTGTTGATCCAAAAACTGAATGAAGCAAAAATTCCAGTTAACCTCGTACATTTCATTTATAACTTAACATCAGAGAGAAGACTGAGTTTTCGTATAGGCAATTCAACTACTACGAGTACAACGTATAAAGGGTTACCCCAAGGCAGTGCCTTAAGTCCCATACTATACTCACTTTACACAGCACAATTGGAAAAAGAAATTTCAGGGATCTGCAAAATATCACAGTTTGCTGATGACATAGTCTTATCCACGAACGAGAGGTCGATTGTTCAGGGTTTAAGACAAGTCGAACAAAATGTTGAAAGAGTGAGGCAGGTTTTGAATGACTATGGTCTTGAGCTAGAGGCCACGAAATGCAAACTTATGATTTTTAGAAAGAAAAAGAAAAAGGGTGCTAGGGGAGCTTTAAGTATCAAAATTAATAAAACAAAAATAGAAGCAGTAGATACAAATAAATTCCTTGGAGTAACGTTCCAGGAAAATTTAAATTGGGATGTACACATTAACAACATAATTAAGTCGTGTCAAAATGGCCTTAACATAATGAACTGTCTTCGCCATACGTGGTGGGGGGCGGACCCAACTACTTTGATGAATATTTATAAAGGTTTAATTAGGTCTCGAATAGAATACGCAGGATTTATTGTCAATACGGATAAAGAACAACTGAAATTAAAGTTAGATAGAGTACAATTTAAAGCAATAAGACTAGCGCTAGGGTACAGAACATCTACTCCGACCAATATTTTATTGGCGGAATCTCGTGAACCGCCGATTTCGATGCGGAAAGAATTTCTCTGCAAAAAATATCTCATCAAAGTGGTGGCGGACAATGGTCACCCGTTGACTAACACTCTTGAGGAATTAGCGAGACGTTTTGAAGACCCACGGTGGATAACAAATATGAAAAAACCAGTATTAGTAGAATGTTATAATGAAATCGAAACAATTCAACATGTTGTGGCTTCATTTGATGGGCCAAGTTTTTGCTGTACCAAATTAGAATCTATTGGATTTTGTCCTAACATCTCATTCAAAGAAGGTATGGAGATTCAAGGATCTCTAGTTCCGCATGTCGAATTTCTTTACAAATTTGGAGACGAGCTCGAGAAGAGGGAAACCTTTTTCACGGACGGATCAGTCATGAAACACGCACCATTTGTGGGTTTTGCGGTATATCGGACAAGGGAAAATGCACTGGTCCGACATAGAGCGCAAAAAAATACTTCAATTTTCACCGCGGAAGCGATGGCTATATTAGAAGCATTGAGAATGATCCAGGAAATGAATATCAAAGAGGCTTCTATCTTCTCGGACTCTCTTAGTGTCCTAAAGGCTTGCGAAACTAAACAGCCGAATAGCAAGACATCGTACTTAGTGTTACGAATAAAGGAATTGACGTGGGAACTAGCACAAAGGCAGTCAAATATTAAGTTTTACTGGATACCAGCCCATGTGGGAATAACACCGAATGAAATAGTAGATACCGGAGCGAAATCGGCTATAAGGGAAGGAGTAGATACGCAACTCTTAGCACCTTACACAGATTTTACACAAAGATTCAGATGCTCACTTAAGCAGGCTCAAGACAGGTGGTACCGAGAGACTAGCCAAGAGAAAGGAACACAGTATTTTCAATCGTATTTTGAATACAATACAGTACCATGGTACGAAAAAGTTAAAATAAATCGAAAAGCAATCGTATCCCTAAATCGTATAAGATCTAATCATAACTCACTTAATTATAGCCTTAAGAGATTTGACATTGTAGCAAGCGACAAATGTATCTGTGATACCGAATGTGATACTCCGGACCATATTTTTTGGAAGTGTGACCGTCTGGTGCAAGAAAGAACTGAACTGATCTCTAGCCTGAGGAAAGCGGGAATTCATGGTCCCTACACGATAGAAGCTTTATTTAAATCAAACCAAAAAATAACGGCGATAAAAGCAATGGCTAAATTTATCAATAAAATAGATATAAATATATAGATTAATAAAGTTTAAAAAAAATAAAAAGAAAAAACCAAGATTTAAAGAGGACACTGTAGTACCCTAATCTTGTATTCAACCAGACTCTTAAAGAGCATACGCATAAATGTAAAAGTGATATGTACACAATGTGATTATTAGTCGGGAGAGCGGAGGCAAGTATCGAGGGAGTAGGAAGAGGTATGGTACACGATCTGGCGGCTGTTTTTGTAAGCCTTCGGGTCGTGTCAAACCCCTTTGAACAGACCTCTATACGTGACTCAACTTCTCCGGCAGGGCAGCATGGGCGACATCTGTAGCTCGAAGCCCTTAAAAATAAAAAAAAAAAAAAAAAAAAAAAATAATTCGCCGTTTACAGATTTGGTGACAGTGGTTCTCAACTAAATAGAGATATCCGAATACGAGACTTGTTTTTAATGTAAGCGACGTTATTCTTTCGCAAATGATCATTTTGGAGGGCTTGTTCTTAATATTTATTATTAAAAGGGTTATACATAGCAATAATCTGGTGCGATTAGCTTACTTTGACAATAATTAATATATATTAATAAGTAAATGAACAGAATAAGAAAATATGGAGCTATAATTAAGAATAATAATAATAATCATTTTTCTATTATTCAATATCAATAATTATAATAATTGTTGTTATAAATGTTTTATTTCTTTATTTATTATATTTGATACTATATTTTTGTTCATCCGTATGACGGAACAAATGAAGTGAGGGGAAAGGATGCAGGGAATACTCAAGTATTATGTTCTATGTATTATGTTATATTCTTAGATCAATTTTTCAATGAATAAATAACAACAAATTGTACTGACATCTGGCTTTTGCTATTTTGTTTCAACATACTTTATCAGAACAATGACTGCTGGGTTTCAACTCTCAATATCTAATAATAAAAATATAATTATTTATTTAAAATAAAGCTGGAAAGTTGAAAACATATATTAATATATAGATATACACAGCTGCTTGCCCAAAGCGGAATATTACAGAAATTTCGTGGATGACTGTTTTAATTTTGATAGCAATGCGGCTATTGTTGTTAAATGTTAAGAAAAAATTTCAACTACAGTTTTCTACTCCGTAAAACTTCTAATAAAATATCAAGCGGCCCTGATAAGCATGTACCATTTTCCGCCATTAATTTTCAAATACATCCGTAGCAGAATGAGTAAGAGCTAGACTCACATCCCAAAGGTGGTGAGATCGATTCCGCCCTCGGGCAACTTTTTTTTATAATGTAACGAATTCGAATAAATAGTAATATGCGAATAATTATTTTTCATTAACTTATTAAAGAAATTAATTATTATTAACTGATTATTATTAATTATTGATTTTTGTATGCTCCTTTCATGTAGTTAGATATGCGAATAATTGATTCTGTATTCAATTTTGTGACAAATCTAATTATTCGTATAACCAATATGAAATACAATATAACGCAGAGCGAAAATGAATATGTGCCTATTTTACATTGTACTAATAAATGATTATATTGTTATTAAATATTCAGAAAAATTCCACTTCTAGACTACTAAATTAATTTTAGTTAGACTAATATACAGATGAGACCAGACCAAAAAAAATTGAAAAACGTACTAAATTTATAAAAAGCGTACTAACGTACTAAATACTTTAAAACCGTATTAGATTAAGTACAATCTATTACGTGTTTAAATAAATACTTATATTGTTGTTGAATATTCAGAAAAATTTAACTAGTAGACTACTAGACTAATTGTAGACTAATAGAATAGTAGACTAGGCTAGACTCATAGATTTAGTACAATCAAGAACATTTTAAGGTGTTTAATACGTCGGTACATATTTTATAAATCTAATACGTTTATTAGTTTCTATTAATCTACTTTAGTCTATTGGTCTATTAGTTTAATAGTGAAATTTTTCTTAAAATTTAACAATAATATAATCGTTTAATTCGAATAATTGAATAGAATCAATTATTCGCATATCTAACTATATGAAAGAAACACCAGAAAATAATAGTTAGAAATAATAATTAAGTTATTTAATTATTAAAGAAAAATAATTATTCGCACATTACTATTTGTTCACATTCGTTACATTATAAAAAAAAAAGTTGCCCGAGGGTGGAATTGATCAGACCACCTTCGGGATATGAGTCTAGCTCTTACCCATCCTGTTGCGGATGTATTTGAAAATTATTGGTGGAAAATGGTACATGCGTATCAGGGCCGCTTGATATTTTATTAGGAGTTTTACGGAGTAGAAAACTGTGATTTAAAATTTTTCATAATATTTAACAACAATAGCCTCGTTGCTATCAAAATTAAAACAGTCATCCACGAAATTTATATAATGTCCCGCTTCGGGTAAGCAACTTTGTGTAGGGTAAAATACTCAGTCGCCTGCCATGTACCAGTAGTCGGTCTCTGTCCATACTTTGTATGAGTGGGAAGAGTGCCGAAGACATCTTCCACGCTCTTCCCACTCATACAAGGCCGACTACTGGTACATGGCTGGCGACTGGGTGTACTACCCTATCTATATATTAATATTTGTTTTTCAACTATCCAGCTTTATTTTAAATAAATAAAATTATCTTTTTATTATTAGATATTGAAAGCTGAAACCCAGCAGTCATTGTTCTGATAAAGTATGTTGAAACAAAATAGTAAAATCCAGATGTCATTACAATTTGTTATTATTTATTCATTGAAAAATTGATCTAAGAATCTCACAAATATATACATATATATAATACTTGAGTATTCCGTGCATCCTTCCCCCTCACCTCATTTGTTCCGTCATACGCACGAACAAAAATATAGTATCAAATATAATAAATAAAGAAATAAAACATTTATAACAACAATTATTGTAATTATTGATATTGAATAATAGAAAAATGATTATTATTATTATTATTATTATTATTATTATTATTATTATTATTATTCTTAATTATACCTCCATTTTTTCTTATTCTGTTCATTTACTTATTAATATAGATTAATTATTTTCAAAGTAAGCTAATCGCTCCAGATTATTGCTATGTATAACCCTTTTAATAATAAAAATTAAGAACAAGCCCTCCAAAGTGATCATTTGCGAAGGAATAACATCGCTTACATTAAAAACAAGTCTCGTATTCGGATATCTCTATTTAGTTGAGAACCACTGTCACCAAATCTGTAAACGGCGAATTATCGACGAAAGTAACCGTTGCGACATCTGTGCTCCGCATCTATAAGCATTCTCTCACGTTAGGCTGGGCTCTTCAGCCCTAGTCACTTTCGTACGGTCTGAAGTTGATTATTCTGACAATCTCCACCCTACCCAATTTTGTTGAAATTTATTATAAAAATTTTGCTTTCTCTATAAAATATTGAAAAGGTCTCATGAAAAATCATTTTACAAAGCGAATGGTGAAAATCTCAGGTTAAAACCATTCAAAAATGTAAGAAAATTTTACATTCTAAATTTAAGTGTTTTTTTCAAATTCAAATGCGATCGCGCGCCAGAGTCGCAGCAGCCAATTGCGTAAAGTGGCCAATCAACTCGTACCACAAGCAGCGAATCAGAGAAATACTCATTTATTATTGGCCATAACGAATTTTCACACTTGCGCAGTACTAAATACGATCGATTCAACCAATCAAAGAATTTTCACGAATAGCAAATCAGAAAAATAATCGATTACCATTCGCGACCGCCAAACATCCGTCATAAGGCAACCAATAATAAGTAACGTCGAGCGAACGAAAACCAATCGATGGAATTCGTGAAAATAATTAGGTTCGAGAGCGAATCAGGAAAAAGGGCGCAATCCCGCCAAATCATTATCATTATTAGCTATTGTTTCGATGAGTATAAGAAGGGCAAGCACAGAGGGCAAAAGGCAGTCTAGTCCTCATCACGCTAGACTCGCTTTCACTACTCGTGAGTACTGGTCCTTATCACGCCAGGCTCACTTACGCAATTCACAGATACTGGTCCTCATCACGCCAGGCCTGTTCAACTCATAATCAATCAGTCTTAGAGAGATACTCTCACAAGGAAAGGTACTTTGGTGTCCCCCTCCGATTTTGATAATTTTTATATATGTTATAGTCCATCGAAAATTAAGAGACACGTAATTTTTTTTATCGGCTTAAAGTTATTTTTAAGGGGTGAAATCGACCCCCAAAGTTGAGCATGTTTTGCATCTGGTAGAGTGTTTCATATAGAAGCACTTAACCGATCGTAACGAAACCAATTGCAAAACGTTTTTCACGTCAAATAACCTGTATATAATGTTCAACTTCTTATGCACCCCTATTACATGGGGATGATTCACCCCCGAATATCCAGAATTCTTTTGTATAAAAAAAACTTGCAATCCGATTTCAATAAAACAAACGCCATTTTGCAGAGCAAAAAAAATAAAATTGACGTATTTTTGGGTTTTTCTCAGATTAAAAAAATTAAGGGGGTAAAACACCCTTAAAATGTCAAATTTCATTTTGAGCACTGTCCCCTTCCGATTTCAATATTTTTTTTATAAAATGTAGCTTATCGAAAAATAAGACCACCTATTATTTTTATTGGCTCAAAATTATTTTTAAGGCGTGAAATCAACCCCCAAAGTTGGGCATGTTTTGCATCTGGTAGAGTGTTTCATATAGAAGCACTCAACCGATCGTAACGAAACCAATTGCAAAACGTTTTTCACGTCAAATAACCTGTATATAATGTTCAACTTCTTATGCACCCTTACTTACTGCAGGGGGGTGAACCACCCCCTGACATTCATAATTTTTTGTATAAAAGAAAAATTGTCATTCGATTTCAATGGAAAAACCAACATTTTGAAAAGCAAAAAAAAATTATAGTGAATGTGTCTAGATTTTTCCAATAAAAAAAATTAAGCGGGTAAAACACCCCTAAAATCTCAAATTTCATTTTACGCACTTAAATGATAAAATTCAATTCAATTGGTCTCATTATCATTGCGTATCGACTTATATGCTAAATAATATTTATTTCGCATGTACATCGGCTTTTTAATTATATGAAAAATTGAGTACTCCTACATCTTCGGTGGTCGTGAGCTTCACGATTTTTTATTTTTGTATACACATGGTCTGTACACAAATATATATATATAGGTTATACATAGGCGCTAAAATCTTTCATGTAGTAAAAATAGATTCCAATTCAAATTTTCGTTTCAATTATCATTCCTGAACTTAATGATTATATTTTGAACAGTAATGATGTTCTTCGAAGAAATGTTTGAAACAAAGTGACTTTTTACACCATGAACATCTTACTACAGCCACATTTGTGCAGCCTTCAATTTCACATTGTGTTTGAGATGACATACCAAAAGCGAATTCAACGGGATTTTCGAAATGCTCAGGTCGTTCTTCTATGTACCCACTTTTGAACCAGGCATATCGAAATAAATTTTCGTACCTCGGAGATGATAATTGATTATGTACTAGAGATTGCAGCTTGATTATATTATTTCGTAAATGTAGACTTAAATCATAATCAAGTAACATGACACTGTCTGAAAAATGTCTGACATAATTTTTCCAAATTCTAAATCCGAAGACATCAAGTGGCTGGATATTCCCTGTTGTTCCTTTCGGTATGATCATTGTAACAATTTCTTTGTTATGTGGTGTAACTTCCGTGACAACACTAGGGCAATGTCCACTCCATGAGTCTATTAAAAGCACACTTTTCTCACCGACATTTGGGAAGAACACTTCTTGAAGCCATACTTTGAAATGTTCTATAAATCAATATGTAAAAATTAATAGCACATCTATTTTTTATATTTGAATATTACATACCAACGTACCTGATGTAGCCTTGCCAGATTTTGAAACACTTATAAAAACATTGGGAGGTCGAAAAATGGTTCGTTCTACGATTGGCCCCAACCGCCCGGATGGCTCTTTTAAAATTATCAGAAGAGGTGACAACTTCTGTTAAAAATTAGTTTGCGAGACCATTTGGAATTTAAAAATTAGTTTGCGAAACTAATTGGAATTTAAAAATTAGTTTGCGAAACCATTTGGAATTTAAAAATTAGTTTGCGAAACTATTAGGAAGTTAAAAATTATTTGCGAAACCAAAATTCGGCTGCGAAATTATTTGCGAAACCAAAATTCGGCTGCGAAATTATTTACGAAATAAAAGTTTGGTTTGCTAAGCCATCTGCAAGGTAAAAGAATAGTTGCGGAATTAGCTATTAATTATGAAGCAAACTGCGAATATCAAAATTTGTTAAATCCATTGATTAAAATTACGAGATTGTTAAATCTATAAAATTAGTTGTGATATTTAAATTCATTGATGGCGAAGATTGTTAAACTATGTAATAGAATTAATTGCGAATCCGAAATATCGCGTGCGATTTGAAATCAGAATTGTGAGAAAAATACCGGAAGTAAAGAGAAATTTGAACAAAGACAATTCTATGTTTTATACAATACACACATACAAAACAATATTTGATTGAATAAAAAATTTTGTTTGTTTTTCCATCAAAATTTCATCACACTCTTGTTCTTCTTTCATGCCCGCTCCTTTACTTTATAAGAAGCTCGAATCTACGCGTAACGGCGTGCTCTAGCAAAATCGTATATATATATATTAAATTAATATAATAAAAATAATTCCGATGTTAATTAATAATTAATTAAGTTATTATTTTCGGGCAATTGATTTTCGATCACTGCACGCCACCAGTGAGAGAGAGAAGGAACGCGACTGCACGTGCTGTTCCTCTCACTCAAGGGCGCATGTAAGAGGGGGTAGCCTCGTTCAGTGGGCCGGGTGATGGACAGTCGAGAAATGTAGATTATTGTTAAAAGCGCGTATGACACACCTATTTGAGCGCGACTTACGCCTGTCTGTTCCTAAAGAAAGCACAGTTGTCCCGAAACGTTCGATTTTATTTCGCTAAATCATCATATCTCAAGATTGGCCGAACGGATTTACTTGCAACAAAGACTAATAGAAAGAGAAAAATTGAAAAAAAATTGTCACCAATATTCAGATTTCTTAATCAAACGGTTCATCCGTCAGAACGGTTTGAAAACGCCATGACGTCATAAAACCGGCCTATGCGCGTATATAAGAGTGCCGTAGGCCTCGCGCTGGCTTTTTTCTTTTAATACTTGGCATCGAGCCACTACCGCGTCTCTTGATGCGTGCGGGATGTCTCATTTCATTGGCGAAACGCATTCAGTTAAAGAGAGCAGTGGTAAATGTGAAATCGAAGAATAATGCGTGTTTTGGATGGGCGATGGTTGCTGCTCTCCATCCAGCAGCAAAAAGCAGTGACCGCACATCTTCCTATCCGCATTATTCGACGATATTCAATCTCCAAAGTATCAACTTTCCCATGACGTTGGACCAAATCAGGAAGTTTGAAAAGTTGAACAATCTTTCAATCAACGTATACACTGAGAAAAAAGTTACCATGCTACCGGTTCGCGTTAGCAAGGAGAAAAAAGAGACACACGTGAACTTGCTGTACGTTGAAGACGCGGTGGGATGCGGGATTGGACATTTTGCGTGGATTAAGAATCTATCCCGCCTAGTGAACTCGCAACTTAACATCAATGGACACAAAAAATTCATCTGCGATCGGTAAGTATATTTATATTCATGTGCTGTAATTTTATACTTCACAATGTATAATAAATCTTTAAATAATTTTTAAAAATGATTATTTTACAGATGCCTGCACTACTTCCAATCCGTCGACAAGCTGCGGTTGCATGAGATGGATTGCGGTGTGCTTAATGATTGCGCAGTTCAATTACCAGCCGAGAATGACAAATGGTTAGAATTCACAAATACCAATCGGAAGGAGCGTCTCCCATTCGTGGCCTACGCAGATCTCGAATGCATCCTCGAGAAAACCAGCGCTGAAGAGAGGGAGAAGAACAAGAGCCAACATCATCGAGTCTTCAGCGTTGGATATTACGTCAAGTGCTCATACGATGATTCGCTATCGGGATATCATGAACGCCGAGGCGAAAACTGTGTGGAATGGTTCGTAGAAGAACTTAAAAAACTGGCATTGCGAGTGGAGAAAATTTTATTAACAAACGTTCCCATGAAAGATTTGACTCCACAAGAGTAGAAAAAATTTCGGGAGGAAAAAGATTGTCATATTTGCGAGAAACCTTTTGCCGGGGGTGATGAGCGTGTTCGCGATCATTGCCACCTGACAGGGCTATTCAGAGGTCTGGCACATTCAAATTGCAATTTAAACTATCAGAACTCATTTTTCATTTGCTCGCTAAAAATCGATTTGCTCCCTATCACAAAAGAAAAGTACATCTCCGTCTCGAAAACTGTTCAAACGTCCAAAGACACGCGGAAAAATATAAAATTACGTTTCATAGACTCATTTAGATTTCTGAACACAAGTCTCGATAAATTAGCATCATTTTTAACTTTAGACAAACTCACAACTTTGAAATCACAGTTTCCCGACGTCGACGATTTTCATCTATTGACAAGAAAAGGTGTCTTCCCCTACGAATACATTGACAGTTTTGAAAAGTTAGATGAAACGGAGCTTCCACCGCGGGAAGCATTTTACAGCTCTTTAACGGAGTCAACCATTTCCGAGAAGGAATATACTCATGCTAAAAATGTGTGGGAACGATTTTCAACTCGAACGCTCGGTGAATACAGCGATTTATACTTAAAGACAGACTTACTACTATTAGCCGATATCTTTCAGTATTTCCGCGATACTTGCCTGAAAAGTTATGGTCTTGACCCTGCGTTTTACTATACTCTCCCCAGATATACCTGGGATGCCATAATGAAATATACAAAGGTAAAGTTTGAATTGCTCACGGACATCGACATGGTATTATTCGTGGAGAGAGGTATTCGAGGTGGCCTCAGTCAATGCTCCAAAACGCATGCCCGTGCCAATAATAAGTATATGGACTCATATAATCCATCTATACCATCCTCATACTTGATGTATTACGACGTTAATAATTTGTATGGATGGGCAATGAGTCAACCGTTGCCGTACGCAGATTTTGAATGGATTGACGATATTGCAAACATCAATGTCGAAACAGTTCCATTAGATTCTGAAAACGGTTATATACTTGAGGTTGATTTAGAATATTCAGAACACTTGCACGATGCGCATAGTGACTTACCGTTTTATCCAACGCATGACAAACCTCCAGGCACGTAGCAAGAAAAGCTGCTTACAACGGTGAATGGGAAAAAAAGGTATGATATTATCGTGCATTGCAGCAGTGTTTGCAACATGGATTGAAAATCATCAAAATACATAGAGTCTTGAAATTCAAACAATCTTCCTGGCTGCAAACATACATTGATTTGAATACTCAGTTTCGTACACGTGCAATAAATGATTTTGAAAAAAATCTATTCAAATTGATGAATAATGCAGTTTTCGGAAAAACTATGGAAGATGTTCGTAGCCACGTACAAGTCAAATTGTTAACGGAATGGGCAGGCCGATATGGAGCAGAGGCTATGATCGCAAAACCCAACTTTCATAGTCGAAGTATCTTTGCAGAAAATTTAATCGCTGTAGAGTTGCGAAATCTTCAAGTCAAGTTTAATAAACCAATATATGTGGGCATGTCGACTTTAGACATCTCCAAAACTTGTCTATATGCGTTTCATCACGAATTCATAACTCCAACATATGGAAATAAGAGTAAAGTCATGTATACAGATTAGGGTGTGTCAAAAAAAAATTTCTTTTTTTTTAAGAACACTCTTCAATAGTTTCAGTATCATGAAATATTACGCCTGTCCAAATTTCAGCTCCTTAAGAAATTTTTTAAAGGTGGCTCATTGTGATTTTCTGTTTCCTATTTAAATAACCCGGGGAACACATCACTGGTGAATTTTGAATTTTACAATTTACGAACGGGTCGATATACAATAATTTCCAAGGCAGATTTTTGTAGGGAATCGAATGCTCTATAAAAAAGATTTCTTGTCATTTTGTGATAAATCTGCTCTTTTTAAAGTTATTCATAGTCAAAGTTGGATTAAGGACGTTCACGAATGAAAATTAGAGACAAAAGTTCGGCATACACTCGGCTTAGTTCAACTGTCGCTGTGTAGCGCGCGCCGCGCCCCCTACTCCGGAACTCTTAGCACGGACTCTACGCACTAATATAAATAAGGCTCTGGCGCACCCTATACATATACGCTAATACAAGTATCCTTAGAGCGACGCGGAGATCTGGCAGCGTTGCTTGCCTGCCTCGTGCTTTCAGCTCAGTAGAGAGACGCCGTCATGGCGAACAACATTATAGAAGCAAGCGTCTCTAGCCAATTTCGAAGACCAAATGGTAGATAATATATGAAAAAATACTATAAAAACAATGTTATTTATTCCGAGAAGACCAATATCTTGCGTATTTTATTTATGTACCTTACGCATTCATAATTATTCCATAATAATTCCAACACGAAAGACGGAACACCAAAGGAATATTCCATTTTGTATGAATAAATTTAATTGTTACTGTTGATAATTTTTCATATCTCATTTTAATATTTATAATCTCGATTGCAAAGTTGAACTTTCATATGAACAACTTATTTTTAGAAAAAGTGTCGTTATTCCTAAAAAGTCTCCAAAATTGAGAGATGCATGCATTTTCTTATGATACATTAAAATGTCTAGCCAGAAATGCTTAAATTGGCAATTCTTTGTGAGATAAATCGTTGAATATCATGAAAATTAATCCATAACAGTGTGCATACGCGTGTAGTCCCCCCGTCCTCCTTGCTCTTATGTACCGTCGCCCGGCAGCGTTGCCGCTACGCCACAGCGTCGTTCCCTCTATGGTGTGGCACGCTCGAAAATACCGTCAAATTTATAGATTCGAATCGCTATTACGTATTAACGACACGGCTGAGCATCTCTATTTTTTTACATTTTGTTCCTAATATCGATATCTATCATTATGCAGTTTTTTTAATCAAAATCTATAGAAAATTGTGACTGCTATGAATTAAAATGTCTCTCAAGCTCATGCCTCGCCTATACCTTGCATGTTAAATTTCCCAACTTCAACAACGAATATCTCCACTTTGGTACGGGCATGGTCTTCAGAATTTTGCAAGTACATTAAGGAAGCTATAAATAATGTGTCATCCAAATTTTAAGAAAATCTATAGAAAATCGATTTACTCGTGAACGTCGTTAACAGTAGATTTTTCCTTATTGTCACTTTTCCAGCGAAACTGTTAGATTTATCATAACACATCGCAGGAACTTTTTTGAAGATCATGTCATTCTCATTGAAATTATCTTATAGGAGAATTTAGATTGCCTCTAATTACTAATTTACTGCTTTTCGAACACTTTTGTTTGAGGACAATATGGCTTTTTTCATTCGAGTGGGGTCAAATTGATAGTATGCGCTCTTGAACATTTGCAAGCGTATACGAAGAAACGAATAAACATAATAAACGCAATATGGAAAAAAAATGTTTATTTCAAATTTTTTTTTGAACAATCTGGGAAACGTTGGCGGTGTTCTTGAACAACTTTCAATAGATATTGCAGTTGTTCCTCATTCTTCGTTAAAGAATTATTATATTGATCTATTAACGAAATACCTCGCTCTGCAACATCGTTCACCACCCTCAGATTTGTAAAAAATTTCACATTCTCTTTGTAACTTTCGTGGTTAGACCACAGTGATACATCAACTTCTAAGAAGTCATAAGGTAAATCAAAAATTTGGAAAATTGTCAGTGAATTTGAAGATACAAACTCACTCAAATCCTTCTTCAAAAATGTTTCGATTTTTTTTTCGTTAACGATGTATCGCTTTTACTGAGTAACAGATTTTTCACGATTCCAGATCAGTTTGCGTCCAACTACATTTTCGTTCATGTCACCGATAAGAAAAATTGGATTTGCGATTATCAATAACTTAATACTGCTATAAAAATAACTGTAAAATCAGTAAATATTTGAACGCCAACATATATGGGAAACGATGTCACAAATTAAAGTCAACGGAAGCGAGCGCGTGAAGTGAAGTGAAGTGAAGTGAGCAACAAGTCTTTTCGATTCCGCCGATAACATAGGACACTACATTTACTGTGTAGCTCTAGATGATTATTTTCAATTAAAAAAAAATTATTTGAAAGAAAAATAAAAAAATTCTAACATGCTTTAGAATCTCCATCTATAGTAAACATTAAAAAGTATTTCCAAATTGTGAACTATTTTCATGACGATGAATTCGATGAAAATAGCCACATTTTCCTCAAACAAATGAGTTCGAAAAGCAGTAAATTAAGAATTAGAGACAATCTAAATTCTCCTATAAGATAATTTCAATGAGAATGACATGATCTTCAAAAAAGTTCCTGCGATGTACTATGATAAATCTAACAGTTTCGCTGGAAAAGTGACAGTAATGAAAAATCTACTGTTAATTCAACTTTGACTATCAATAACTCTAAAAAGAGCAGATTTATCACAAAATGACAATAAATCTTTTTTATAGAGCGTTCGATTCCCTACAAAAACCCGCCTTGGAAATTATTGTACATCGACCCGTTCGTAAATTGTAAAATTCAAAAGTCAGCAGTGATGTGTTCCCCGGGTTATTTAAATGGGAAACAGAAAATCGCAATGAGCGACCTCTAAAAAATTTTTCAAAGAGCTGAAATTTAGACAGGCGTAATATTTCATGATACTGGAACTATTGAATAGTGTTCTTGAAAAAAAAAAAAAATTTTTTTTTGACACACCCTAATACAGATACTGATAGTTTAATTTACCATATTGAATGTGATGATGTATATGAAGACATGAAATGCAATCTCGACAAATATGACACCTGTGACTACCCCCATGACAATGTATATGGTATACCGCTTGTCAACAAAAAGGTCCCTGGTCTCATGAAGGATGAGAACAACGGGGCCATAATGACCGAATTCGTTGGACTTAGATCAAAAATGTATGCGACGCGAGTTGAGGGGAAGAAAGATGTTAAAAAAGCGAAAGGTGTAACGAGTAATGTTGTTGCGAGAACCATAAAATTTGAAGATTATGTGAAATGTCTCGATGAGCAGATTGAAATGAAGCGTTACCAATCATCGATTCGATCGACATTACATAATGTCTATACCATAACAAAGACAAAAATCGCTCTAAGTCCACACGATGACAAGCGGTATATTATACCTGGCACGGTAGACACGTTGCCATGGGGTCATTACAGTATTCCCAAATCTTCGGAAGCAATGGAAACGTAGGGAATTGTAAACCAAGAGCGCGTACGTATGTGTATGAGAGAGAGAGAGAGAGAATATTTTTCTTCAATATTTGTACATTTGATGTGAAATAAAAAGAATCTTTTTTTGTGAAACTCAATGTGTCCATCCTTTTTTTCCTTCTACCTGCCTTCCAGGGCTATGCAGAGACCTGCTTGGATGTGTCGGGAGGGTCATAAAAATAAACCAGAGTTTTTTTCGTTTTCTTTATTGTTCACAAATCATCCTTAATTATCCAACTATTATGTGTATTGTCGAAACCTAGCCATTTCACAAGCAACTGACTACCACGCTTCTTCAAGACTTTTTCAATGAGGTATATGTCGAGATATTTAACTCGAAGTAACTCTTGTTCGTAGAAGCCACCTGCAATGGGCTCATCTTGATGATCTTTTATGTTGTATGTAACAGGGCTAGTTTTTCTTACTCGATATATTGTGAAAATTTCCGTTGTCCAATTTGGTGTATAACCTTTTTCAAATACATTCTTAAATTTACTAATGCGTACTTTATCGCCGATTTTAAATTTCGCCAGTGTTCCCACCTCAGTTCTATTGAGAACATCACGTAGTATTTGTTTTTCATTCGTAACATTAACATTTTTCGGCTTCATTTTAATAGTATGATGTACAGTATCATTATATTTCGCAATTAACATACCGAGAATATCGATCCATTTCCAGTTTCCGCCAAAACTGAATTAAATCCACATTTTATTCTTAAGTGTATGATTGAAGCGCTCACAAATTGATGCCTTTAAATTGCTATATGTAGAATACAAGTGTATATTATTCTTTTTCATCAAAGCCTTAAAGTCTGTATTATAAAATCTTTTCCTCGATCGACGTGAAGGTTTTTCGGCGTGCGTCCTTTGCTGAGAATTGACTCCATTGCAGCGGTGACATCTTTCCCACTCTTACTCTTCAATGGTTTGGCCCAGGCGAATTTCGAAAATATATCGATGACGGTGAGGAGAAATTTATGCTTGGAGTTGTGTTGTGCATGGCAGGGTCTCAGCTCGACCCAGAGCTACTCTCTACTGTGTCAACTGTGCCGTGCAGCTCGCTATCGTTTAACTCTCCATCCGTAGCAACTCTACCCTGTGCAAAATGCCCAATCGCGTTAAACAGCGCCTAGCACTCAACTCGACTTGTAGCAGCTGTACACATCCCCGCCACTCGTGTATCCCCACTTTTCCCCGCCGGGTACAGATGCACACGGGAACAGTTACCGACGTCGCTACTGCTCCGCTCAGCATGCCATCGTCGAAACTCTCCAAGTGTAGCAACTCTACCCTGTGCGGAGTGCCCAACCGTGTGAACAACACCTAGCTCAATTCGATGCGAGAGCAAATCGACACTTCCCCGCCGCTCGAGTGTCCCCACTTTTTCCCGCCTGGCTCAGGTACACATGTATCGAGCCCACCGCCTCCGTGCAGCATGCCATCGTTGAAACTCTCCAACTGTAGCAACTCTACCCTGTACGAAGTGCTCCATCGTGTAAACTCTCCCATACGCCAATCCCGATACGTAGCAACTCAACATTTTGAATAGAATCGCCCGTACCCAACGAGCAACACATATCAGCGAGTAAATTTGTCTTATATATGTTCCGACTAGCCGCTCCATCAGTTTTCTACTTTATCGATTAATTTCCTATGGTAATCACACGAGCTGCATCTTACAATGCTCTTATTATTTAAAAGTGCCGGGGGCATGTGTGTTCATGCTATAAATCAGCTCTTATGACATTCCAGAGTACTTGAGCAATTTGCAGCAACTTCCGCTATCTCCAAGTCCTTATCGATATTGATATATCATAATAAGAGAATTAGAAAATCATAATCTAATCGCTCAAGAGAAATTGTTCGACGAATAACACTATCGTTTTTTTTCTCGTTAAAAGTTCTAAAGTCGAGTAAAGTAAAGTTAAATTCTTAAGTCGTTGTTCAAGTCAAGGTACGATTTGTTGAATCCCACAGTAAATTGCAATGAGAGGAAATATTTTTTATATACGTAGGGGAGAGATAGGCAATGTAGAATAGTGCGGCGAAGCGGAACACCCCCCCCCCCCTTCCAGCCGAAATATATTTTTTTAAAGAAAAAATCTCGAAAATTTGCCCATTCAACTCATGCGTTGGAAAAATAGTGTTCATTGGAACCGCTAATATTGCTAAAATGAAAAAAAAACTATAGATTTATCGATAAAATAATTCACAATGTTGTCTTATTTACAAACTTTACATGTAAATTTGAACAGTGAAAATTCTTCACACCGTTCGTCCGACTGGAATATACAGAAGTCTAAACTTATATGTCCATTTACATCATTATTCTTAGCGGGCTAGAACTTTCTGTATTTCTATGTGTACCGGTGGTACCAACTAACTTCCAGGAAGTTTAAGGGAAGCTTCGATAAACTGACAGGAATCTCTAATGATTTCGAAGTTGTTATTCATTTTTTTTCAAAAATTCATCATGCTGGATCTTCTTTTCATTATGAGATGCTTAATATCAAGAGACTCGGTAGAGTCTCGGGACAAGTACATTGACAGCTCTGTCGTCTGCTGGCCCGAGGCTCGCCGAGTCTATACTTTCTCTGAATAAAACGATTCGCGGTGGTGGGGGTAAAATTGGCATGTCTTTTCGTTTAATTACGAAGCTCAGGAGCCGTTTGATATAACGAAAATTGGACTGGAGACTAATTGTCAAAAATGTTTTCGATTGAGCCCAAAATCAACATGATCGGTGGCGTAATTGCTGAGAAAAAACTTTGCACAGGTCAAAATTATGTATTTTTCTATAATTGTGTGAAGGATTTCGACGTATCTGTATATAACACCATCAAAGGCCTCTTGTCCCTTTCGAGTTTCTGATTGGTTGGTTTCTGACTGCCGATACCAGTGAATGACGTGTCTGTATATAACACCATCAAAGATCTCTTGAAGCCTCTCGAGTTTCTGCTTGGTTGGTGTCTGTATCTGTGATAATACCATTAAAGTTGTGTGATCTGTGGTCGTGTTCGTTGGGTCTCATCATTTTGATGTGAACAAGTGCGCATGCGCATAATGATGCGTAACACGCAACTGCACAATGAAACGAGTCATGCGCAATGTGTGAATTTGTGTGAAACGGAATTCAAAAAATAAATGATGAAAACAGTGCAGGACGTGTGGAAGAGTTTGGTTATAAACAGTAATAGATAACCGTTTTAATGCGCATTCGTCGTAAAATCGGGAATCAATGGCAAAATTCGGAAAAATCAATCGGGATAAGTGATAAGTGACAATAGTATTTATTAAAGTGTTTTTTGAGGTTTGAAAGTTTGATCGAAGTTTCGTAAAAACAGCGCGGGATGTGTGAGTTTAGGTAAACAATAACCATTTGACGGGCACTTGGACTAAGTGTCGAAATTATTGGAAAAACGTCGTCAGCGATATTAAAGTTTAATCGGAGTTTCGTAAAAACACTGCGCGATGTGAGAGTTTGGTTAACGGGACAGACCTAGTTAGAATTTTCGAAAAATCGATTTTTTTTTTATTTCATTTTCAAAAAGTAGAATCTCTTACGAACATTTTCCGCCCAGGTAAATGTAAATCGGACCATTATTCGCCGAAATACAAGACTTTGTAGCACGTCGTGTCTGAGCCATAGGTAAGCAGGTAGCGGACTTCAAGTGCGTTTTTCTCGAAACCATGTTTTTGAAGTCGGTGATCACTGTAGCTCGAGAACGGCTTTACCGATCGGGTTGAAATTTATATCACTTCTTCTATACATGGTAGTCCTCCATATGAACGAAGGATTTTTTTTTTTGATAATTATTTTTATTTTTAATAGCAAAAAATGGAACTGATATTTTGGTCAAAAAAACACTTTTGACTTTTAACGGCCGCCATTTTGTGAAAAATGGAAATTTTTCAAAACCCTTCGTTCAACTGGAGCATTATATCATTAACTAAAAATCCCCTCCGTTTTTTTTGTTTCAGATGAGCCGTTGCAGCGTGAGCTTGATCACCGCAAACCGTGTTTTTTTTTGCAGCGTCCTCGGCAATTGACGGTCACCAGCTTATTTCGATATGTATTGCGTTGAAAAAATTGCAACATATACATTACATATGTATCTTTTAAATGGAATAACTTTTGTTGTGAATTATTTTATCGTTTGACCAAAAAAAAATCGGAAAAAAGGCCTTTTTTTTGACGTTCCAACTAGGTCTGTCCCGTTAAATAATACTTATAATCGTTGAAACGTTTTTACGTGTTTATTCGCCACTTGTCTATTATTCTTCGTTTGTGTCAGGCTAGAAAAAATGTGTGATATCCATTATAAATTTGGAACTTTGGTTGAAGAAAGATTTATTATTTTTTTTCCCGCTTTCGATTGCGACTAATTAGAATCTCGTGGCTTAAACAGTATTGAAAATATTAATGTTTTTTCACGAACAGTTGTGAGGTTATAAATATCGTGGTTAGGTTCGATCGACTCTTGGTTACAGTAATAATAAGAAAGTGATGGCGTGAAAATAGTGAAGTGCTTTTAATTAACTTTCGAACAGTGCTGAAATGAATATGTATTTTTTTATTATTGTTAACCCTGCAGCTTTTATTTTCCACACTTAACTCTACGACGGAAACGAAAGCGTTTCCGTCTTTCTCTTTCTCTTTCGTGATTAAATGTTCCTCGTATAAGATTTCTTGAGAAATCATTGTTTTCGTTTGTTTGATAACTATGAAATGGTGTACATTGAACTGTTAATCATGATTGGTGTGAATCGTTGTAAATTTGGAAAAGAAACTCTATAAAACTAATAATGAGTGTCAAAAAATGTATATGGCAAAGTTTGTTATTATCATGCCGAGTTTTGAGCAGTGTCTAATAAATATTTTTTTTAACTCTACACCGTTGACAATTTATTTTATTGGTCCCTTTCCTCTTTATTATAAAATGTTCCTCGCTTACCATAATAAGATTTGTACATCATAAAATGTTCCTTACATGATAATTGTTGGTCCATTTCAAAATATTTTCGACGTCGTTTTTCTATCCAAAATATGGTGTAGAATCATCTCGCATTTGATGAATTAATAGACAAATACACTGTCAACCTGCATCTGGATATATATGGATGCATCTGGATGATAACCGTAGTAAGTAACGATATATCTTTATGCCAAAATGGCTCGTATAATATATCTTTATGTCAAAAGACTATGGCGGTATATACTCCATATCCTGGTATTATCAAAATTTGTATCTTTGGATTGCAACGAATACCTATAGACTCTGGAAATTCTGTGAAGCGACAAATGTACCAAGTATTTCCACTTTTTGGCTCCGATTGTAGCCTTATGAATTGAACATTTTGTTATGAAAATTCTTTGGTTGCTCATTTGTCAATGGGATCAAAAATATTGTCTTCGGAACACCATGGATATATGCAAAATTTCAGAATTTTGTTTGGCTCAATATGCTCTATATTTTTTCAAATCCCCACTTTAGTTGTAGCATAATGTATTTTAAAAAATTATTTCAGAAAGTCTTCTGATGTGTTTTTTCTGACATTATCAAAATTTATATCTTTGGATTGCAACGAATGCCTACAGACTTTAGAAATTGTGTGAAGCGACAAATGTACCAAGTATTTCTACTTTTTGCCTCCGATTTTAGCATTATGAATTGAAAATTTTGTTATGAAAATTCTTCGGTTGCTTATTTGTTAATGGAATCAAAAATATTGTCTTCGGAACACCATGGATATATGCAAACTTTTAGAATTTTATTTGGCTCAATATGCTCTATATTTTCTCACATCCTCGCTTTAGTTGTAGCACAATGAATTTTAAACAATTGTTTCAGGAAGTCTTCCGATGTGTTTTTACTGATATTATCAAAATTTGTATAATTGAATTGCAATGGATACCTACAGCTTTGAAAATTCTGTGAAGCGACAGATGTGCCAAGTATTTTCCGTTTTCGGTTTCGATTATGGCATTAGGAATTGAAAATTTTGTTATGAAAATTCTTCGATTGCTCATTTGTCGATGGGTTAAGAATTGCTGACTTCAGAATGCCATGCGTACATGTAAAATTTCAGAATTTTGTTGGGCCCAATGTGCGCTACATTTTTTCAATTCCGTAATTTAGTTGTAGCATAATGAATTTTGAAAAATTGTTTCAGGAAGTCTTCATATGTTTTTTTACTGATATTATCAAAATTTGTATCATTGGATTGCAATGGATACCTACAGACTTTGGAAATTCGGTAAAGCAACAAATGTACCAAGTATTTCCACTTTTTGGCTCCGATTGTGGCATTATGAATTAAAATTTTTGTTATGAAAATTCTGCGGTTGCTCATTTGTCAATGGGATCAAAATTATTGTCTTCGGAACGCCATGAATATATGTAAAATTTCAGAATTTCATTCGGCTCTATTGAGCTATATTTTTTCACTTCCCTACTTTAATTGTAGCATAATAAATTTTGAAAAATTGTTTCAGAAAGTCTTCTGATGTGTTTTTACTGATATTATCAAAATTTGTATCATTGAATTGCAACAGATACGTACAGACTTTGAAATATCTGTGAAGTGACAAGTGTGCCCAATATTTCTACTTTTTAGATCGAATAGTGGCATTATTAGGACTTGAAAATTTTATTATCAAAATTCTTCAGTTGCTCATTTTTGGATGGGATTAAAATTTGGCTTCGAAAAGTAATGGCTACATGCAAAATGCGGCGCAGGCAATGCTGTTTCATTAGGTCATATAAGTAAATACTATTTGGCAACATTGGTCGCGCCATAGCCAAAACAAAAGTAGCTACTCGACTTAGGAGATCCCAGAAGCAATGCACCAACTGCATGCCCTACATTGCCGGTACGTCCATATTGATATCTTCTCAGTCACCAAAGAAATACTTGTCCTAGTACTGATATCATAAATTTTACTGCTGCACGTAACTTAGATGTCGACCTTTTTTCATTTTTTTCTAGACTATTGATACTTCTTACACGCCAATTATAAGAGGTATTTTTCTCATCTTGATAACGCTGATTATTTAATGTTTTCATTCTTGTTTTGTTCTGTGGAAATAAATTGAAAGTAACATTTATTGTGAAGTCTGGTTTTTTGGCCGGATATTTCGTGATCTATATAATTGGTTTCCCTCCGGGATATGAATAAAATTAGTAAACATTAAAAAAAAAAATTTAAGTGGGGTTTTGGATTTTTTGTGATATAGGGAAACGAGGGACCACCAATGTACTTGTCCAGGTTTTTTTCCTCCGGGAGGGGATTTTTGCTATTTGTAACAGTATCTCGAAATGGCACCACATTTTCTCCGTACACCCATTAGTGCGTGAGCACGAATCGGAAAAAAAATTGATCGGAATAACCTCAAGTTTTTTATATTCATTTATATTATATTATTATTAAAATAATATACAATAATATAACATATCTTGTATATATTCATAATAATTTATAATGCTGATATTGTTACTATTATATTATTGTTTTATTTTCCATCATTATCTATATCTATTTATTTATTTTTAAATAGGTTTTGCTGATTTTTTTAAATTGTAAGTGAGCGTGCTGGCACTGATTTTTCTTACAATGCTCTTGATAAAAAGTTAGGCTGTTTTAGCGTTGAACTGCAGATGATCACAAAAGAACGTTTACCAAAAACGGCACAATATACAAAGAAATATGGAGGATCGATTTCTATTTACTGAACGTTTTCATGTTTTCAATTGTTTATATTTTATAAATCTATGAGAAATGTTTCATCGTTATGATTCTTTTTCAGCTTTTTCGCTTAATTATCGTTTAAACATTAACGAATTAACGCCAAAATTAATCACAATGCAACCATACGTACAAATTTATTGATTTTCCGTGTTAATGCGGTTCACGAATTCAAAGCACTTTTCGTAATTTGTGAGATTTCTTGGAACTTGGAAGGTCGAAGTTCAATCTTAATTATTTTTCTTACTGTTCAGTGGCAATTGAAACAGCGTGTGCGAGATTTTCAGAGTTTCACTCATTGATCGGTAAGTAATGATAGATATTCTAGCGCATACTTTTTTCCTACTTTGCTTTACATAATACAATGTATAATTTTTTTTAATGGTAGTTCTCTGTTATTATCAAGAGAAAAGTTTTCAAAGGTTTTTACAGTATTTCCAGATAAGCGCGTCTCACATTAAATTCTCTACTCTCCGTCACCTATGACGATAGTGCGGTGTACGTTGTTTCATCTCCTTCAACGAACTGCTCAATATGTCGGTGAATCGTGAATACGGTGGTAAGCAAAATCAACGTAATGATACCAAATAAATTCGGTCATTGTCTGGGTGCTTGAATTATAAAGGTCTTGGTAGAATTGTCGGAAAGCAAATTTGTTTTCAATAACTGATCGTACTTATTGGCAGTGCAGAAACGACATGTATTTTTCGACCTATTTCATATCGATGTGTTCCAATCTATGACCACCGGGATCTATTAATTAAAAGTTTTCCCAAATATATGCGTATGAGCATACAAGAGAGAAAGGAAGTATCTCCATCCGATCGGTACTCCTCTCGGTCAGTGTACATGTCCATACTTCCACGTTTTCTTGCTATCAGAATTTTTTTCTGCTCTTCTTTTTATCCCCATATGTTATAGGGCTAATTAGTAGACGTGGTTACCTGTCGTTCCCCTTCATACATTTCTCCAAAGAATTCCACTATTTTGTAGAATTGTTTTCTATTAGTACCTGATAAGGAAAAAATGTCAATGCTTTGCAACATCAATGTAAAAACACACTGCTAAAATTATTTTATATCTCCCGTGTTCGGTAATTAAGAATCTCAAGAAAATTTACGAACACGCAGTACAATATTAATTTTGTTAATGCGAGTTATGTTTATAGTTTAACATCATTGGTATTATTTTAGAAAACAGAAACGTCGCATGGGAAAGAGAAAAAATATTACTTTTAAAAAAACAACCTAAACTTTTCAGCATGACAAGAAATGCCTTTCTTATAGAATAAATATTTTTTCTTTCTTGAATAGCTTACATTTTTCACATAGAAGCAATTATAATTAAAAACGTTATTGGATGATAAAAATATTATATAACTTTGAGGTTGCAGATATCTCGTATATGGTAAAGAGTTTTTTTTTCTAGAAATAATCATACGATTAAAATTCGCGCCTACGCTGTTTAGGGATCCGGGCGAGAGATGGGTTTTTCATGAAACAGTTTTTTTTCTTGGAAAACCGCTAAGGGTACGTTCTTGTCGCGCGAGCACACTATTCCCGAGCGCGTAAGCAGTCATAAACACGGAAGATACTTCTTGTTTTCATTTTTACTTGCTCCCTACATGCTGTTCTATACACAATACCTACCGATACTCTTCTCATCCCTGTCCTTCAGCTATCGCTTAGCGAAAAACGTTCCCGAAAAGAGGAATAATACTTTCTCTGTTCATTTGTTTTATGACTCGATCTTCAGTACTTCGTTTTCCACCATAGCGTGCATTACAAGTGTTTCTAGTTGCTTCATTGCGCATACATTCGTATATCTACGCCGTTATTACTTGTTTATTTTTGATTAGTATTTCTTTTCACGAAATTAGTTTATTTTTTTTCTTTCAAAATAATTGCATTACATTTTTTTTATTGTTTCTCCTTTAGTTATTTAACTTACTTGATAATTTGGATTTCGTTTCTATTAGTGTATTCGTAGCATATAAGTGTGTAGTGTAGTGAATAACTGAGACGCTTTTGCGAAGTATTTTTAAGACTTTGAAGTTGCCGTATTTTATCATTGTAAGTATCACCATTAAACAAATTTCAACTGTAGATACTTTCTCGAAGGAAATGAACATTTACCACATTTGAACTTGGGAAATTCATTCATTGCGGTAACCTCGATATACCATGATTGATAAAAATTTGAAACAATCAGAAAAGCCTCGTATGTGGTCTATATTAAATTCCGATTTCCATTTCTAATTTTTTTTCGTCAATATTTGCCATCGGGTTATTGTCACGATTCTCCATACATTTTTTGGCAAAAAATAGGTTTACCAGTATGAGGCTCAGGAATTATAACAACTAGTATTTTCATGATGGTGTGTTGATATTTTAAACAAAGAATGTATGAGAAAATATTATTTATATAACATACGTGGTAATCCACGCCACACCAGCCACCTTTTTAATTTTTCTATATTTATTTCGTCAAATACTTTTTCTCTGTCAGTGCTTGCTGAAAGGAAAGCAATTAACGTTATTTTTGTCATATGTTCATTTCAATGCGCTGAATTGATACGAATCTTAGAAAAATAGCTCAATTTTTTCCACAAATCTGTAACGCTCTGATGAATTTGAAAAACCGAAGAGATTCAAGAGACTACATTTTTGTTTCAGAATATTATTATCAATATTATTAATTGAAGGGCAAATGCATATTTGTTTTGCACCAGGTGGTATCCTTTTCGATTAAACTCAGAAGTATTTATACGAAATCATTATTCATTGATCTGTTTTAAGCCGAATTCGATTGTGGGTGAATCGCTGGTTTAATTAATTAATTTATTTACCTACCATCAAAACTTCTATATATCTCGAAACAATAGTATCGTTTAAATAAATGTTTTACCCACTTTATCGATACAGCGTGCTTCATTGTTGAAGATGTAGACATTTGTAACAAATCTACTTGATAAAAAAAAAAGAATTGTCGAATTATCGACAATCACGTTAGACTTGAAATTCTACAAGAAAAAACATTCTCAATCAAAATTATAAGCCAATTCGCAGTGGACCCGCAAAATAATTTTTTCCCCTTGGAATTGAAAATACTGATTGGATCATTTTAAAAATAATTGTAAAGCATAGTTTCAAATGAAAGTATCGTTCAAAAAAATTCAGACCTTTTTTTGTCTGGTTCGTTCTATTTCCCGGAAAGGTACGAATAAGGGCAACAAAACCACATTATAATGACTTAAATAAAAAATTGAAATAATAAAATATCCGTGATAACATTTATTTTCAAATTCATGGCAAAACAAAAATATATTACGAAAATTAAAGAAGAAAATTAAAGCAAATAGAGAAGGTCATAAAACATTTTATTTACTAGCATTTAAAAATACTGGTGAAATTAATTTTTGATATTCACTACTTATATTCAAACGAAAGTCCATTAAAAAAGAATGCTGACTATTTATTCGCTCTATTTTTCAGTTGGTGGTATGTATGAAAAAACCAGTTATTTTTCGAAAATTCTTATTCGATAAACGCATTAATGGAAAAACAATGAAACGACCAGACCAGCTGCCTTTAATATGTACTAATCAAGTAAAAAGTCTACGAAATCGAAAAAGGAAAATAAAAAGGTCGTCAGTTCTGGGTGAAGGAAAAAAGAGTTAATAATATGTACAAACATTTGAATAAGAATATGTAGATTGTCATAAACGTTCTGAAAGTGAACCACGAATTAAGAAAACATTGCAACAAAAGCAACGTGCGATAAAATTATGGACATATGTACTAAAGTTTTTTTCAGTGGCATTTTTACGCTATTAGAATACCATTTCGCAATCATATCGGTTTTCTTCAAGCCGCTTTTTTTAAATTTTATCTGATCCGAACCCACCCCAAGAATAATTGACCGGGTTGATATAAATTCTACACAACGATATAAAATAATACATTGTAAAATATCGTTTCTTCGCTGTCTGTAAAAGTGCGATCAGTCTATGGAAGCAAATAACACACCGCATAGATTTTCAGTGACATTCTATTGCAGATGATAAGAGTTCCTGGACAAAGGGCGAATACGACACGGTATTTAAATGCTGGTTTCGCTTACCACCAAAAAGTCGGTACGTCCACTTATCGATGTGCCCTCAATCGGACGAAATATAATTGCTTGGGTATCGTCGTCGTTCAAGAAGAATGGACAATTGTGGAAACAAAGATCCACAGCCACTTTGCTGATGCATTTGAAGAGGAGCGAATCGCAATGATCACGGAAATGCGACGTATGGCACGACAATCGCACATGCCATTAAAACAAATTTTCGATACCGTCTGCTTAGATCCAAGGTGCAAGCTGAATTTATATTCGAACATAATAGATTTTGTAACGGAGAGTTCAATGAAAACAACAACCAAATGAACATATAAAATATTGTAATGTGGAATGGATTATAGATTCGCGAGAGCTGCGTTAGAGGTAACGTATCAAACAATGCGATCGACTCTCAGCCGGGAAAAATCGCTGGGTCGGCCGATAGTCCCGCAAACCTTAGCGGCGTTAGGAACTGCTCTGGAAGTTTACGAACCGATGAGGGATTATTTCAGAGGATCAGCTACAACATCCCGTGGCAAAGTCGCGCTGTTTTTCGCGTCAGATCTTATGATCTCCGAACTCGACAAAGCGCGAGAGATCAATGTCGATGGCACGTTTAAGGTACAATAAAAATGACTGATTTTTCAATTCCAATTTTGGTTCATCTCTTAATGAGTATATCCATTCAGAAAAATTACATTATTTACCAGGTCGTACCAACTCGCCCGGCAATGACACAATTGCTCACGGTCCATATTCGTCATCCGGACAGTGTGAGTTCTCTATTTAATAACGGAACGTTTAGCTTATTAAATGATGCAACATTATAATATTAATCATCAAGTCTAATTGAAAGATAAATTTTATAGGGCTTCGAAAAATTGTTCGAATTAGCTCCAAATCTACAGGTTAATTTGGAAACAGTTATAACCGATTTCGAACAAGCTCTCCTGTCATCTGTCCAAAGAAGTCTCCCGACTACAGGGGTTCGAGGCTGTTGGTTCCATTTTACCCAGATAATATTTCTCATTCCTTCTTTTGTGTTTTTCTGGAGGCTGTATTAAAAATATTCTTACTTTCTTGTCTTTCAAATTTATAATGTACATTGGTGGATCTTTATACAAGAACTTGAGATTCGGGGTTTTACATAATAACCTATAATAAAGTATTTTTTGAAAGCAATCTGTTAATAACTTCATAAAATAATTATCATCATATATTAGTGGTTGTACAGCTTCAACGATAGCTTTTTTTTTCTATTGCGAACTGTCAGAATTTTTATCCGATAATATTTTTGGTTGAGAAAAACTTGAAATTCATCTCGAATGATTATTCATTATAATAGGTGAAGAGATTCTTCTCTTATTTTTTCTGTTGCCATGTTTTTTTTAATTTCATTCGAAAACTTCATTGTATGGAAAAGCTAGTTTAATCCCTTCATTTTGAGTGGCACGCATAGGGGCAAAAAAAGTCTTGCCATTTTTGTGTCATGACACGTATAGGGGCATTTGAAAAAAAAAAAATATTTCTACTGCATCGATTCGATTATAATTTGGTACATCACGGTTTTTGGAAGGCAATTCTATGAAAATTATTTATTAACACAAAAATGGCACGAAAATCTCATTTTCACCTCACTGCGAAGGAGTTAAGAACGATTCCGACTAACCACGGATAATGAAGATTAGAATGTACCAGTGTCTTTTAAATATGAATGTGTATGATAGCAGCTTTTTCCAAAACAGGCTGTTTACCGCCAGTGGCGTAAATTACGACCAACAAACGCAGTTCCTGAGACCGTACTGTGGATGGCCATGACCCTGCCATTGATACCTGCAGAAAGATTTAACGAAGGCGCTAGCCGTGATAAGAGAGGCAGCGGATCAAGTAGCGCACGAATACCCATTTGTCGATCGTTTCATACGCTACTTACAACGGCAATGGGCACCCCGAGCTGCTATTTTAACGGTTGCAGACAGTCGTATTCGCACAAATAATGTAGCGGAAAACTTCAACCGTTATTTAGTTGCTCGTTTAGGGGGTGCTCGCGGTCAGGTGTGGACGTTTTGTGGTTTGTATTGCTTATAATCCATACATGTTGTGTAGAGCCGTGTAAACAACCATTTCTTAAAACTGATATGATTTTCAATTCTAGACAATCTCAGAAAACTCATGCGTACAAACGACATGAATTACGACCGATCGGTTAACGGCCTGAACTTGAGGCGGCGCGAGCGCAACGTGCAGTTGCGAGAAGACGCACGCCTCCTCGCCGCACAAGAAAGACTCGCGTCTGGGAGGTTGCTATTGATGATTTTAAATATTTTCTTCTATATTTATGCTTAGAAAATACTATATTTATATTTTGGACAACATTTTATTAATAAATATGATTTCAGATATTCGATGACTGACTTCATGTTGACAGCCGTGGAGCACCGTCGGCGCATAATAATTCGTCGCTATGACGAAAGTCGACAACGTAAGCGAATGAATTTAAGTTAGAGTATAATTGAGAAAATGATATCAAACATTGCTTCGGCAACATAGTTCCCTGGTAACATATCATCCTTTGAGAATTTATAGCAAAAACAAACTTATTTATCAATCGAAATTGGACCAAATATTTCAATGTTTTCGTCATTTCTATTAGAACATAAATAAAAAGATACGATGGTTTTTTTTTTGTTAAATGTCACACAGAGACGATAAGGAACTATAATGCCACAGTAACTTTTGATGGTATTTCCTCACCTGTATATACACTACCAAGTCTCCGCTTTCCTTTATTTCATTACGCAGAATTTTTTCATGTTTCTTTCGTCATTTCTTTGTAAATTGATTTGCAGTCAAACCTGGGGAAATTGATCGCCGTATCTTGAGAACACTGCGATTTGTGGTAAAACAACAAAATATAAAAAAAATGTATTCATTTGTTTTGAATATATTGAAACTTTTTCAGATAAAAGAAACTCGAATGCGTTCAAAATTGAAAAATAAAAGTTTTTTCTTCTGGATATTTCAACACAACCCCATAGTTCTCGAAATTAGCAAATTAATTCGTAAAATTTTGGACCGAAAATGGTTGGAAAGAAAAGTTGAGAGAATTCCAATGCGTTAAAAATTAAGAAATTATCTTTTGAAGTTTTATCGCATCTCCATCTTTTTTGAGTTACAGCAATCAATATACCTGAGGTTCGATTGAATATCGAAAAAAAAAATCATAGTAAAAATCCAACAAAATTGTGGTTACCAGAACACTAACAAACGTAACTTTTTACCTACTTCAAATTTCTTCTGAAGCATAATGATTCTCGTGTAACGCGGCGATTTTCAAATTTTGTCTTTTTCGCCAAAACGGGATTACTTCGCGAAAAAATCACACCGATCTTTAAAAAAAGCATTTGAAGCTGACACTTTGAGAATCCAGTGAAAGAAATGGGAACCGGAAGTTTCAACCAAAAACGCCGTCGAGCTGTAAAAAATATGGAGAAACACGGAAAACGGAAGTTTTTAAAGCCACGTACTAGTCGCAAAAAAGTCGTGGGAAATTTCTCTACAAGTGAATTTAAACTAAATTCCTCCTCTTTAAAATGTCGTTTATGAAAATTCTTTATGAATATTACCGGCAAAATAGCACAATAAAATGCGCGGAGAATTTTTTAAACTTTGATCCGACAAAATTTCATCGGTAGTGTATATATTGAAAAATGTTACTAACTGACATTTTATCTACACGCACATTTATACGACTCAGCATGAAATCTGCTCCCTAAATCTATATATCATTTACAGAAAACGACAGTTCAGACGAGGCGGAACCTAGGCGTGAAAACCTAGGTACGTACTAACAATAATAATAGCCAATATGGTATGAGAATGTAAAATATTATTATAGTGTAATCTAAAACGATTTCGTATGCGTATTCCGTAGGCGAAGCAAATATTCAGACTCCGCCAGTTGTCCCCGAACAGCCCCGACGCGCTCAGTACGACCAACCGCCAATAGTTCCTGAGCAGCCGGGAGTTAATGATTCTCATTATGATAAACTGCCTGTTTATTTAGAAATTGGCGCAGTTCCGGCTGCTCATGGAGAGCAAAGAATCCCACTTCGCCCTTCTGAGTAGGAGAACGTTGCATTTGCAGTGACGTCTTGTCGTGGATGCATGGAGGCTCCACCAGTCATGGCGTTCGTTCCATGTGGACACCTCGCTTTTTGCGACAGGTGTTATCAGCGAAGCAATGAAATAAGAGCTGAAAACCAGGCCCATTTATTTAATAATTTGGTAGTCGATGTAGAAGAATATGCACGGCCAACAACAACATGTCCTGTTTGCCGTAATGCATACACGACCGCTATTAGAGTATGGTATTAGTGAAGGACATTCTTTATTTTATAAAAAAAAAGCTTTAAAAACGTACTCTAAGAAACGTTATCTGAAAAAAATGTTATTTCTTTTATTTTTATCATAAACAGATTTTTGAGTACAAATGGCTGTGAATACTATTAAGTAAGGTGAAAATTAAATCAAAAGAATGAACGAAGGTAGTTAATTAATTCTTTATTCATGAATCCATTATCCTTTAGTATTTAGTGTACTTATCAAGGCTAAGTTACTTTGTTGTTGAAAATTACTCTTTTTTCTTTCTTTTTTTAATGAAATGTTTTCTGTTCATTTTCTTCGTGAAATTGCTTTGTTCGTGGTTACATTGATTTTATTTTCTTTCTTTTTTTTTCAACATTGTTTTATGAATTTTGTTCAAATTTTCGTATTTTCCGTATCACTTTTGTCGATGCAGAAACCAGAAGTCCGAAAAAAAAATATAATCGTAAACTCATTATTTACAAATTATAATAAAAGAAAAAAGCAAATACGTGTTTTACTCATTTCAACGGAAGGTACCATGTTAGACCGTTGCGAGTGGAAAAATGAATCAGACGGTCTCACAGTTTTTAACTTTTTTTACGAACACTGAGCCTAGGAAAACGCACGGACATAGTTTTGTTCTCCTGCAGGGCAACCGTGGTATTCGATAAAAATTGGAAAATATGCCGTTGTGAAGTCGTTGTGAATAAAAAGATATTATTATGAATTGTTATGCATACATACAAGATATGTTATATTATTGTATATTATTTTAATAATGATATAATATAAATGAATATAAACGCCAAGAAGAAGCAATATTTTTCATTTATAGCAATATTATAGAAGAAGCAATATATTTCATTTATAATATAAATGAATATAAGACGCCAAGAAGACGCATACTGAATACGATCCGACGATTTATTTCGTATGCATTGTCAATCATAGGGCACGAATTGATTAACACTTTTTCACAATGGCCGCAATCGACCTCGATTTTGAACCCGAGTCCGCGCAAACTTTTTTCTGTGAATTTTATGTCACGATCACACACTTTACATTTCACTAACGTGGATATCAAGAGACTCGGTAGAGTCTCGGGACAAGTACATTGACAGCTCTGTCGTCTGCTGGCCCGAGGCTCGCCGAGACTATACTTTCTCGAAATAAAACTTTTCGCGGTGGTGGGGGTAAAATTGGCACATCATTTTGTTCGTTTTCGAAGCTCACGAGTCGTTTGAGGCCTTGAAAATTGAACTGGAGATTCATTAAGAAATTATCTTTCGAATGAGCCCAAATTTAGTACGATCGGTGACGTAAATGCTGAGAAAAAACTTTGCACGGGCTCAAAATCACGCAAAAGTCACCTACACATTCAAGAATCAGACGTGTCTGTATACAACACCAAAGCCGGCTGAAAGTGTCTCTCGAGTTTCTGATTGGTTCATTCTGACGACCCCCATATATATATAACACTATCAAAGGCCTCATGTCCTCGCGGCTAACTTCACGGCGCTGTCGCAGACCGACGTCACATGAGACTTCCTCCACCTCGTCGCTATATATATATATACCGAACCGCGGAAAGTTTGACAGGTCGAGTGTTGTTATTATCTCTGAATAAAACGATTCACCGTGGTGGGAGTAAAAACTGAAATTCATTTTCTTTAATTACGAAGCTCAGGAGGCATATGATGATTTGAAAATTGAACTGGAGATTTATTACGAAAAAATACTTCGATTGAGCCTTAAATCAGCACGATTAATGCCGTATTTGCTGAGAAAAAACTTTGCACAGGCTCAAGATTATGCTGACATCGATGTATTGGCATGTCTGTATACGACACAATGAAAGGCCTCTTGACGCCTTCCGAGCTTGCGATTGGCCATTCCGTTTCATCTTTCTCTCCCTATACCACGCAAAGTCTGAACGGAGTTTTCGAAGTGAGAATGAGTGCTTATACGCGAGACGTGTTTGTGGATAAATTCGGGAAAAAAATTATTTCGCGATCTGTGAATAAATAAATAGTTCGAAGTACCCATACCGCGGAAAGTCTGAACGGAGTTTTCGAAGTGAGAAGTTCTTATGCGGGACGTGTTGTGGATAAATTCGGGAAAAAAAATTATTTCGCGATCTATAAATAAATTTATTCACAAATCGCGAAATAATTTTGGATCGTACGCGTACGATCCACCTTTCGATCGCGACTAATTAGAATCTCGTGGCTTAAACAGTATTGAAAATATTAATCTTTTTTCACGAACATTTGTGAGGTTATAAATATCGAGGTTAGGTTCAATTGACTCTTGGTTACAGCAATAATAAGAAAGTGATGGTGTGAAAATAGTGAAGTGCTTTTAATCAACTTTCGAACAGTGCTGAAATGAATATACATTCTTTTATTATTGTTAACCCTGCAGTTTTTATTTTCCACACTTAACTCTTCGACGGAATTTCTCTTTCGCGATTAAATGTTCCTCGTATAAGATTTCTTGAGAAATTGTTCTTTTCGTTTCTTTGATAAATATGAAATAGTGTACGTTGAACTGTTAATCATGATTGGTGTGAATCGATGTAAATTTGGAAAAGGAACTCTATAAAACTAATAATGAGTGTAAAAAAAATGTATATGGCAAAGTTTGTTATTATCATGCCGAGTTTTGAGCAGTGTTTAATAAATATTTTTTTTTAACTGTACACCATTGACAATTTATTTTATTGGTCTCTTTCCTCTTTATTATAAAATGTTCCTCGCAGGCCATAATAAGATTTGTACATCATAAAATGTTCCTTGCATGATAATTGTTGGTGCATTCCAAAGGATTTTCGACGTCGTTTTTCTATCCAAAATATGGTGTAGAATCATCTCGCGTTTGATGTATTAATAGACAAATACACTGTCAACCTGCATTTGGATATATATGGATGCATCTGGATGATAACCGTAGTAAGTAATGATATATCTTTATGTCAAAATGGCTCGTATAATATATCTTTATGTCAAAAGACTATGGCGGTATATACTCCATATCCTATCAAAATTTGTATCTTTGGATTGCAACGAATGCCTATAGACTCTGGAAATTCTGTGAAGCGACAAATGTACCAAGTATTTCCACTTTTTGGCTCCGATCGTAGCATTATGAATTGAACATTTTGTTATGAAAATTCTTCGGTTGCTCATTTGTCAATGGGATCAAAAATATTGTCTTCGGAACACCGTGGATATATGCAAAATTTCAGAATTTTGTTTGGCTCAATATGCTCTATATTTTTTCACATCCCCGCTTTAATTGTAGCATAATGAATTTTAAAAAATTGTTTCAGAAAGTCTTCCGATGTGTTTTTTCTGACATTATCAAAATTTATATCTTTGGATTGCAACGAATGCCTACAAACTTCGGAAATTGTGTGAAGCGACAAATGTACCAAGTATTTCTACTTTTTGCCTCCGATTTTAGCATTATGAATTGAACTTTTGTTATGAAAATTCTTCGGTTGCTCATTTGTCAATGGGATCAAAATTATTGTCTTCGGAACGCCATGAATATATGCAAAATTTTAGAATTTTGTATGGCTCAATATGTGCTCTATTTTTTCACTTCACCACTTTAGTTGTAACATTATGAATTTTGAAAAATTGTTTCAAGAAGTCTTCCGATGTCCTTTAACTGATATTATCAAAATTTGTATAATTGAATTGCAATGGATACCTACAGCCTTTGAAAATTCTGTAAAGCGACAGATGTGCCAAGTATTTTCCCTTTTGCTCATTTGTCGATGGATTAAGAATTGCTGCCTTCAGAATGTCATGCATACATGCAAAATTTCAGAATTTTGTTGGGCCCAATGGGCGCTACATTTTTTCAATTCCCTAATTTAGTTGTAGTATAATGAATTTTGAAAAATTGTTTCAGGAAGTCTTCTGATATTTTTTTACTGATATTATCAAAATTTGTATCATTGGATTGCAACGGATACCTACAGACGTTGGGAATTTTGTAAAGCAACAAATGTACCAAGTATTTCCACTTTTTGGCTCCAATTGTGGCATTAAGAATTAAAAATTTTGTTATGAAAATTCTGCGGTTGCTCATTTGTCAATGGAATCAAAATTATTGTCTTCGGAACGCCATGAATATATGCAAAATTTCAGAATTTCATTCGGCTCTATTGAGCTATATTTTTTCACTTCCTCACTTTAGTTGTAGCATAATAAATTTTGAAAAATTGTTTTAGGAAGTCTTCTGATGTGTTTTTACTGATATTATCAAAATTTGTATCATTGAATTGCAACAGATACGTACAGACTTTGAAATACTTGTGAAGTAACAAATGTGCCCAATATTTCCACTTTTTTGCTGGAATAGTGGCATTATTAGGACTTGAAAATTTTATTATGAAAATTATTCGCTTGCTCATTTTTGGATGGGATTAAAATTTGGCTTCGAAAAGTAATGGCTATATGCAAAATTCATAAACTTTATTGAGCCCGATGTGCGGTATGCTTGAGTTGTGGCATGATTAATTCAAAAAATTGTCAGAAAGTCTTTGGTTCCTTTTTTCTGGAAGTATAAAAATTTGTTTCATTGGAACGCAACGTATACTTACAAACTTTGGAAATTTCCTGGAGCAACATGTGTGCTCAGTATTTCTACTTTTTGGCTCCTATTGTGGCATAACGAATTGAAAAATATTTTCAAAAAGATTTGCTCTACGGATGCTCTGGTTGTGATGGTACGAAAATTTGCACGAAGATAATGCAACTGGTACAACTCAACTCGATCCATTTTCTTGGGCACAGTACTGATCTAAGTTTGCCCGCTTTGTTGAATTTATTGTTTTAAAATATCCATAACATACTTTCTGAACTTTTCGAAATTCAAAGATAATATTAAAATACCTGTAAGTTCTAGTTTTGATGCTTTCACGGCCATTATTGTTATAAATATCAAAATTTGCATCAAAATTTGTATCATGGGAATGTAGCCGATACCTACAAACTTTTAACATTTTGTGAAGCGCCAAGTATTTTCACGTTTTATCTTTGATTGTGGCAGTATGGATTGAAAAATTTATTACAAAAAGTCTTCGGCTGCTCATTTTTGGATGGGATTAAAATTTCTGTCCTCGGAACGCTATAGATACATCCAAATTTTCTGAACTTTGTTTTGGGCTTAAAGTGCACTATGTTTTTTTCACTTTTCCACTTTAGTTATGGCATAATAAATTTAAAAAGTTGTTTCAGAAAGTCGTCGGGTGCTCTTCTGCTGATAGTATCAAAATTTGTATCATTGGAATGTAGCCGATATCTACAAACTTTGAACATTTTGTGAAGAGGAGACATGTGTGTTAAGTATTTCCACTATTTAGCTCTGATTATGGCATAATAAATTGAAAAAAATTTATTCCAAAGGCTTTCCTCTACAGTCGCTCTGGGTTTGATGGTATCAAAATTTGCTTAAAGCTAATGTGACTAATACAACTAAATTCATTTCATTCTCTTGGGTACGATCCTGGTCTGAATTTGTCCGCTTTGTTCAATATATTGTTTTGGAGTTCCCATAACATACTATTTGAACTTTTCTATATTCAATGAGAATATTGAAATAGTTGTAACTTTTTATTTTCATGGTAGTAACTTCTTCAATGGTATTGACAAATAATCATGATTCCACCTTGTTAATAAAAATAAGAATGAAAAAATGCGTGAACTTTTTTCACAATAGATTCGATATGTTTTCTCTAAACATACGTGAAACTGGTTTTTTATTTTATCATTAATCAAAAATGAAAAATTTCGAAAAAAATCGCCCCATTTTTATCAACAAGCTGAAATAAGCGTAATATTTTTTACTACAAATCTACAAATATAACAAGGAGATACTGCTGTTTAATATGTTTATTTGATAAACACAAATTCAAATAGCTACAAATTCTATGGAAAAGTTCTGACTCTTCGAATCTTGCTCTCAAAAGCTTTGTAAATTTTTGTATCAGACTCCCAGTTCCCGACTTATTTTAGCCTGATTCCAGAAAGGTAAATCGAAATGTCAAAAAAATTTGACTGGCTCGAGAATAAAAAAAATGCCAAATTGAAAATTCCAAAATACGTGCCCCTTTATTTCATGGGGAAAAAACCTGACTCGAAGTAGAAGGGGTCAGGGTTTGGAAATGAAAAGGCGATAATTTCCCAATATAACCTTTTTCTAATCTATATAAAGCGAGATGTTTCAAAAGAAAGAGAAAAAACGCATCATATCACGCATAAAAACCCCCTCGCGGAAAAAACCTGGACAAGTACATTTGTTGACCGCCGTTCCCATATTTTTCCACTAATATACATACACTGCAAAAACCTGTTCTCGCAAAAATCCCTAAGAAAATCAGATCCTATCAAAAAGTAAGAAAAGTGACCACTCTCAAAAAATGTATCAAATAAATTCAAATCACACAAAACAAAATGAGTTAATCCTCACGAAAAGCTAAGGTTGGGTTTCGCAAAAAGTTATAAAATAAATTGAGCTATACTAAAATAGATGTGGCCAAGTACGGGAGGCTTTATCGTGTGATAAAATCTTCAAATAATGTTGAATGTTGATAGAGAAAAGAATCATGTTCGAAAATGCAGTTGTTTTACCAACCAGAATGAAAATAAAAACTCTGTATCAATAAGGGTCCGAAGCAAAAAAAGATTGCAAGCGAAAAAAAATTAGATGAAAAAGAATTTCGGTCGAAGTACTTGGCGAGGTTGTCACCATGACCGATACATTATGTAAATTAAGTGAAAAAACATTCGTCAAGTACTTCGGCCGAATTTTTTTTTAATCTAATTTTTTTCTATGTTTTATAAAACAATTTGTAAGTCAAGAACGATGCATCATATTCTTCCGTCATTTCATCTTTGAAAGAATAATAATTCTGAGGCTCCTGACAGTAAAGTTAAATATAATTATCTATTTATAGCTTAGACCGAAATTGCTAATATCCTCGCTGCCTTTTCGCCTATAAATGCCTTATTCTAGTACACAACTTGAAAGCTAATGATAAAGTATTTCATTTTCTGAATTTTTTCCTTGGGGAAAAACTGGTACTTTGAGATCTCTTCTATAACACCTTCCTGCCAAGCTATAATCGAATAATAACCTATCAACGAATTACGAACATCTCGAAAATACTTCGAGTGTGTAGTTAACTCTTTTGAAAACATTATAACTTTTTTCTTATCACAGAAACGAAACGCTGCTATATTTAAATAACCTCAATAACAATGAATTTATGGTAAAAAATCTGTATCATTCTCTTATGTCGAATTAGTAGTGTGAGCAATGCTGATTCCTGACATTGAAATAAATCGATCATGTAATGATGCAGACACGTTGTAAGTTTTTTTTGTTATATACAGGCTCTATTGGAGTTTATATAAAACGAAATATGAAAATACTATAGAAAAAAGAAGTGATATCAAATAGCAAAAATCCCCTCCCGGGGAAAAAAACCTGGACAAGTACATTGGTGGTCCTTCGTTTCCCTATGATATCACAAAAAGTCCAAAACCCCACTTAATTTTTTTTTTTTAATGTTTACTAATTTTATTCATATCCCGGAGGGAAACCAACCATATAGATCACGAAATATCCGGCCAAAAAACCAGACTTCACAATAAATGTTACTTTGAATTTATTTCCACAGAACAATACAAGAATCAAAACATTAAAAAATCAGCATTATCAAGATGAGAAAAATGCCACTTATAATTGGTGTGTAAGAAGTATCAATAGTCTAGAAAAAAATGAAAAAAGGTCGACATCTAAATTACGTGCAGCAGTAAAATTTATGATATCAGTACTAGGACAAGTATTTCTTTGGTGACTGAGAAGATATCAATATGGACGTACCGGCAAAGTATGGCATGCAGTTGATGCATTGCTTCTGGGATCTCCTAAGTCAAGTAGCTACTTTTGTTTTGGCTATGGCGCGACCAATGTTGCCAAATAGTATTTATTTATATGACCTAATGAAACAACATTGCCTGCGCCGTGGCTAAAACAACTAAAAACATTCAGAAACCAGTCGTAAACTCGACACACAAACGCAGGAACAGGAAGTTTCGCATAAGATCCCGTACTTTTGTAATGTTAAAAAAAGGCTTTATTTTATGTTCGTACATGATAGCACAGTTTTGTTTGATTGGTAATAATTTGATGAACGTTCACCACCGTACGTTGAGCGTATACGCACAGAGTACTTGTCCGGTCCATAACTTTTTATTTGATTTTTACTTAAATGAGCAATTTTAATAAAACGTTATGGGCCGGACAAGTACTTTGTGCGTATACGCTCAACGTACGGTGGTGAACGTTCATCAAATTATTACCAATCAAACAAAACTGTGCTATCATGTACGAACATAAATTAAAGCCTTTTTTTAACATTACAAAAGTACGGGATCTTATGCGAAACTTCCTGTTCCTGCGTTTGTGTGTCGAGTTTACGACTGGTTTCTGAATGTTTTTAGTTGTTTTAGCCACGGCGCAGGCAATGTTGTTTCATTAGGTCATATAAATAAATACTATTTGGCAACATTGGTCGCGCCATAGCCAAAACAAAAGTAGCTACTTGACTTAGGAGATCCCAGAAGCAATGCATCAACTGCATGCCATACTTTGCCGGTACGTCCATATTGATATCTTCTCAGTCACCAAAGAAATACTTGTCCTAGTACTGATATCATAAATTTTACTGCTGCACGTAATTTAGATGTCGACCTTTTTTCATTTTTTTCTAGACTATTGATACTTCTTACACACCAATTATAAGTGGCATTTTTCTCATCTTGATAATGCTGATTTTTTAATGTTTTGATTCTTGTGTTGTTCTGTGGAAATAAATTCAAAGTAACATTTATTGTGAAGTCTGGTTTTTTGGCCGGATATTTCGTGATCTATATGGTTGGTTTCCCTCCGGGATATGAATAAAATTAGTAAACATTAAAAAAAAAAAATTAAGTGGGGTTTTGGACTTTTTGTGATATCATAGGGAAACGAAGGACCACCAATGTACTTGTCCAGGTTTTTTTCCCCGGGAGGGGATTTTTGCTATTTTAATGTTCAATGCAGTGAAAAGTTGTACTATACGATAACTGAAATCGTTAGTAACACCGACCTCTAAATCGTCCGATGATTTTAACTTTTTCACCCACGTGCTCACATGCTCTGCAGAACTGTTTTCGGAGCTATAACGGTTCGGAGGTTTTCGATTCGAAATTTTCGATCGACTCCTCGTCACATAGCTCCGTTTTGTTCCCTTTTTCCCCGTGTACACTTTCTTATCCTCCATTTCAACTTGAAAATAATAATTTGGAGCGTTTGATATTCACAAACGAAACGATTCGGAGCGATTAGACACGAATAGCGTCGCTTCTATTCGCAAACTGACGCTATAACGCTATCCCTATACCTGCCATGGAATTTTTTCAATTATCGCCACCAAGTGCTATTTTTCAAAACTATATTTATAACAATAGTTAACCGGCTAACAATAGCCGGTTTTTGTGAAGGGAGCCAAAAGAATACCTGAGAAAGGCGGGAAGAATACCTGGCGACCCTAAGGCGCCCAGCTGCGCGGGACCCCGAGCGTCGCGGACCGCTGCACCGCTCCACAAAATATTCAATATCTACGAAAATAATTATTTTTTCGACCTGGGTCCAACGGCATTTCAATCTTAAAAGTATTTTAGATTTTTTAAAATGGTTTTCAAAAAATCGATTTTTTGAAGCCGTCACAGTGGTGTTGTCCCTTAAAGCATTAGCATCTTCAGATGATTCGTCGTCATCATCGTCAACTAAGGACTCTGCATAGTTATCAGCATCAGCTAAGGGCTCTGCATCACCTTCAATTGCTCCATGCCAAATATCATTAGAAGAAATGTCATGGAGCGCGCTGTTTTCTTCATCCTCCTCTTCCTCCTCCTTCTTGATATTCACTTTTTCATCCTTAATTTCATACTTCAGATTTTTGTTATATGAAACCAGCTCCTCTAACGGTCCAATGATCGGTTTAAACACATCTTGCATTTTCAGCTGTGCAGTATCGCGACCACTTTTTAACTTTCGATGTTTTCGTCTAATCGCATCACTCGCCTTGGCAAGTTCACACAATACATCCTTTTCTCTCAAAAGTTCTTTGCTCTTCATGTTGACGCAAGCAAGTTAGACTTAAGACTGTCTCTCATACCACAATGAGCCATCATTTGTTATCAATAGTTAGAAAAGAATCGAATCCTTTTCTATATCTACTGCCATTCAATTCACTGTCCTTGTCAACCGTAATAAATCCATACTTGTCCAACTTCCAACATTTTACACACATGTTTTTGAAGTATGTATAAGTCATATCCGTATTCACATGGTCATTATACACATGTTTAAGGTTCATATCATCCTGTTTAAATAGCACTACAAAATTTGCATTGTCTCTCACGAGATGTTTCGGAATACGAGTGTATGTTTGACAAAGATAAAAACTGTCTACAATCTCATGTCGTCCCATGGAAAAAAACGCTCTCACATTATCCTGTTTTTCACATGCTATATCGTCGAAGATGAATATGGAATTTGGACGGGCATCACTTGATGTGATAACTTGTTCATGCTCATTGAATAGAAAATATTCAACTCCTTCCAACGGTCGAAGTAATTGCTCGAGCAGTCTATATTTTAGCTGCTTCAGAGATTTAAAGTAGAGATATATCTTCTCAAATCTCAAACCATTTGGATGTATTAGCAGCGTGAGTAAAGCATTAGTGTTTCCACAATTCGATGGACCACAAAACACGGCACGATTACTGTCAGGTAGTATATTCCCAAGACGCTTACTTTTCGTTGCACCACCACCACCATCGACAAATTCATCGAAATTTATTATGGGGAGTTGACCACCTTGTTTCTTCGACACCATCTCTCATACGACGGAAAAATCGTATAAATGCGACTTTATAATGCGAATAATGCTCAGTCGAGTTGTAGCCGCCGGTGATGATTGTGCACGATAAACCTAGTAAAGGTTTAGTCAACAGTGTAAGTAGATATACAAGGGGGTTTCTAGATACAGATTCCTGTTACCGACACTTACCGACCCCTCAGCCAAGACACGAACCCCTTCTAGAACCTTCCAGAAACTTCTGGAACTTTCTCGAAGGTTCGATGATGACGTCATGCGTCCCCTCTCGAAACGTCAAGGTCAATGAGAGTCGCAAGATAGAGGTTGTTCCTTCTCGAAGGTTCGATGATGACGTCACGCGTCTCTTCTCGAAGGTTCGACGATGACGTCAAGGTCAATAAGAGTCGCAAGATAGAGGTTGTTCCATCTCGAAGGTTCGATGATAACGTCACGCGTTTCTTCTCGAAAGTTCGATGATGACGTCAGGGTCAATGAACGTCAAGGTCAATGAGAGTCGCAAGATAGAGGTCGTTCCTTCTCGAAGGTTCGATAATGACGTCAATGTCATTGAGGATCAGGGTCAGCGGAGGGTAATGAGGGCGACAAGACGACAGGATGTTTATACTGCACGTGTGAAAGATGTATCGGTATATATAAACGGTATCAAATTTCAAATACGCAGTGGCAAGATTTATAACATAAACAGAATAAGGTGATATCGGCTGTGTGTGTGATATAGCTTATACGCCCCTCTTACATGCAAAACTTATAATTCCAAAAAATTGGACGCAAATAATTTTGTTTATACTCCACGTGTGAAAGATTAAAGACAATATGCCTAACCTTGGTAGACGCATAGGGGTGGGGGTACACGATGACAGCCCTCTCGAAGTTTCGATTCTTGAAACATTCAACAATTGTTTTTCGAGTGATGCTAAGCATCCAAAAAAAACGGTGTGAATTAAAAGAAAGATTGGAGCTACTATTGAAAAATATTAAAGAGGTGCAAAATTTGCTTGAAGTGAGATTGCAAGTGAATCAACTTACGAAAGAATTGGAAAGTGGATTTAATATCAAAATAACATGGAAATAGCAAAAATCCCCTCCCGGGGAAAAAAAAACCTGGACAAGTACATTGGTGGTCCCTCGTTTCCCTATGATATCACAAAAAATCAAAACCCCACTTAATTTTTTTTTTTTGATGTTTACTAATTTTATTCATATCCCGGACGGAAACCAACTATATAGATCACGAAATATCCGGCCAAAAAACCAGACTTCATAATAAATGTTACTTTGAATTTATTTCCACAGAACAAAACAAGAATCAAAACATTAAAAAATCAGCGTTATCAAGATGAGAAAAATACCTCTTATAATTGGTGTGTGAGAAGTATCAATAGTCTAGAAAAAAATGAAAAAAGGTCGACATCTAAGTTACGTGCAGCAGTAAAATTTATGATATTAGTACTAGGACAAGTATTTCTTTGGTGACTGAGAAGATATCAATATGGACGTACCGGCAAAGTATGGCATGCAGTTGATGCATTGCTTCTGGGATCTCCTAAGTCAAGTAGCTACTTTTGTTTTGGCTATGGCGCGACCAATGTTGCCAAATAGCATTTACTTATATGACCTAATGAAACAACATTGCCTGTGCCGTGGCTAAAATAACGAAAAACAAGCAGGAACAGGAAGTTTCACATAAGATCCCGTGCTTTTGTAATGTAAAAAAAAAAAACTTTAATTGATGTCTGTACATGATAGCACAGTTTTGTTTGATTGGTAATAATTTGATGAACGTTTACCACCGTACGTTGAGCGTATACGCACAGAGTACTTGTCCGGCCCATAACTTTTTATTATATATTATACATATTTTATTATATTATTATAAATTTCTGACGGCGAAAAGCAACGCATGCAACGAAAAGCACCTCCAATTTGATTTTCACTTGAATGAGCAATTTTTATAAAAAATTATGGACCGGACAAGTACTCTGTGCGTATACGCTCAACGTACGGTGGTAAACGTTCAACAAATTATTACCAATCAAACAAAACTGTGCTATCATGTACAGACATAAATTAAAGTTTTTTTTTTTACATTACAAAAGCACGGGATCTTATGTGAAACTTCCTGTTCCTGCTTGTTTTTCGTTATTTTAGCCACGGCACAGGCAATGTTGTTTCATTAGGTCATATAAGTAAATGCTATTTGGCAACATTGGTCGCGCCATAGCCAAAACAAAAGTAGCTACTTGACTTAGGAGATCCCAGAAGCAATGCATCAACTGCATGCCATACTTTGCCGGTACGTCCATATTGATATCTTCTCAGTCACCAAAGAAATACTTGTCCTAGTACTAATATCATAAATTTTACTGCTGCACGTAACTTAGATGTCGACCTTTTTTCATTTTTTTCTAGACTATTGATACTTCTCACACACCAATTATAAGAGGTATTTTTCTCATCTTGATAACGCTGATTTTTTAATGTTTTGATTCTTGTTTTGTTCTGTGGAAATAAATTCAAAGTAACATTTATTATGAAGTCTGGTTTTTTGGCCGGATATTTCGTGATCTATATAGTTGGTTTCCGTCCGGGATATGAATAAAATTAGTAAACATCAAAAAAAAAAAATTAAGTGGGGTTTTGATTTTTTGTGATATCATAGGGAAACGAGGGACCACCAATGTACTTGTCCAGGTTTTTTTTCCCCCGGGAGGGGATTTTTGCTATTTGATATCACTTCTTTTTTCTATAGTATTTTCATATATTTCGCTTTATATAGACTCTAATAGAGTCTGTATTTAACAAAAAAAGTTACAACGTATTTGCATCATTACATTATCGATTTATTTCAATGTCAGGAATCAGTACTGCTCACACTACTAATTCGACATAAAAGAGAATGAGACAGATTTTCTACCATAAATTAATTGTTACTGAGGTTGTTTAAAAATAGGAGCGTTTCGTTTCTCTGATAAGAAAAAAAGTTATAATGTTTTCAAAAGAGTTAACTACACACTCGAAGTATTTTCGAGATGTTAGTAATTCGTTGATAGGTTATTATTCGATTATAGCTTGGCAGGAAGGTGTTATAGAAGAGACGTCAAGTACCAATTTTTCCCCAAGGCGAAAATTCAGAAAATTAAATACTTTATCATTAGCTTTCAAGTTGTGTATTAGAATAAGGCATTTATGGGCGAAAAGGCAGCGAGGATATTAGCAATTTCGGTCTAAGCTATAAATAGATAATTATATTTAACTTTACTGTCAGAAGCCTCAGAATTATTATTCTTTCAAAGATGAAATGACGGAAGAATATGATGCATCGTCCTTGACTTACAAATTGTTTTATAAAACATAGAAAAAAATTAGATTAAAAAAAAATTCGGCCGAAGTACTTGACGAATGTTTTTTCACTTAATTTACATAATGTATCGGCCATGGTGATAACCTCGCCAAGTACTTCGGCCGAAATTCTTTTTCATCTAATTTTTTCTCGATTACAATCTTTTTTTGCTTCGGACTCTTATTGATACAGAGTTTTTATTTTCATTCTGGTTGGTAAAACTGCAGCATTTTCGAACTTGATTCTTTTCTCTATCAACATTCAACATTATTTGAAGATTTTATGTCACACGATGAAGCCTCCCGTACTTGGCCACATATATTTTAGTATAGCTCAATTTATTTTATAACTTTTTGCGAAACCCAACCTTAGCTTTTCGCGAGAATTAATTCATTTTGTTTTGTGTGATTTGAATTTATTTGATACATTTTTTGAGAGTGGTCACTTTTCTTACTTTTTAATAGGATTCGATTTTCTCAGGGATTTTTGCGAGAAAAGGTTTTTGCAGTGTATGTATATTCGTGGAAAAATATGGGAACGGCGGTCAACAAATGTACTTGTCCAGGTTTTTCCCGCGAGGGGGATTTTTATGCATGATATGATTCGTTTTTTCTCTTTCTTTTCAAACATCTCGCTTTGTATAGATTAGAAAAAAGTTATATCGGGAAATTATCGCTTTTTCATTTCCAAACCCTGACCCCTTCTACTTTGAGTCAGGTTTTTTCCCCATGAAATAAAGGGACACGTGTTTTGGAATTTTCAATTTGGCATTTTTTTTATTCTCGAGCCAGTCAAATTTTTTTGACATTTCGCTTTACCTTTCTGGAATCAGGCTAAAATAAGTCGGGAACTTGGAGTCTGATACAAAAATTTACAAAGCTTTTGAGGGCAAGATTAGAGCAGTCAGAACTTTTCCATAGAATTTGTAGCTATTTGAATTTGTGTTTATCAAAGAAACATATTAAACAGCAGTATCTCCTTGTTATATTTGTAGATTTGTGGTAAAAAATATTACGCTTATTTCAGCTTGTTGATAAAAATGGAGCGACTTTTTTCGAAATTTTTCATTTTTGATTTATGATAAAATAAACGACCAGTTTGATGTATGTTTAGAGAAAACATTTTGAATCTATTGTGAAAAAAATTCACGCATTTTTTCATTCTTATTTTTATTAACAAGGTGGAATCAATATTCTCATTGAATATAGAAAAGTTCAAATAGTATGTTATGGGAACTCCAAAACAATATATTGAACAAAGCGGACAAACTCAGATCAGGATCGTACCCAAAAGAATGAAATGAAGCTTTGAGCAAATTTTGATACCATCAAAACCAGAGCGACTGTAGAGGAAAGCCTTTGGAATAAAATTTTTTCAATTTATTATGCCATAATCGGAGCTAGGAAGTGGAAATACTTAGCACACATGTCTCCTCTTCACAAAATGTTCAAAGTTTGTAGATATCGGCTACATTCCGATGATACAAATTTTGATACTATCAAAAGAAGAGCACCCGAAGACTTTCTAAAACAACTTTTTAAATTTATTATGCCACAACTAAAGTGGAAATGTGAAAAAACATAGTGCACTTTAAGCCCAATAAAGTTCAGAAAATTCGGATGTATCTATTGCGTTCCGAGGACAGAAATTTTAATCCCATCAAAAATGAACAGCCGAAGACTTTTTGTAATAAATTTTTCAATTCATAATGCACAATCAGAGACAGAAAGTGGAAATACTTGGTGCACATGTCGCTTCACAAAATGTTAAAAGTTTGTAGGTATCGGCTACATTCCCATGATACAAATTTTGATATTTCTAACAATAATGGCCGTGAAAGCTTCAAAACTAGAACTTACAGATATTTTAATATTATCTTTGAATTTTGAAAAGTTCAGAAAGTATGTTATGGATATTTTAAAACAATAAATTCAACAAAGCGGGTAATCTTATATCAGTACTATGCCCAAGAAAATGAATCGAGTTGAGTTGTACCTGTTGCATCCGTAGAGCAAATCTTTTTGAAAATATTTTTCAATTCGTTATGCCACAATAGAAGCCAAAAAGTAGAAATACTGAGCACACATGTTGCTCCAGGAAATTTCCAAAGTTTGTAAGTATACGTTGCGTTCCAATGAAACAAATTTTTATACTTCCAGAAAAAAAGGAACCAAAGACTTTCTGACAATTTTTTGGATTAATCATGCTACAACTCAAACATTGGGCTCAATAAAGTTTATGAATTTTGTATGTAGCCATTACTTTTCGAAGCCAAATTTAAATCCCATCCAAAAATGAGCAACTGAAGAATTTTCATAATAAAATTTTCAAGTCCTAATAATGCCACTATTCGAACCAAAAAGTGGAAATATTGGGCACACTTGTCACTTCACAGATATTTCAAAGTCTGTACGTATCTGTTGCAATTCAATGATACAAATGTTGATAATATCAGTAAAAACATCAGAAGACTTTCTGAAACAATTTTTCAAAATTTATTATGCTACAACTAAAGTGGGGAAGTGAAAAAATATAGCTCAAAAGAGCCGAATGAAATTCTAAAATTTTGCATATATTCATGGTGTTCCGAAGACAATAATTTTTATGCCGTTGACAAATGAGCAACCGCAGAATTTTCATAACAAAATTTTTAATTCATAATACCACAATCGGAGCCAAAAAGTGGAAATACTTGGAACATTTGTTGCTTTACAGAATTTCCAAAGTCTGTAGGTATCCGTTGCAATCCAATGATACAAATTTTGATATTAGTAAAAAAACATAAGAAGATTTCCTGAAACAATTTTTCAAAATTCATTATGCTACAACTAAATTAGGTAATTGAAAAAAAGTAGTGCACATTGGGTCCAACAAAATTCTGAAATTTTACATGTATGCATGGCATTCTGAAGCCAGCAATTCTTAACCCAACGACAAATGAGCAATCGAAGAATTTTCATAACAAAATTTTCAATTCCTAATGCCATAATCAAAACCAAAAAGAGAAAATACTTAGCACATCTGTGGCTTCACAGAATTTTCAAAGTCTATAGGTATCCATTGCAATTCAGTTATACAAACTTTGTTAATATCAGTAAAAACACATCGGAAGGCTTCCTGGAACAATTGTTTAAAATTCATTATGCTACAACTAAAGCGGGGATGTGAGAAAATATAGAGCATATTGAGCCAAACAAAATTCTGAAAGTTTGCATATATCCATGGTGTTCCGAAGACAATATTTTTGATCCCATTGACAAATGAGCAACCGAATAATTTTCATAACAAAATTTTCAATTCATAATGCTAAAATCGGAGGCAAAAAGTAGAAATACTTGGTATATTTGTCGCTTCACACAATTTCCAAAGTCTGTAGGCATTCGTTGCAATCCAAAGATATAAATTTTGATAATGTCAGAAAAAACACATCGGAAGACTTTCTGAAATAATTTTTTAAAATACATTATGCTACAACTAAAGCGGGGATGTGAAAAAATATAGAGCATATTGAGCCAAACAAAATTCTGAAATTTTGCATATATCCATGGTGTTCCGAAGACAATATTTTTGAGATCCCATTGACAAATGAGCAACCGAAGAATTTTCATAACAAAATGTTCAATTCATAATGCTACAATCAGAGCCAAAAAGTGGAAATACTTGGTACATTTGTCGCTTCACAGAATTTCCAGAGTCTATAGGTATTCGTTGCATTCCAAAGATACAAATTTTGATAATACCAGGATATGGAGTATATACCGCCATAGTCTTTTGACATAAAGATATATTATACGAGCCATTTTGACATAAAGATATATCGTTACTTACTACGGTTATCATCCAGATGCATCCATATATATCCAGATGCAGGTTGACAGTGTATTTGTCTATTAATTCATCAAACGCGAGATGATTCTAGACCATATTTTGGATAGAAAAACGACGTCGAAAATCTTTTGAAATGGACCAACAATTATCATGTAAGGAACATTTTATGATGTACAAATCTTATTATGGCAAGCGAGGAACATTTTATAATAAAGAGGAAAGGAACCAATAAAATAAATTGTCAACGGTGTAGAGTTAAAAAAAATATTTATTAGACACTGCTCAAAACTCGGCATGATAATAACAAACTTTGCCATATACATTATTTTGACACTCATTATTAGTTTTATAGAGTTTCTTTTCCAAATTTACATCAATTCGCACCAATCATGATTAACAGTTCAATGTACACCATTTCATAGTTATCAAAGAAACGAAAAGAATAATTTCTCAAGAAATCTTATACGAGGAACATTTAATCACGAAAGAGAAAAGAGATCGCTTTCGTTTCCGTCGTAGAGTTAAGTGTGGAAAATAAAAACTGCAGGGTTAACAATAATAAAAAATACATATTCATTTCGGCACTGTTCGAAAGTTGATTAAAAGCACTTCACTACTTTCACACCATCACTTTCTTATTATTACTGTAACCAAGAGTCGATCGAACCTAACCACGATATTTATAACCTCACAACTGTTCGTGAAAAAACATTAATATTTTCAATACTGTTTAAGCCACGAGATGCCAATTAGTCGCGATCGAAATGGGGAAAAAAAAATATATCTTTCTTCAACCAAAGTTCCAAATTTATAATGGATATCACACATTTTTTGTAGCCTGACACAAACGAAGAATAATAGACAAGTGGCGATTAAACACGTAAAAACGTTTCAACGATTATAAGTATTATTTAACCAAACTCACACCTCCCACACTGTTTTTACGAAACTTCGATCAAACTTTCAAACCTCAAAAAACAATTTAATAAATACTATATTGTCACTTATCACTTATCCCGATTGATTTTTCTGAATTTTGTCACTGATTCCCGATTTTACGACGAATGCGCGTTAAAACGGTTATTTATTACTGTTTATAACCAAACTGTTCCACACGTCCTGGACTGTTTTCATCATTTATTTTTTGAATTCCGTTTCACACAGATTCACACATTGCGCATGACTCGTTTCATTGCGCAGTTGCGTGTTGCGCATCATTATGCGCATGCGCACTTGTTCACATCAAAATGAGACCCAACGAACACGACCACAGATCACACACCTTTAATGGTATTATCACAGATACAGACACCAACCAATCAGAAACTCGAGAGGCTTCAAGAGGTCTTTGATGGTGTTATCACAGATACAGACACCAACCAATCAGAAACTCGAGAGGCTTCAAGAGGCCTTTGATGGTGTTGTATACAGACACGTCAAAAATCCTTCACACAATGATAGAAAAATGGGTAATTTTGACCAGTGCAAAGTTTTTTCTCAGCAATTACGCCACCAATCATGCTAATCTTAGGCTCAATCGATAGAGAATTTAGTCTCCAGTTCAATTTTCAAAGCATCAAATGGCTCCTGAGCTTCGTAATTAAACGAAAACGCATGTCAATTTTACCCCCACCACCGCGAATCGTTTTATTCAGAGAAAGTATAGACTCGGCGAGCTCGGGCCAGCAGACGACAGAGCTGTCAATGTACTTGTCCCGAGACTCTACCGAGTCTCTTGATCTATCGAAAATCAACAAAGTGGGGCGATTGGACAACTTTCTTCCGACTAAGAAGATGTCTGAACTGAAAGTGGGCAAAAAGTACATAGTCAACGATCTCCGTACCGTGCAGACAAAATATGGAATCAGAATAATAGCTGACCTCAATGGCAAATTCTGTGTGTTCTTACCTGCTAGAATAGCTAAGGTCTTGACCGAAGATGCAATTTACCTGGAGGAATTGACAAGTGCAGCCCACCAGGTTCGTTTGCAGATGGAGTATCAGGGTGGAGAATATAACCAAATTGAATTCCAATATTTGGCAGAAAAAAAAATTAATGATAAATAATTTCTTTCCACCAATATACTGTAATAAATATTTATAAGTGATATTATAATATTTAAATACTGTAATAAATATTTACAAGTGAAAATATATGATTTCACCTACATCTTCCTGTACTTTTATGTAACACCATTAATTGATTACGTAATCTTGTACTTAATCTTTTATAATGTAAACACTGTATTCAACACATTATTTATAATATGAATTTATATTATATCAATTCAAATAAAATTCAAATAATGAAAGGTAAATAAATACTTGGAGATGAAGTTGTATCAAATGTGTGTGATTATTAAACCCATTGACCAAAAATAAAAAATAAAAATTATCTTGAGTTTTCTTTTGCTATAAGCCCATTTGAAATAAGAATAAAAGGATTACATTTAAAAAAACAAATAACTGTATTGAGTATGAAAGATAAAAAAAAAAAAATCCTCATTTCTTTAAAGCCTAACAACTCAGTTATACGTATCTCTGCGTATCGCCATATCTCTCTCACTCATACACACTTAGTTTATATTTTCTTCGAATCTCTGCCCTTGCTCTCTCATACGCATGCTTTGTTTATTATTTGCTTCGGGATAAGGACGTGTTATAATGCGTTATTTCAAACTCTGGCACAGCTCTTGATTTTTACGCCTCTACTATATATATATATATATTAAGAGCCACGGTAGCGGTTCGACGTCAAGTGTTTATATATCTATATATACACAGGGTATGATTTACAAAAGATTTAGTTGAAATATAATCGAATGGCGTTATTTTTTATTATCACCATCGTACATATAATATGAATGTATTATCCCCCTGTATTAATCTATGCAAAAAAAATTGGAAATAGCAAAATACTATAATGGAAATACAATGAAAAATATAAAGCGAAATAACAAATTATGAGGGGGAGGAGCTGACTGCAGATAGTAATTTAAATTTTTTTAAAAAAATATCCATTGTCGGTTTTTTCGGGGGTAGCGGTCACCCCCTGATATTGCATGACAGCGGCAGTATCTGGAGCCAGTCTCATCACTTGAATGAGGCTCATAATGAGATCTGCTAATTCCTCAATTTGGTGTTGATTGATCCCCGCAATCCACTCATTTGGGATTGTAACTGAGAAGTCAGCCGTCTCCATTTTCTATAACAGATTCAAATGGACGACCGATTTTAATTGTTTTTTGCTTTAACTTGTAGGTACCTTTTATCGAAACAGTTTTACTTACTGTCACTTTTTGCTAGTTTAATCGCGACTAGCGTTGTTTAATCAGCCACTGGTTTAATCACCGCTGAGTTGGTCCAATATTTTTTTTATATTATAAACAATGGATTTTAATCTAGAAAAAGAAATTATCAGAGACTATTCATTTGTTTTCTATAGAAGTTTCTAGTTCTTGATTACAAATCTCGAACACACTCACCACTTTACTTATTTTGCACAGTAGTCAAATTACGACTGATGGAACACACTATCTGATTCTTTTACTGGTCAGTTGCTGACTAAATGAGACTACGATACTCGTACTGGTCAAAGTCGTAAGAATATATAAACAATCACCATGATCGAACACTCTCGAATATTTGTCACCATTAGTATTTATGTTTTAGTCAATGGACCTCTGTACGTTATAGTAGAAACTTCTAGGCAAAGGAATCGAATAATAATTTTCACTCGTTGTCCCCTAAGAGTGTTCCGTAAAAAGGTTAATCCCCCCCCCCCTTCACCCTCTTTATCCCCTCCACTACTGAAACCAAACTTAAAGGATTGAAGAAATTACTTATCCGTTCGCGTTCTATAAAAAGGGTCCTCACAAAACTGGAGAACGCAGTCAATTCTTCACCGTGTTATTATTCGTTTAATAGGAAAGATTATAAACAATGGATTCAGAAAGATGTCTCAAGCTTATAGATATTATGGAGAGAGCTTATAGGCTTCTTGAAAATAAATCTTCATCAATTGAAATCGAGAAGTGGTTGACATTTGGCACGCGAAATATTAGGCTACTAAACAAAATATTAAGAAGTGCTTCAACAGTTGGAGAAAAAATGAGAATATTATCAACCATCGGAATTCTGAAATCTTTAACAGCTAAATTTAAATTTTCTCATAAAACTGGCGATGGTGTACAACAACGAAGACAAAGAAGAAGCGATCGGGTGCAGTAGGTAGATTTAGAAACGGCATTTCAGGGACGAATTAGAACCGGGGCCGTCATCAATTTACAACACAAAGATTTGCTACATTTTCTGGTAGACTCTAAAAAGCTAATTATCACTAGAGTAAAGAATGCTTTACAGAAAGGAGAAAATTTAAAAGTGAACGTTGTATTATGTTGTAAATTCAACATAGTGAAAAGTGATACAATTATTGAAGAGAAAAAATTTTTTATTACCAAAAATGAAATCATCCTACGAGCAACAGATTTAAATGTGTGGTTCAATGAACATGTAAAAGATAAGTTATTGGTAAAGACTGAAGAGTTCCGGGAAAAAGATTCAGGCTGGTCATTAGTTGAAATCGTAAATCTTTCAGTGAATATAAACAGATATGTACCATTGCGAGGTGGTTCTTCCACTTACACACAGCTACCCAAGTTTATTAGAGACAAAAAGGCTGTTGTAAACATCAAAAGCAATGATCCCTACTGTTTTCTTTGGGCAGTCACAGCAGCTTTATTTCCAACGTATAACAATTCTACTGCAACAAGTTCGTATCCACATTTCAGCTCAGTGCTACAATATGATGGTTTGACATTTCCAATATCTCTAGATAACATTTCCAAATTTGAGAAATTGAATGATCTTTCGATTAACATTTATGGTATAGAGCGCGATGAGAGAAAAAAAAATAAGGTGATAGTACCAATTTATTTGAGCCAACGAAAGTCAAATAAGCCCACCATTCATCTTCTTGTATTAGAAACTGTAATTGATATCGGTGATGCCGATGATGATTATGCTGGTGATATGTTTAATAATAGAGTGTTTCATTTTGCATGGATTCGAAACTTATCACGATTGGTAAAGTCGCAAATTTCCAGACACAAATGTCAAACTTGGCTTTGTGATCGATGTTTGAATCACTTCAATTCTGAAAAATATTTACATCAACATATACTTGATTGTGTTAATATAAATAAAAGTCGGGTTATTCTTCCTGAATATTGTGATCAAATTGTAGAATTTAAAAACTTCCGACATAAAGAAGATGTACCATTTTGTATCTACGCTGACCTTGAATGCTTATTACAACCGATCGTTGAAGCAACAAAAAACACAACGGTCTATCAAAAGCATATTCCATACAGTATTGCATATTATTTACATTGTACATTTGATGATTCGATTTCTAAGTTTAAAATTAATCGAGGGGAAAATTGCATTGAATGGTTCAAGAACGAGCTGAAAAACTTGGCTGAAACGTTGAACGTTCATTTTCAAACAATAGTACCGATGGAACCCTTGAACCTTGATCAAGTAAATGAATTCAATTCTGCGAAAACTTGTCATATTTGTGAAAAACCATTTACCAGCGAAGATAAAAAGCATCATGACCATTGTCATTTCACAGGAAAGTTTCGCGGTGCTGCACATCCAGCCTGTAACTTGAATTACAAAAATTCACACGCTATTCCTGTGATTTTTCATAACTTATCTGGATACGATTCTCATTTTTTAATCAAAGCATTAGCTACATCATTTAAAGGTCAAACTACCCTCTTACCTGTCAACAAGGAAAAGTACATATCTTTCACTAAATATGTAGAAGGAACCATCATAAATTTCCGTTTTATTGATTCATTCCGCTTTATGTCTAGCAGTCTTGAAAAATTGGCGTTATATTTGACAGATGAACAAAAAGTAATTACACGAAAATACTGTAATAATCCAGAAGAATTCCAATTGTTGACAAGAAAAGGAGTATTTCCATATGATTATGTAGATAGTTGGGATAAACTCGAAGAAAAACATCTACCAAGCATTGAAAATTTTTATTCCAGATTAAATGATGAGGATATTTCTCAAAATGATTATTCACACGCGTGTGATGTCTGGCATGCTTTTGATGTTAAAACATTAGGCGAATATTCAGATCTATATTTACACACTGAAGTTCTCCTTTTAGCTGATATTTTTGAAAATTTTCGGTGTAATTGTCGCTCAACTTATAATTTAGATCCTCTGCATTATTACACAGCGCCCGGCCTTGCATTTGATGCCATGCTTAAATATACTGGTATCGCAATAGATCTCCTACTTGACATTGATATGGTGATGTTTGTTGAAAAGGGTATCCGAGGTGGTGTAGCCCAGTGTTCAAATAGATATGCAAGAGCTAACAATAGATATATGGGGCAATCCTTCAATCCACAGGAAGAAGAATCCTACTTAATGTATTTTGATGTTAATAATTTATACGGAGCAGCTATGAGTCTTTATTTACCCTATAGCTAATTTGAGTGGGTATCAAATTTCGAGCAACTGAATGTTTGTAACGTATCAAACGAATCTTCTGAAGGTTATATACTTGAAGTTGATTTAGAATATCCGTGTGAACTTCATGAATTACACAAAGACCTACCTCTATGTCCTGAGCATTACGTACCTCCTAGCCCAGAATCCAAGCAATGTAAATTAACTACTACATTGTTTTCCAAAGAAAAGTATGTGATTCACTACCAAGTTTTAATGCAATGTTTGAGTTTGGGCATGAAATTGACTAAAATTCATAGAGTTCTGAAATTCAAACAAGCACCGTGGCTGAAAAAATATATAAATTTGAATACCGAAATGAGGAAAAAATCCAGGAACGATTTTGATAAAAACTTTTATAAATTGATGAACAATGCAGTTTTTGGAAAAACCATAGAAAACGTTCGAAAGTATAAAAACGTTAAACTAGTTACCAAATGGAATGGGAGGTACGGTGCAAGAGCCCTTATTGCTAAACCCAATTTCCATAGTTGTACTGTTTTTGATGAGGACATGGTCATAATTGAATTGAACAAATCAACGATTACACTGAACAAGCCAATATACGTAGGGTTTTCTATCCTTGATCTGTCCAAGACATACATTTATGACTTTCATTATAATTATGTGAAGAAAAATTTTGGTGACCGGGCAAAATTGATGTACACAGATACGGACAGTCTTCTGTACCATTTTACTGTCCCTGATATATATGAATCCATAAAATGTAATCTTGATAAATTTGATACGTCTGACTATCCTGTAAATAATGTATATAAAATGCCTCAGGTGAATAAAAAAGTTATAGGATTGATGAAGGATGAAAACAATGGAAAAATAATGACTGAATTTATAGGTTTAAGAGCAAAGTTATATTCGTTCAAAGTATTAGGGGAAAGCACAGCAAAAAAACGTGCCAAGGGCGTCAAAGGATCCACTTTAAAAAAGATTGTATTCAAGGATTACCTTGAGTGTGCTTTCAATCATCAGAATTTGGTGAAGAGTCAAAACCTAATTCAAAGTAAGAAACATGAGGTTTATACGTTTAAGCAGAACAAGATAGCGCTTAGCTGGAATGACAATAAGCGAAATATATTTCCTCATACAACCGACACGCTTCTATGGGGATATCAAACATGTAAATAAACTGTACCAAAACAGATGTATATAAGGTGTGAATAAATACAGAATTTTCATACATAATTTTTATTCATTTTGAAGGTCTTACAAATCTCTTAAGAGAGATCTAGTATATACGTGTATATATATATATATATATATATACATGCCATTGATCTTGATCGGGACCTGTGTTTACAAAAGATATATGACCTATATACTAATGCTTACTGTTCAGAGCTTGTTTATGAATATAGGAGAAGCACAGTGACCCAGAGAGGGAGACGGTAGAGTTTCACGGTCAAGGAGACATGGAACAGCTGTAATAATCGAAAATAAAGAACACACAGTCATTTTTTTTTCTACTTTTTATTTCTACTATTATATAAAAAAACAAAAAATTATGAAAATCGTTATGAGAAAAATTACAAATCAGATTCATTGATCCAACTGTTGTGAGAGTTATCGAAACCTAGCCATTTTACAAGCAGTTTGTTTCCACGTTTTCGCACAACTTTTTCCACGAGGTAAGTATTTGGATATTTGACGCTTGTGAGTTCCTCTTGATAGAAGCCACCCTCGATCGATTGATCTTGGTAATCCTTGAGCTTGTACATCACGGGATCGGTATTTACGACTTGACTTATTGTAAATATTTCTGTTGACCAGTTTGGGGTATAGCCTTTCTCAAAAACGTGCTTGTACTTGCTGATTCGAACTTTATCGCCAACCTTAAATTTTATTTTTCGCGTTCGATTAACTTGAAATTTTCCGTAGATACGCAGCAAGATACTTTTTTCATTCCGAACGGTGACGTCATTCGGTTTCATTCCAATAGTACGATGTTTGGTATTATTGTAGGCCAATACCAAATCTTCCACAATATCGATCCACTTGTACGATCCTCGTAGAGTAAATTGTTTCCACATTTTACCCTTGAGTGTACGGTTAAAGCGTTCACATATTGATGCTTTCATATTGCTGAAGGTTGAGTACATGCTGATTCCATAGCGTTGGAGAAGAGCTTTGAATTCATTGTTATAAAACTCTTTCCCACGATCAACGTGCAATTTCCTCGGTACACGACCTTTTACAAGTACAGAGTCCATAGCATTTGTAACATCCTTGCCACTCTTCGTTCTCGTTGCAACGACCCAAGCATACTTTGAAAAAATATCTACAATTGTTAGTAGATACTTGTAACCGTTGTTGAATTGCGTGTATGCTGTCATATCGACGAGATCAGCCTGCCAGGTCTCATCCAATCCGCGCATGACAACATGGCGACGCGGATAATTTTTTCGAGCCGGTCTATGAAGCTCTTCTGCTATTGCTGCTTTCTTCATGTTCTAGCGCAACAAGTCGATCATTCAATTGGGATATTATTTGGGAATTACGGAGTGTGAATTCTTGTTGAGCTTTGATCGCAGATCCGAGATCTTTTATAGCGTCTTTCACACGGGATTCAAGGCTATGGATCATCAGTTTACTGTCGTTGTTGGAATTAACTTTCTCGAATGTTCTCAGTCCCTCTTCCAAATGAGCAATGAGCTGAGAGTTGCGCGTAATGAGTTCTTGTACCGTCTCACTGTCAATACGCTGCTGTTTAATATTTTCTTGAAATTGTGTCTCGAGACCGTGAAACATTATCTCATGATCGTCTACATTATCTCGTAGGGATGATGTAACGGCGTATACAAGTCTAACTTCTTCCTGTATAGCACTTCTCATCACTTCAACAGATACAGCATCGTGTTGCTCGATAGCAGCAGCTATATTGCACAATCTTCTATTGTCTATGTCATATTGACCATCGGCGGTAATTTTGAATCCTTCACCGGGAGGACCCCGACCACCGCTGGCAATACTCTTAATCCTCGATAATTGACGACCAAACACGTCGACACTCATGACTCAAATGAATCCAAGGAGTGCGTACTGTCTAATAAATAATTTCAGCTTCACGCAACTCTTCAATGATTGAAATAATTTCGTTGGAATGACTAGAGTTCCCAGCTGATTGGGAGGCAAGGAGCAGTCGCAGTCGATCCACTAGTTCATTAGGATCGTCCCAATAAACATAATCCATCTTTCTGTGTCTTTTCGCAACCATATAGCGTGGTAGAGCTTTACCGGTTTTTCGCCTCGGTGATAGAAGCATATTCGCAATAACATTTTTGTACTTGATGCCTTTCATGCGAATGGGTTTGTTGGGTCTATAGTACTTTCGATGCGCATACGTGCTAGTAACAATTGCACAATAATTATCCATATCTGCTGCAGTTACGATCTCTCTGTTCGGAGACTTTTTGAATATCAATTCGAGCAAACCGGGGGATAGTTCGTAAGTCTTGTTCTTAACTGACAAGCGCCCATTGTCGAAAGTTACTGGTGAATCGCCAATCATCAGGACTCCTCCCCTCATTTGTCGAACACCGTACGAATCATCAAGCTCTTTTTTTTCACTCGTCTCGAACATTCGTAGGTACTGCTGTACAAGCGGTTCAATGGGAGATACTTCAGATGTTTCTTGCAAAACCGATGGATCCTTGCCAGACGATGAATCCTTGTCGGACGATGAATCCTTATCGGAAGATAAATCTAATATTTGTTGTTGATAATCGTCATCATCTTCATGCGCAGTTCTAAATGTATTATCCAAATCACCCTCCTCTTCCTTCAAGGCTGCATTCTCTTCTTTCCAAGCTGCTTCCTCCTTTTCTTGTTTCAGCTTTTCCTTCTTAATGTTTTCCAGCTTTACCGACTGATCGACTAGCTTTTGCAATGGAGTTACCACGGGTTTGAAAACTTCGCTCAGCTCCTTATCCGCTGTGATCTTCCCCAATTTTATCATTCTGTGCTTGCGTCGAATCGCATTGCTCACGCTTGCGATTTGACGTAATACGTTTTTCTCCTTATTGAGGTTAGTACTCTGCATATTGACACTATTGAGATTAGACTTCGACTGCGCTTATGTCTTTCGAGATTGCAAATTTATAAAACAGTCAAAACCCTTCCTGTAGCGACCCTCATTCAGCTCTCTGTCCTTGTCTATTACAACAAATCCATATTTACTTTCGTTCCAGCACACCGAACACAGATCCTTAAACTGCATATATGTCATATCGGTATTGACATGGTCATCGAAGATATGCTTCAAGTTCATTTCATCCTGGCGAAACAACACGAGTAGATTAGTATTATCGCGTACGAGATGTTTAGGAATACGCGCATATGTTTGACAGAGATAGAAGCAGTCAACATCTCTGTGCCGACCCATGCAAAAGAAGGCTCTCATGTTATCCTGCTTCTCACAGGCCACATCGTCGAAAATCATAATGGAGTTTGGCTTAGTGTCCTCCGGTTTGATCACTTGCTCATGATCCGCGAAAGGGAAGTATCCCACTCCTTTCACAGTTTCGAGTAGACGCTTGAGAAACTTGTATTTCGCTTGATTCAGCGATTTTGAATATACATATACATTCTCAAATCTCAAGCCATTAGGATGTGTTATGAGGGTGAGAAGAGCATTAGTCTTTCCACAATTGGATGGACCGCAAAATACTGCACGCACGCTGCTTGGCAACAAATCTCCATGACGTCTCTCTCGTACATTCTGTTGTACAAGCTCGTCAAAATTCTTCATAGGTAGTTTCGTTGACTGATCACTGAACCTCATCTTGAGAATGACTGACGTCAAATGCATGGATGGTACCTTTATAAAAGGACGATGATATAAGTATAACTTGCATCTAAATTTTATTTCAGTATCACTTTGTACTTTCTACGAATAGGATCGTGTGCAGAGCGACATGAGCAATTCAGGAGATTCATCCAATCCCATCGCTAAAAGCTTGAAAAAATTTGCAGAAGAGGTGAATCAACGGTGTCCTCCTTCTAATCCCTCCGATGTGAATGTTGGGAAGATCACGGGAAGTCAATCATTTGCAGGAAAAGTTGATCCTGGACGATATGGAACTATAGGCGATAAAAAGAAATAGGCTATAAATAGAATATTCCGAAGAAACCATTGCTCAGTCTTGAACGATTCGTTGTTACGTTATGATCGTGCATAAGCGCGGCAAAGGATTTGTAAACGATCTGATTAATAAGCTTCCTATTGAGTTACACGTACCGGGATACCAATACTGCGGTCCTGGTACTAAATTGGCAAAGAGACTTGCACGAGGTGATCCGGGAATCAATCCGCTTGACGCTGCGTGCAAAGAGCACGATATCGCATACTCAAAAAATCGAGATAACCTCTCCGCTCGACACACAGCGGATAGAATCCTCGAGGAGAAGGCTTGGAAACGTGTTCTCGCTGAAGACGCGAATCTTGGTGAAAAGGCAACGGCTTGGGCTATTGCGAATACGATGAAAGCTAAAACCAAACTCGGTATGGGCATTAAGAAGAAGAAGAAAGTGTCACTAAAGCGTATTATTCGAGCGGCAAAAGCTTCAATGATGCCGGGTGCCAATGCTGTGAAATCAGCCCTAGAGGGCGCCCGTGCAGCTGTGAGAAATGCTGGTGGTAAGAGAAATATCCGATTACCACGGATCCTGCCTGTACCCCCCAAAATCGGAGGATTCTTGCCATTTCTTATACCCATTTTTGCTGGACTGAGTGCCACTGGAGCTCTTGCTGGTGGCGCAGCGGGCATTGCTAAAGCTGTAAATGATGCCAATGCTGCGAAACGTACTCTTGAAGAGAGTAAGCGCCATAATAATGCAATGGAGACGATTGCTTTGGGCAAAGGACTGTACCTCAAACCCTATAAAAATGGGATGGGTCTCCGTCTAAAAAACGTATAAGGCTACCACATCGAGCACTCACTGATTACGATTTATCAAGGTTTGCTAAAAACATGCAAATTCCACATTTTCGTGGTGTTTATATGAGAAATGCATTGCCCAAAGGCGGACCTCGAAAATATGAATCAGCTATAGTGAACCTCGATGATAAAGAAGGTTCTGGCACACATTGGGTTGCGTACGAGAAAAAGAACAACAAAGTCATTTATTTCGATAGCTTTGGCAACCTGCAACCACCGCCAGATTTAATGAAATATCTCGGTGTTGGTAGCACCGTAAATTACAATCATGAAAAATATCAGGATTATGACACAGTAATATGCGGACACTTGTGTCTCAAGTTTCTAAATGGAGAACTATAAAATGAGCTCTCACATGATACCTGGTATCAGTTAAACATCAGACGCGATGGGTGATTCTTTTACGCTAACACTATCGGGCACATCGTCGATACTCGAGGCTTACTTTTTTCCTCCAATTGAGTTGTCACCATTAAAAAATTATACTTTGGGTCTCGTTGAGCTGCTGACCTTCAACTCTATTCCTAATATAGACGTGGGAAATAACAAGTTCCACGTAGACAAGGAGATCATCACTATACCAACTGGAAGTTACGAAATTGAAGATCTTGAAAATTATCTGCAAAAAGCGCTCTCCGATCGTAACATCATCGTCAATTTAAAGCCTAATAATAATACTCTGTGCAGTGAAATCAAGTGCAAACGTAATATCAATTTTGAACCAAACGATTCTATTGGACGATTGTTGGGTTTCACACCACGCATCCTTCAAGCCAATATTACTCAAAAATCTGACTTACCAGTCGCCATACTCAAAATCAATTCACTACGAGTCGAGTGTAACATAACTGCAGGAGCGTATATCAACGGTCAACGAGTGCATACTATCCATGAATTTTTCCCTATTGTCCCACCAGGATATAAGATCGTTGAAGTGCCATCACACATCACTTACCTTCCTATCACTGTACAATCCATACATAATCTACAGCTAAAACTTGTAGATCAGGACGGTGAATTGGTGAACTTTCGAGGTGAGGTTATAACGATTAGACTGCACGTAAAATCATAAAAATGGGCATTGTTTTTGAACCAAAAGGTGGTGGAAGTTATAAAATTGAACAGGCATGCCCAGAGCGAAACAGTCGTCGAGTATCTCTCAAGGAGCTAACACGTCAAAACATTCGGTTTCTGAAGAGTCTGGGTCTGAAACCTCGAGGAAAGTAAAAATACATGTTTGTTGCATCACAATTTTTTGCTTTTTACCATGGAAGAGATCCTAAGAATACAAAAACCAATCATCTTTGACGAGTCCATCGCGCATTATGAGACTCATGGGCATCAACCATTCGCATCAGCAACCTTCAACAACAACGATGAAATTCGTATCGCCGTTCAGCATCAGGATTTGTGCTTGCTACCAAGCAAGAGCTCATTGCATGTATACGGTAGATTGACAAAAGCTGATGGACAATCTACCGTTGCTGCAACAAAATTGGTGAAGAATGCTATCTGTCACTTATTTGAGGAAATTCGCTACGAGCTGAATGCTGTGGAGATCGATCGAAGTAAAAATGTTGGTCTCACAACACTCATGAAAAACTACATCTCTCAGAATCCTAGTCAGAAGTCTGTGATGGAAAATGCTGGCTGGATGAGCGATGAAGAAGCATCGATAACCGATGATACTGGTTACTTTGACATTTCCATACCTCTGAGTATGCTACTGGGCTTTGCAGAGGACTATCGCAGAATTGTCGTCAATGCCAAACATGAGTTGATTTTGACACGGGCAAATACTGATATGAATGCTATTATACAAACTATTGGGGATGCTGCTGCAGCGGAGCAATTCAAAATTACTCTTTCGAAGATCGAATGGATGATACCATACATTAGGGTTGCTGATCAACGAAAAATTCAACTCTTAAATTACATCGCCAAAGATTCATCTATTCCTATAAGTTTTCGTGCGTGGGAATTGTACGAGTACCCATTACTACCTACAGCCACAAAACACGTTTGGGTTGTGAAAACCTCTACTCAACTCGAAAAGCCTCGATACGTTGTTGTGGGATTCCAGACTGCGCGAAAAAATAGTCCTACTAAGAATGCGAGTCACTTTGATCATTGTAACATCAGATACGTCAAACTCTTTCTCAACTCACAGAGTTATCCCTATGGGAATTTAAATCTTGACATTGACCATAATCAGTATGCTCTACTCTATGATATGTATGTCAATTTCCAAGCATCGTACTATGGGAAGGAGCCTGAACCACTGATCAGTAAAGGTGACTTTTTGAAGTACGCGCCACTCATTGTCATTGATTGTTCAAAGCAGAACGAATCATTGAAATCTGGACCGGTTGACATTCGATTAGAATTTGAGTCGACAAATCCTTTTCCACCTCAAACCTCGGCTTATTGCTTAATATTACACGATCGTATAATAGAATATAACTCAATCAGTGGAAATGTCAAGAAATTGGTATGAAAAATAAAAAATACATACTTCTTTATTCGTGGTGGGGTTAAAAATGTTGCTATAAAAATATTAGTTAAGCGCTCCTCAGATCAGTCGTGGCTGAGAGATGGAGTACGTGGTCGACCTACAGGGTTTCAAGAAACCCATCAACGAATTTGTGCTCAAAGAATTTTCTGTAATTTCCTTTACCGATTCCACACCTTTGACACTGCTCTTTGAAGCACCCTGCGCGTGGAACAATTTGCCAGTAAAATACAAATGTACAAACGCATGGCTGACACGCAATTTCCATGGAATTCCCTGGAACTTTGGTTCTGTGCCCTATAACGCTGCAACCGGAATTATCCGAAGCATTTTACACAATGCTAGAACTATCTACGTGAAGGGTTCAGAGAAGAAAGAATGGTTGGCGAATTTTTTGTTGGAAGGATCCGAACGCATTGTCAATCTTGAAATGCTTGATTGTCCGTCGTTGCAAAAGTTGCAGAAACAATCAAATACTGGATGCCCACATCATGAAAATGCATTCAAATTCAATTGTGCTAACCGAAATGTTCAGTTACTAAAAAATTGGATTCTCGAACCTACCGATTGAAAATATCTTTTTTTAATAAGTATATAAGTTATGAATATTTTGTGTCTCAAAATTTGCTGGAATACAGTGTCAGGTTTTTATAAAAATAAATAAAAATTTCATATGAAAAGTATTTATTGACTTTTTTTTTACATTATTCCTTCACTTTAGGTATTCGAATTATCTCTACAAACTCCTTTAAAAGCTTCACGTGATTATGTAAGTTTTGAGCAAAATCTATTACATCGTTGACCGGTTTATCCTCTAAAAAGACATATGAATTTGCCTCTATTTTACATTTTAACTGAAACAATTTTTTAATTACTTCAGAAACATCATTATTTAAACATCGGACGTGTTTATCGATAATGTCAATTAATTCATGTGTACGCTTGCACTGTGCACAAAGTGGTTGATCGTTGCTGCCGGTGCCGCCCTCTTGCTCGCATATCACTTTTCTCAAATTTCTTTGAAACTCTACTATGTCGTTGAGAAACTCGTAGACTGCATCTGGTGGATCGTCTCCAAAATACTTGTGTACAGCATCCTCATAATCACAGAAGTATGGTGGAAAACAGCACAATTGTTGCAACTGGTCTGGACTTAATTCATCCATGTTGATGACTGACTGTCATCCGACGAACAATTTTGCTTTTATACCTCTTGGAAGCTTCTAGAAGCTTGGAACTTTTATTACTCCCCACTACTACTGCACAAAAAGCATGTAAACTAACACCTTTAACCATGAACGTTCTGCAATATTTAATTACTTCTGATGGTAGTGTCTGTTGAATATAATTTTCAGAATAATGTCATTCGAATATTCGTTTTTATGTTCAATTGTCCATAGATGTTTGAGAGGAATAATGAATAAGAAACAAGTTTTTTTATAAGTTTATTTTGAAACTTGAAACCCTTTTTTCAATGAATAAAACAATATGTCTACGGTTATAATACTGTATCTGCAGAACTCTTTTGTCAAATAAAATTTGGTTATAATGGAAATGTGTAATCGATGATTACACCTTTAGTAAACTGAGTTGAAAACTCGATTTGATTATATTCACCGCCAAGGTAGCGCATCTGAAGTCTGTTCTCTTCACATGCTTCCATCATTTCTTGTAGGAGCTCATCATTATCATTCAAACGCTTTGCCATTCTCGTAGACAAAAAAACCGAAAAGCTATCTTCCACATCTACAGTTATCCTGATACCGAATTTTGTTGTAATTCGACACACCTTGGTGATTTTATAATCTTTATATAACACCAGATCCTCCAAGTCTTTTATCGGTAGGTATTCCTGGCTGTTCACCCGCCGTCTCACTTTGTTGATTTTTGATAGATCCATGTTAGTTTGTTGTTAAATTAAAATCAGTCGAAGAACAATTGTTGAATGTTTCAAGAATCGAACTTCTCGCCCTTTATAGCTAACCTCTGGCAGGAAATCATCGAAACTTCGAGAGGGCTGTCATCGTGTACCCCCACCCCTATGCGTCTACCAAGGTTAGGCATATTGTCTTTAATCGTTCACACGTGGAGTATAAACAAAATTATTTGCGTCCAATTTTTTGGAATTATAAGTTTTGCATGTAAGAGGGGCGTATAAGCTATATCACACACACAGCCGATATCACCTTATTCTGTTTATGTTATAAATCTTGCCACTGCGTATTTGAAATTTGATACCGTTTATATATACCGATACATCTTTCACACGTGCAGTATAAACATCCTGTCGTCTTGTCGCCCTCATTACCCTCCGCTGACCCTGATCCTCAATGACATTGACGTCATTATCGAACCTTCGAGAAGGAACGACCTCTATCTTGCGACTCTCATTGACCTTGACGTTCATTGATCCTGACGTCATCATCGAACTTTCGAGAAGAAACGCGTGACGTTATCATCGAACCTTCGAGAAGAGACGCGTGACGTCATCATCGAACCTTCGAGAAGGAACAACCTCTATCTTGCGACTCTCATTGACCTTGACGTTTCGAGAGGGGACGCATGACGTCATCATCGAACCTTCGAGAAAGTTCCAGAAGTTTCTGGAAGGTTCTAGAAGGGGTTCGTGTCTTGGCTAAGGGGTCGGTAAGTGTCGGTAACAGGAATCTGTATCTAGAAACCCCCTTGTATATCTACTAGTGTACTCAATAATCTCCCCATGGAATTACATCTACCTGGCTACCAATATTGCGGACCTGGTACAAAATTGGTTAAACGTCTTGCCCGTGGTGATCCTGGCATAAACCCATTGGACGCTGCTTGCAAAGAGCACGATATTGCATATTGGAAAAATCGTGATAATCTAGAAGCGAGACATTTGGCGGATAAAGTGTTGGCTGAACAAGCCTGGCAACGTGTAACCTCAAAAGACGCTAGTTTTGATGAGAGAGCAAGCGATTGGGCTGTGACAAACATTATGAAGGCAAAAAGGAAGTTTGGTTTGGGTATGAAGAGAGCAGTGAGAAAGCCGCAGAATAGTGTTTGCCTGAAAAAGGTCATCAGTGCTGCGAGAAAAGCGATGATTCGTAGCGATGATCCTCGTGAAGTTGTCATGGCAGCATTAAAAGATGCGCGTGCCAGTGTAAAAGGCGTCAAAGTACGCACACCTCGAATTCTACCTGTCCCCCGAAAAACCGGTGGTTTATTGCCTTTTCTCATACCCCTCTTCGTCGGTCTTAGCGCCGTTGGTGCATTGTCTGGTGAAAGTGCGGCAATAGCTAGCGCTGTAAATACTGCTCAAGCGGCCAAAAAGGAATTGGATGAAAATAAGCGACATAACCAAACAATTGAGACCATTACTTTGGGTAAAGGTTTACACTTGAAACCGTACAAGCAGGGTCTGGGTCTTCACATAGGGCTAAAAAACGTATAATTATGCTACCGCATCAACCTCTCATCGACATCGATCTACTCAAGTATGCGAAAGCCATGAAAATTCGTCATTTTCGAGGGGTTTTCATGCGTGATACTTTACCTGCAAGCAGACCTTTCAAGCAAGAATCAACAATCGTGAATTTGGATGAAAATGTGGGCCCTGGAACACACTGGATTGCGTATAAAAAGATTGACGAAAAAGTCATATACTTTGACAGTTTCGGCAATCTCCCACCTCCACCCGAACTCCTGAATTATTTTAATGTTGGTAGCGTTAAATATAATTATAAAAAGTATCAAGAATATGAAACAATAATATGTGGACATTTATGTTTAAAGTTTTTATGCGGTCAGTTGAATCGTCGAGCCAAATATGTGCTATATAAATGAGGACTATAGAGCTATGTGTTTAGTTCTTTGCAAGCATCATGGATGATAGTTTAATGATCACCGTATCTGGATGTTCATCTGTTCTCGAGGCGCAATTCTTTCCCCCCATCGAATTATCGCCCAATAAAAATTATACTCTCGGACTTGTTGAGCTGCTCACATTTAATTCAATTCCCAATATCAACATTGGCTGCAATGAATTTCATGTTGAAATACAAGTGTTGACTATACCAACGGGGAGTTATGAAATAGAGGATATTGAAAAATATTTGCAAGCTGAATTGACACGTAAAAACATAAAAATTCAGCTCAAACCGAATAACAATACACTGCGTAGTGAAATCGAATGTAATCTACCTATTCGTTTCACATCGAACAACTCGATTGGACCTCTGCTAGGCTTTGCATCAGGCCTATTGGAAGCCAATAAAAGACATGTGTCTGATCTGCCGGTATCCATTCTTAAAGTGAACGCCATACGAGTCGAGTGTAACATAACCACCGGCGCATACATCAACGGGCGAAAAGTACATACAATTCACGAATTTTTACCATCTGTGTCGGCGGGCTACAAAATCATCGAAGTACCATCGAGCGTCATTTATCTACCAATCACGATTTACCGAATCGACAACATACAACTTCGTATTGTGGATCAAGATGGTGATTTAATAAATTTCCGCGGCGAAATTATCACCATACGACTTCATATAAAATCTCGATGGGCATAGTCTACAATCGTAATATTAATAAGGCAGCATGGGATCGCGAAACCAGTCGTCGATCAACGCTCAAAGCGCTAACACCGCAAAACCTGCTACTATTGAAGAGTTTGGGTCTCAAGTTTCGTGGAGTTCGCGTGTGAGAAATTATTTACTTTGTACGTTGTGCATCTGTTGCGCGCAATGGAAGAAGAAATTGTAAACATTCAGACACCCATTATCTTCGATGAATCCATCATACATTATAAGGTTCATGCTCATCAACCATACGCATCGCCAACATATATCAACAGTGATGAAATACATATTTCAATTCAGCATCAAGATTTATCAATCCTACCGAGCAAAAGTTCAATTCACATTTGTGGAAAACTGACAAAGGACGATGGTACAGCATTAAATGCAACGAGTCTCGTCAACAATGCTATATGTCATTTATTCGAAGAAGTGCGCTAGGAACTTAATGCAATAGAAATTGATCGTAATAAGAATCTGGGTGTTACGTCTCTCATTAAAGGATATACATCTCTTACACCTGCCAAGAGCTCGATGCTTGAAAACACTGGTTGGCTCGATGTTGAAGAAACAGAACAAATCGTGGATGCAGCGGGTAACTTTCATGTATGCATACCGTTGAGTATGCTGCTGGGCTTTGCTGAAGGTTATCGAAAAATGATGGTGAATGCGAAGTATGAATTGATTTTGACCAGATCGCGCACTGATGACAATGCGATAATACAAACAGCCGCTGAAAATTATAAGCTCACATTGCAGAAAATCGAATTGCTTGTATCATACGTCACCGTGGCGGATCAACGAAAAATTCAACTTTTAAAGTTTATCGCCAAAGACACACCAATTTCCATGAGTTTCCGTACGTGGGAATTGTATGAATATCCATTGTTACCCATCACCTCTAAACATGTGCGGTCCGTCAAAACTCCAACACAGCTGTAAAAACCACGATATGTGATTCTTGCATTTCAAACGGGACGAAAAAATAATAAGACAAAGAATGTGAGTTGTTCCGATTATTGTAACGTGACCGATGTGAAACTATACTTAAATTCGCAATGTTATCCATATGGCAACATGAATCTGAATATACAGCAAAATCAGTATGCATTACTCTACGACATGTATACAAACTTTCAATCTATGTACTACAATAAGGAGGCTGAACCATGGCTGAACAAAAAGAAATTTTTACAGTATGCACGTCTCGTTGTGATTGATTGCTCGAAGCAGAATGATTCTCTCAAGTCTGGACCTATGGATGTGCGTCTCGAATTTGAAATGAAAACGAATGTACCTGCGCAGACATGTGCATACTGCCTCATTCTACATGATCGTATTGTAGAGTATAATCCCTTGAGTGGTGGAGTGAAAAAATTGGTATAAAATGGCCAAAGTGACCACACTGGACATCAGTCGAGATGGAGTTTATCGTTGATCTACAAGGTCTCAAGGGGCCCATTAACAAGTTTATCCTCAAAGAAATTTCAATTATTCGAGCAGATGTGAAAAACGCTGAACCTCTAACGCTCTTCTTCGAACCACCATACGCATGGGACACGCTACCAGCAAAATATCGAACCATGAATAAATGGTTGCAACGTAATTTCCATGGAATATCGTGGGACTATGGTCTTATACCATACGACGCAGCGAAACCTATAATTCAAGCAATTTTACAACACGCTCGCACTATATTTGTGAAAGGCTGTGAAAAGTCTTCATGGTTAGCGAGCTTCTCCGATTTGTCAACGGAGATTGTTGATTTGGAGACTCTGGACTGCCCATCGTTGAAGAAATTGTTAAAAACTACATCGAATTGCCCCCACCATACCAACGAATTGAAATTCAACTGTGCAACGATGAATGTAAAAGCTTTGACAAGCTGGTTATATGTATACCATGCCTTATGTAAACGAGGGATTTTTGAATAAAGAAAACATTTTTGAAATGGTTTTTTCTAATTTATTTATACAAAATTTCCTCCTCCTCCTCCTTCTCCTTCACATTGCAGAGATTTTTATATATATTTTTTTATTCACGTTGAAATTTCATGAAACTCGACGCCATTCCAATCTCCGCCGATGTATTTCATACTGAGTTTTCCAGTATGAGCAGCTTCCAATAGTTTTTCATACGCCTCAGGATCTTGTTCAAATGCCTTGACGACTCGGGGTGGCAGGAAGACGGTGAATTCACTCTGCACTTCCACGACGTATCTTGGGCCGTACTTGGTCTTTGCCGATCGAATATCAGAGATTCCATAGTCACCGTTGACTTCAAGATCTTTCAGTTTTTTCGTTGGCAGATACTCGGACCGCTTAGTGATATCGTTGATACCAGAAAACGCCATCGTTGTCGAATGTGGAGGTTTTTTTTTTTTTGAGAAAAAATTACGACTTGTACGAAGCTTCTAGAGCTGTGAATTGATGCTGATCTCTTCCATGCTCGACTATTTGTACCGTCCATCCCTTCCATAAGTCCAATCCCCTTCCACTTCCCGAAAAAATTGGTTCAATCATGTATTATGCAGCCTCATACAGGTTTGAACATGTCGCCACCTGCATCTTTGGCAGCTGCTTCTTCGAACAATGCACATTCCGCAATAGCAGATTCTTTCCCATGCATTTTCCGAAGATCTATTCTTCTCAAACAATGGATCTGCGTCGCTTTGTTTGCACACCTACATCCGAGACAAGTTTAAACATGTTCAACGCTCTTGCAGCACTCTCTGCAGTTACGACGTTGGGGTACGGGACCATCGATGTGATCTCCCGTCGATGGTGTGTTCCAATGTTCGTGACATCGTCTATATGACATAATCTCACTATCAGATTGATAATATTCTGGTAAACGATCCCACAAATAATTGGTAAATTCACTGAAGTACTGTTTAAATATTGTTGGCGATATAATTCGTAGCTCCTCCGTGGTCATTTCTCGCGGATTCTTCGTACGTCGAATTGCATATATATTCACTAATTCTTCCATTTCAAAACACTTTTCACAATCTCGACGCATGGGTCCAACAGCATCAACATGAGTCAGTTCCCATGGTGGATTAAAATGATCATCACACTCATGATATGATTGTATCTCACTATCACACTGTAAATGCCGTGGTAAACGATCCCACAATGAAGTTATACAGTAGCTAAAATATTTTAAAAGTAAAGCCTTGGGAATCGATTCGAGTTCATTTTTCGTCAATATCCAGGGGTCTTTCGACGGGTGGATTGCATACAAGCTTGCGCATCTATCCATGTCGACGTCTGCTTTCAGAATAAACATTTAACTCTCAATCTTATAAGTTTATCCACTTTTTCAAACTAAAATTATTTTAAAATAATCATACATCTCTCACACTCACTATACCCCGCATTTCCCCTACCCTCGCCCCACCCATACAGTATCAACGCAAGACTGTATATAACGCAAAAATGTGGACCAGCAGGTAGGAGATTTATCTTTTGTTAAAATTCTACCAATGCACCGTTTTAAGCAAACGATGACTCAATGGAGGTCAGGTGTGATCGTCACCTGGTAGTCTTTCCATAAAAAGTGTCCTTTCCATTAAAAGTCTAAGGCATATTTTTTTTTATAACATTACAAAAATTTCACCAGTATAAAAAACTTTCGCCTGAGATGAAAAGGAAGCGGTCCATCATCCATTCACGTAGCAAGTGACCATTGAAGAAAATAGAAATCTTATACAATTCCCATTAACTGGAGCTAAAATCTGGGGGAAGGGCAAGTGACTTTTCAAAGAAAGTCTCATGAATGAGCATTCTTGTGGAATTTGGCTAAAATGTCTTCATGACGACTCTGCAGGTTACAAAAATGTGTAACAGGATACATAAATCTATCATTGGGGGTGTGATGCTTAAACACCATTTGTAAAGACGTCCGGTAATAAATATCATTTTTTCATTCTCTTTTCTTAGAAAGAGTGACAATACGTCAGCATTTCTCTAAGCATTGCCGCACAAGTTCAAACAGGTCCGTTGCATTGTGATCTCCATCTCGCCGCTTCCCCCTCCACTCCCCCGCTCCCTGAGATCCCATGGACTTCCCCCTCCCCCGGAGATCCTTCCCCCTCCAGACCCAGGCACCCTGCTGTGAAAAGTGAGTTAGAACTGGCATAGCCTTACTACTACCAATCGTTCTGAAAATCTGTGTGAATATTCTTTATTCAATTACAATCTATATGAACCTAACTCTGGGATGATATTATTATTAGAAATATTTTTTTTAATGCAAAAAAGGTGAAAAAACATGGAACAAAAACATGACATTGTGTTCAAACACCTCAAAAACATGCAATTTTCAACTGTTTTGATCACAATTAGGTTCATATCCTTAGGAAATATGTTGTTAACGAAAAAAGAAAATTGTTATGATTACAGATAAAAATTGTGACTTCAGGAATGCCCACCAGCAAAAAACTCGGATGGCGATCGTCCATGGACAGCAGCTTCTAACTCCACTATTTCCGGCGGAAATGACTTGAAAAAATTATAAAGTGTACTTCAAAAAATGAATAAAATATTCTCCAAGTTTAAACAAATTCTGATTATTTCTTCCATGTTAAAAAAAATCACGAAGAACACCAAAATTTCGGCTTCCTAAACTGGTTTCTCCCGTTAAAATCAATAAATTTTTTTTTTTTGTAATTTACGAATATTTTTGATAAGCCTAATAAGTTTTATATCAATAAACATAACAGTATTCTTAAAAAAAATTAATAAAAATAGCGTTTTTTTCATGCATCCAAAGTAGACAGAGCCCTTAACTGGAACGACTATTTGGGGGGCGTAAGTGTACTTGTCTCAGCTTTTTTCACAGCATTTATGCGGTTTTTGGCTAGGATTTGTCAATATTTTGTATGGAATTCATAGCTTGTTAATTAAACATGTCAATATTGTGTACGTACTCGGGTATGAAATTCATAGCTTACCAATTAAACATGTTTATATTATGTATGTATCTGAGTGATGCAAAAGAATTGACATTTTTTTCGGCATTGCAGAAAAATATGGTAACATTTTATCAAAAAGTGATTCTCTCGAGAATTGAATCTTGAATAAAAATTTTAGAGGTCGTTCAAGCGATTTTTCTAATGATTTCGGCTAAAAATGGATACATGATCGAATTTCGAGCTGGTGTATCGTGACTATATTCGGACTAAAAATGCAATGTGAAATATTGATCTCAGAAGTGTTCAAATGAATTCAATCGTCGTAATTAACCGTCAATACTTATAAAATTATTACCTTATATAAAACGTACAGTAGTTCTGAGAAGATATGACGCATAAAAGAACAACGAACAAGTAAAAACTTGAATTTTTTTTTTAATTTTGTAAAAAAAAATTTCAAAAAATAATACACCGAAACATCCGTGCCAACAGATCAACGTATCGGAAAATATTCCATAAAAAATGATGCTGAAGAAATTCTCCAATAGCATCAGAATACACCGAAAGTTTTTGAATATAAGTAATCATAACGAAATGAGATTTTAAAACAAAAAGTATACGCACGAAATTTCTAGAACAAAAGTTTGATTAGAAAAAATAATTTTGGGGTATATAAAAAATTAAGAGAACGGTTTCCAAATAAACTTTATTATTTCATGCAAGAGGTACTGTTTTCGACTCCGTCCTAGAGTTTACGTTAGGGAAAATGAATTGTTGGAGCTAGGGTTAATAAAAAAATTATTTATTAAGGCACTGTTCAAAAGTTTATTTATTAAATTACACTTTATTACTCTTCTACCTATATACAGGGTGCTTCAGGAAGACCTTCCATCCGGGTAACCTCGGGTTCGGGACGATATTTGAAGCAATCCTACTTAGTCATTTTTTTTAACTCACAATAGTTTTCAAATGGCAAGCAATAGAATTTAAGTTTTTTGAGTCAATGAGAAGATCGCTCTCCGCTTCACGCTCGCATTCAGATCTAACATTTTTGTCTTTTGTTTTAAAATCAATGCCATGCGATGCAACTTCCGAGCGAAAAGCTTTTTTCTTTCGTGTGACGTTAGCATCGTGTTGGGACAGGCGCGATGACATAAATAAATCCGAATGTTCCTCATACATTTTTTGACAGATTCTAGGAGATTAGCACATCGATTCGCAGCTGACATGATTGTTCGATTACAACTGCGGCTATATGGGATAAAAAAATATAAAAAATATAATATTTGAAGAATAATAATATAAAAAAGTTATATGAATAATAAATATTAAAACAACGATTTAGATTATTTATTTTTATTTTATGAAATATTCAAAATCATTACAAGTTTATTTATCTAATTATTAAGGGTTATCGTATGACCAGCGCCCAAAAAATGTGTTGTTTTGACGAATATTTTTTGCATGGTCTATTTAAATTTTTTTTTTTAATATCGCCAATACATGATCATTTGATTCTTTAGTTGCAATCGAAAATTTATTAAGGGGGGAGCCTGCTTTAGAGGCTCCAAAAAATCGATTTTTTCGAGGATGTTTTTGGAAAGGAAAGAAATATCCGATTCAAACGAAACTTTCAGGGTTTATTGTTATATATTTCAATAGTCTTCTCAAATTTTTTCATTAAGATATATGTCATATTATGCTTGGTACAAGCATGTCGCCGAGGCGCCACGAGTATGCATTTGTCGTGCGGCCGGAAAGATGCAGGTCGCAATTTCCATCTGAAATAAAGAACCCAAAATAATTTTTATTTCTCAATAGTATAGCTTCTAGTTAAACCAAGAAAATTCAACAAAAAGTGAAAAATTCAACAATTTTTCGCAAATTGAAGAAAAAAATTCATTTTTTTGGAAAAAAAAATTCACTTTAGATTGTTTAAGAAGTGGATTAATCTTAACTTTCTTAAGGTTTTTTAGGTTCAACTAGAAGAGAATTTAATCCCGAATACAATCCATTTTGTCTCGTTTCGATAGGACGTTGAATTTTTTCCCTATCTTTCCCGCCAATTAGGAAAAATCGTAAAAATGAAAAACCGAGAAATCCTCTAAAGCAGGCTCCCCCCTTAAGGATTATTTTTGTTGTTAAGAAGATCCAGTTAAGAATTAATGGATCTTCAAAATCAAAAGGCTTTTCCTAAAAAACGGTACCGTTACACTCGGTCGATTTGAATTTTAAATTAAAAAAAATCTATGGGTGGTGTTTTAAATTGAGGTATCCGTAATAGAAAAAAATCGACTCTTTGATTGTTAATAATTGACAAAACCTGAAAAAAATCTTGAGACAACGGTTCGACAAACCTCAAAGAAAACGATTTTGACGATTTTATAAAAAGCTATCGAAAAGTGTTGAAATATTTTTTGGGTGAGATTTTTTTATATAAAAATGAAGATATTTTATGTAGCAAAGACGGTAAACTCAAAGATAATATGTGTTTGTCAGCTCAAACCTTACATATCACGACGAATCTCCGAATAACAGTCACCAAGAAAATAACTCGAAATAAATAAAAATGCTCAATGAGAAAAGAAGTAGCTAAACTACACGAAAACTGCATTTTTGGTGTATGCTAAATATAAATAATGTACAACTTTTTTATATTCAAAATATATTATTAACATATGAAAAATATATTTCAATTGTATTTTTAATATATGCCAAATATAAGTTGAATATAAATTTTAAATATAATTTTGTTTGTGTAAATGTTTGTTTTTTCTATGGTTTCCCGATTATTCTGAATCAAAAAAATATGTTAAATGTTTATAAAACTTATATTTCGCATAAGCAGTCATACTCATTTGAAACTCATCTCATAATTTGTTGTAAATTCCGAACACAAATTTGCTGATTCCAAAACAGCAAAATTGTAAATTGCAGAAAATTTTATCCGTTTTCGAATGAGCTCGTTCTCATTTCGATCAGCTGCGAACTGAACCATCGGGAACAATGGGGCACGTCAAAAAGTCCAAAAGGCAACCTGGCAAGGTTGTCTTTTGGACTTTTATCATATGGATATCGAGTATTTCCAATACTCGATATCGATATGATAAATACTATTTTCTATTACAAATAATCGTGAAACTATAGGAAAAATAATTTTACACAAACTAAATGATATTTTTAATTTATATTAAACTCATATTTGGCATGTATTGGAAATATATTTGAAATACAGTTAAAATGGATTTTTCATATATTTATAATATATGTAAAACATAAAAAAGTTATACATTATTTATATTTAACGTATACTCAAAATATATTTTTCTTATAGTTTTTTTTATATTTTCTAATAAGTAGGATAATACTTAAAATTTATAATTGAACATAAATATTTGATATATGCTGAATATAAATAGTGTATATATTTCTTATATTTTAAACATATTATTACTATTTGAAAAATATATTTTAATTGCATTTCAAATACACTATCACGGAAAAGTTTCCGGACAAAAGTTCAAAAAAGTCTCGACGCTGTTTTTGATGCCACTTCGTCAGTAATATACATAAACGAATTTAATAAACGGCATTTTGAAGGGGAGGAATTCAGCTTCATTTTGTTTTTTTTTAATTTCCACGATTTTTTTTACAACCAGCACGTCATTTCGAAAACGACCGTTTTTCGTATTTTTTTTTCTTTTACAATTGGACCGGGTTTTCAGAAAAAAAAATTCTTCCATTTCCTTAACCGGATCCTTAAAGAAAAAAGCTTAAGCTTCAGTTTTATTTTTTTTAAAGTTCGGTGCGATTTTTTTTGCCAAAGTTATCCCGTTTTTGGCGAAAAAAGACAAAATTTGGAAATTGCCGCGTAACACGAGAACTATTAGGTTTAAAAGGAAATCTCAAGGAGTAAAAAGTTGCGCCTGTGATTGTTGAGTTCACTAAAAAATTTTCAGATTTTTTTCCGAAATTCTTTTTTTCATCAATTTTCAGTCGACCCTCAGAGGTATATTGATTGTCGTAACTTCAAAATGATGGGATTTGTGATAAAACGTCAAGAAAGAAAAAAGTTTTATTTCTTAATTTTGAATCCATTCAAAATTTGTTCAGATTTTTTTTCAAATTTTTTTTCTTCCGTTTTTGGTTCAAACTCTGATGAATTGATTCGCGTATTTCGAAAATTATGGGGTTGTGATAAAATATCTAGAGGGGAAAAAGATGTATTTTTCAATTTTGAGTACATTAGAATTTTTGTAGATTTTATTTCGAAATTTTTTTCTGATAAATAGAAAATGGTCTCAACAACGGTTTAACCCTTTCAAGCGCGGTGGGATTGTGGAATCCCACCTTTTTCATAACCATTTTCCGAGTGGTTGGCGTAGTTTTCGTTCGATTTTCAAACTTTTTTTCGTGTTTTGGTATCAATTATATATTTAAGAATATTAATTCATGTGAAATAATTTGCAATAATTGGTGATTTTGTTTAAACAAATAAACGAACGTCGAAAAATAACCATTTTGCTGGTAAAAAATCATTATCTCCGAAAGTTCTTGAAGTTTCCATGCCCAAGTTGGTATTCAGAGGTTTTCGGTGTCGCTGATAACGATTCTGCATTTGAAATTTGAAAATTCAAAATGGTGGATTCAATATGGTGGACCAAAAATGCAAACATTCGTTTGACGAAAGTGAAAGTTGGTAGTCGGGAGTTTTCGGGGTTGCTGATAACGAATCTGCTGTTACGTCCAGAAGGGACTTTTGTAACGTGGGGAAATAATGGAATTGAAAATGATGAATAAAATAATAGTTAAATAGTAGATTGCTGCCACCAGGTTGTACAGAGGGTACAATCGAATACAAGAGCAATAATTCAAATATTAAAATTTGAGGAATAATAACTTGTAAAAGAATTTGAGAGAAAATGAAATAGGTAACGTGGAAAGCTAGGCTTCAGGCGAGGGTGTCTATGCGGTCCCGTACGGGCCCCGGGATCCTCTGAAAATGGTGAATAGATTTTGGGTGATATGAATTACTCAAACACGAAGAACGCAGTTCGGAGTCTATAATAATTGGTTTATTCTAAGAACAAAAATGAATATAAAGAATACAGAGATTGTGGGATAGGTATATAGGTTTTTGTATATATACATTGTAACGCTTTTTCCCATCTAAGCGCTCAAATTAGCATTCGATCTCGATAAAGCCGGAGCGCCAGTTTAAGATTTCTCTTAAACAAATTTATATGAAATTATCGAGACCGAATTAAGGTATTTTTCCCGGCGATAGCAAGGTTCTACTGATGTTGGTAGAGGGGCGAGGTCAGTTGTACCAAAATAAAATCACACACCAAAATTCCATAAATTCCTGAATGACAATTAATTTTTATTTAACAATTAAATGATTTGGATGCTAAATAATTAAACAAAGAATAATTAATATAATTAATATAATCAATTGAGTTATTTCCGGAAAATTTTATTTTAATTACTGACTTTCTCTCGGTATATTTTTTCATAATAATCATTCGATCCCAATCATTTTCGTTAACCGACAATAGTACATAATATTCAATAATAAATCAAATCACATCAAATATTATAAAAATCGAAAGTTCACGACTTAATTCCGTAAATAATCGCGTGTAGGCAACGCCCTAACATATTTCTCTTAATGACAATGTGAAATTTCGATACTTTATTTTTTTCTTAATTTAAGGACTCATTTGGACTAATCAGAATTAGAATTCCTCTCGGCAATTCGATAATTATTACAACGAAATTACAACGCGAAAGATTTTATCACGCGAGACCAGACTTTAACGGAAAACTCCCAAACGCGAACGTACCCCGAAACAATATCGCTCTTTTAACTGAAAATTCTTATAAATCCCCGATATCAAAATAGAGCGCTTTTTATCTCAACAATATACAAAATTTAAAGCGAGACGACGGATCACCGCTACAGTTTCCGTAGGTGGAAATCCGGACAAAGACCACGGAAATTTCCCCTCGATAATTCCGGCGACGTCGTATTTTTGATCGGGTTGGCGATGGCTCAAGAGAAGACGTCTGTCCTCGTTGCTGTCCAAAAACGAAAGTCTTCGATAATTGGGAAAAGCGCGGTTACGCGGACTAGGGTCCTAATCCCCCACCCTTCACCTACTCGCGGGAATCTCGATAGTTCTCGAATCTTCGCTCGCATTTCGATGATCGCCGATAATGATGATATTGTCTTATTTGAATTTCGGCCGAGCGCGACTTTGACGAACGTTGAACCTCGGTATTGACGAAGATTGCCGAATGTTCCCGATGCTATTAGACGCATCTCGAGTTCGACAGCTCCGGGTGAGGACTTCGAGTTAGCGACCCTCGCTTGATGTAAACTCGTGCCTTTCCGATGACCTTGATTGCCTTAAGCCTTCCCTCACACCGATTTAAGAATCCCGACGTCTCCCGATAATTTGGATGTTCTCTCTCTCTCTCCATCTCGATGTTTTCGCTGCATGAACCCGTCGTTCGCTCGTACATAGTTCATAATAAAAATAATACAAAATAAAATTAATAATACGGAAATACGCTCGCATTTGGCCCTTATGGATTTTGCTCGAGAGAAATTCTTTAAAGAGAACAAACGTGTGCTCCCGTGCCTTGCCGATATTTAACTTTATATAACGTGGACAAAATTACCACGTCACAACATATATATATATATGTCGACTTACGTTACTCTCACTCCCGCGTAATCGCTCCAACGGTCTACACTCTTTCTTGAACTCCGATAAGCGAGCGATCTTTAACCGACACGCGTTTCGATCGCTTAAGGGAACTTCACACACAATTTGGAGTTAACAATATTTGATTAAAGGAAACTTGATAAATGATAATTTGTAACGTGACATTTTTGGCCACGTCACCCGCACGGATTGATCGACCAGTGGACCGGAGGTCCGGTCCATTGTGACGCCGCTCTGCGACTCGCCGTGGGGAACGCTACGAGGATTTCTGTCATAATTATAATTTTAGTTTTAAGTTACCTGGATCCGTTCTTCGGGAATCTCATTATCTGCGTTAATCGCTAAAATTTGTGCTCGCGAGAGAGCGAGAGAGAAAGGAAGTCACGTCATTATCGAGTACCGTATTGCATCGCCCTCGAGTGTCGTTCCGGTCACCGTCCTCGCGCCTCAGCTCTCTTTGATTTCAGCGGTTCCTTTGCAACGATCTCACTCCTCCAGGCGTTGTTCTCGGTCACCAGAGTCCAACCAGCGAACGGTCGAAAGACCGCGCCGGATATCGGCCATTATTGAACGCCGCCCGTGGCTTTCTCACTGTAGCAACCGAGAGTTGCCCCGTTCGCCTCCACGCTTGCAGGAGCTACAGCCCGTGTGCAACGGCGCCTCGTCGGGTGGGACCTGGGATTCCCTGGGGTGGAGGTGCTGTTTCGCCTGGTGGTATAGTGGACCCACCGTGACGCGGAGGGACGCCTCGCGTCACGAGGGAGGTCTCCCCTCCACCTTTCAGTCGGACATCGGCCGGGTCCCCAAGAGGAAAAGCTCCTGCAGCGTGGAAAGCTCGCTGGAGGTGGGATCCGAGCGAGGACATCGTTCGAAATTCCCGCGCATTAATTTCAACACGCCGCCGAGAATTTCGGCTAATTCGCAACAGAGGCGCGAGAGCGAGGTCCGGCGGTCCTCGAGTGGTGGGGAGAAACAACGAGAGCGCAGAGCCTTACCGAGGCGTTAGAACAATGATTCTTCGTAATTGTGTCCCACCGGCGAGTTGCTGTCTCACCGAGCTCCTGAGCCCTCAACTACCACGTGTGGAGAGATTTCGTCTCGGTAAGCCCGTTCCTCTACTTTCTCCGATTCGTCGGATTATTGGGGTTTTTAAGTATTAATTTTTAGAGTTTTGCCATTTATTGTTGGCGTGGAAGAATGAGGATGATATTCGAGCGGGAATGTGACTCTTTTGTCTTCATTCTTTCCTAATTATTAAGTTTTTTTTGGAGTACCCAATTTTCCGTCGAATCCCCCTTGGTGACTCGCGATATTCTTTTATTTTCGTTATTCAATTTTTATCGACTACGATAAATAGTATATAAATTTTAATGAGTAATTTTATAGTATGATATTGGCCAGTCTAGGCTATTGTATCTCGTCGCAATTTTATGTTACGCGTTCAAGGCCGGCCGCGAGTGCGTCGCGCCGGTTTGTCTTCGTGCTATCTATCTCTCACTCGGCCTCGAGTACGTTAGGCATTGTTATCATTCTTATTTGCCTCGGATCCCTTCAGTGTTTTGTTCTCGAGTTTATTTCACCCGATTTTCGTCTTTCTTTTATCTCGAAATATTATTTCATGTATGTCGTTCCGTGTTAACTCACCTGTACTACCAACTTCCGAGCCTTGACGACCTAAATTCCGATTAAATTACCTGAGTTAGTGTCGTGCACACTAACTCTATTATTATTTCGCCTCTTCAACTCATTTTGTCATAAGTTGTCTTTATTACCTACTTCCGGGCCTTAGCTACCTGGAACTCGGTCGAACTACCTGAGTTAGTGGCGTGTACACTAACTCCGTTATTATACCAGTTGTTTAATTAATTTTGTGATAAGTTACCTTTACTACCTGCTCTCGAGCCTTAGCTACCTGAGACTCGGTCGAACTACCTGAGTTAGTATCGTGCACACTAACTCCGTTATTACATCAGTAGTTTAGTTCATTTTGTGATAAGTTACCTTTGCTACCTGCTTTGGGGCCTTAGCTACGTGAAACTCGGTCGAACTACCTGGATTAGTGTCGTGCACACTAACTCCGTTATTATGTCAGTTGTTTAATTAATTTTGTGGTAAGTTACCTTTACTACCTGCTCTCGAGCCTTAGCTACCTGAAACTCGGTCGAACTACCTGGGTTAGTGTCGTGCACCCCAACTTCATCATCGCTGAATGCTCTTGGGATTATTTTTCGGATAGATTGCTTACTACTACCTCTCTTCGTGTTTCCATTACCGTTTCTTTTAGTTCGCGTTATTATTGAGTTGAGTTTAGTGTTTTCATGTTCAGTCGCCTCCACTACCTGCCTTTGGGCTTCAACTACCTGCGCTTCGCTAATCGTCGAGTTTACCTGAATAAATCGTTGCTTAAACTAAAGTTATTAGTCTTTGTCTATTTTCTTTCGTTAGTCCCGATTCCTTACTCTCGCCCCGAACCAGCCCCTCTACCCCTAAGTATCTCAGTCGAGCTGAGTAGTCGGACCACCCTGAATCCTCGTAACCCCTGGGATTATCTCGTCCGCCGCATCCGCGCCGGAGTGGACAAACATAAAGTCGGTTTCACCGGCGGTACGTTCGTACCTGGCGCCCAGTCCGCTCCAGTCGGGTCACGATGGTCCGGGGAGGCATTGCGGAGGAGTTCAGAAGGGACAGATGGACCCGAGCCGGGAAAATCATGTTACAAATTATAATGAAAGATTAAAGAACGTCCTTGTCATAGAGCGGTACACAATGGACAAGCGCGAGTTGATTATCGAATTAAAGACTTATGTCTCTGTGCGGGTCCGCCTAGTAGCTAGCTGGGACTTATTACACCGCCGCGAGGATGGCTTTAATACGGAGTTTTTCCCCAACCCCAGGAGTCAACCGTGGCAATGTTGGAACTGTTGAGCCGCACCCGCTACAGGAACGACGAGAGCTCGAAGAGCCATCGTCCCGGTGCGGTTTTTTTGCTTGCTCGGCATTTTTGGGACAGTCCTGGGGTCTTTTCATCGTCGAATTCTTCGGGTCACGCGATGAGCGATCAGCGGAATTCGACGTGATACATCCGGCTCGCGACGGCGATCCAGCGGCCGACTAGAGCGTTCGCACAGAGACCGCTCGCGACAAGGGCGATAACATATAATATAATAAATTGAAATATTCCCGATAAATCTATAATAATATAAGATAAGTAATAAATATGATTCCCAGGAAGCGGAAGCTCGTCACATGCCGTTTAATGTAATTACTATCACATATATGTGTATTCACACATATATGCGCCGAAACAAAAAAAATAATTATTGTGAAACGGGACGTGACACTGCACTTGAAATTCAGAAATTAAAGATGGCGGATCCAATATGGCGGACCAAAAATGCAAAAAGTCGTTTGACGAAAATGAAAATTGGTACTCGGGAGTTTTTAAGGTTGCTGGTAACGAATCTGCACTCAAAATTTGAACATTCAAGATGGCGGATCCAATATGGCGGACTAAAAATGCGAAAAGTCGTTTGACGAAAGTGAAAGCTGGTAGACGGGTGTTTTCAGGGTCGCCGATAACGGATCTGCACTCAAAATTTGAAAATGCGAAATGGCGGATCCAATATGGTGGACCAAAATACAAAAAGTCGTCTAATGACCGTGAAAGTTGGTACTCGGGGTCTTCTGGGGTCCCTGATAACGAATCTGTACTCAAATTTTGAAAATTGGAATGGTGGATGGAAAATGCAAAAAGTAGTTCCATATAAGTAAAAGTTAATACTCGGAAGTTGTTGTAGTCCCTGATCACGAATTCACCGTCAGATTTCGGGAATGCGAGATGGTGGATCTAAGATGGCGACTTGCATGCCAAAAACAATGCTCATCTAGCGTAAGATCGGTGCATAGATATTTCTGGAGTCATTGATTGTACATTGCATGTGACATGACGGATGCATTCCTAAGAAGTCGTTCATTCAAGGCAAGTTCTTCATACTAGAGTTTTTACTACTACTCGATATACAAACGTACTGCATATACGACTTAGGAAATGAAAACCTCAATTTTCTCCAAAAAGAACCGCTCTCAGTCGAATCCAGAGACACGAACAAAGACGTGACGGTTGTTGTCTCCATTTTTAATTGTTTTTTTTCGTTACTTTGTAATTTTTTTGTTTTTTCTTCGTTTTAAAGTTTTTTTTTTGTATTTTTTAAATATCCAAACATTTCCTTTTCGTGTGATTCCACGACTTTGCCCTCGTTACATATGTTTTGCTGCCACCCCTCATCTCTTCGTGAATTCTAAGTATGATATGACAAAAAACAATTCCTGCTTGGTAACAAACACAACGGCACATCACAAATGTTACAGATCCAAGAAGTTCGCCTCTCATTGGATTTTGTGCTGCAAAGGGCACATCGTCTTTGTTTGTCGATATGCACTGGCAGATGAGCCGATTCTAAGCGTCTTTTCTCGACAGCTACATGAGGTTTGTGCGGCCCAACGATCGCGGAATAACGTTTCCTCCCTTTCGAAGTCGGAATTTTATGTCCAACCAATCCTTCTACCAAAGATAAACGGAACTTCTTTGTGGTCAAAGGTTTCTGATTGTGTTTCTTATCACACATTAGGAATGAATTAACTACTGTCAGGTTAATGAAATGCCAGAATAATTTAGGCCACCATTTTTTAGACATCCGATCGATTATAAGTTGACAATAAATTATCAATATTGTCGACGTAACCCATATACATATTATAATCGTAACACATTGCAGGACAGTCTACAGATTTCAGAGATCCATCTTTCTGTCTGCGACTTACAGTTGTTATGTCAGAAGGATCATGGTAATTAGATAAAAAGTGCACCGGCTTTTTGTCCATCCATTTGATCCAACGAATACCCGTATTGGATGTTTTGTATTCGCTTTATCCGTGACTCATTTTTTTAATCTGAAATCTCACTTTTTGGCCGTCTGGAACGGTTAGAACGTAGAGTACCACAAGCAAAGATCTTATCTTTCTTCAATGCAATCATAAGCTCAACACCAGTAAAAAAATTGTCGAAATTAACATGATGACCTTTGCCAACAAGTTGACGAGTCAGATCTTTCACGACTCGGGCTCCTAATTGGTTCTCAATAATTTCTGTTTTACCTGTATACACTTGAAATTCGCATACAAAGCCCGATTCATCTGCGCGAACCCAACATTTATATGCCCGTTTTATTGGTTTTGCAGGCATGTATTGCGTTAGGCTAGAACGACCCATGAATTTGATCATGGATTCATCAATTGACTGATATTTACCCGGTTTCCAGCAATTCTTCAATGATTCATTGAGCCGATCCAGTAAACGTCTCACTTTATATAATTTATCATATCCTGACGTGCCTTTTTTAGATTCTGCACTAGTATCGGAAATATGTAAATTACTCAGAAAGAATTCGAAACGATTGACTGGCATCAATGGGGTGATATACGAATCATTTAATTTCACGTCAGATGACCAATAATCATGGTATGAAGGCAATTTTTTTATTCCCATCAGAATATTTATGCCTAAGAAGATGAGCAATTCGCCTTTTGATATAGTTTTTCCCTCTCTGTTATTCTGGTTCAAATAGAGATTCGTTTAGTCAACTATCAAATCGAGGAGATCCTGAGAAAAAAGATACAAAAACTCCAGAGTACCAACTTTCGCTTTCATCAAACGATTTTTGCATTTAGGGTTCGCCATATTAGATCCGCCATCTTGAATTTTCAAATTTTCAGTGCAGATTTGTAATCAACGACCCCGAAACCCCCGAGTACCAACTTTCGCTTTCATCAAACGATTTTTGCATTTATGGCCCGCCATATTGGATCCGCCATCATGAATTTCCGAATGTTCAGTACAGATTTGTAATCAGCGACCCCAAAAACCCCCGAGTACCAATTTTCGCTTTCATCAAACGATTTTTGCATTTATGGTCCGCCATATTGGATCCACCATCTTGAATTTCCAAATTTTGAGTGCAGATTTGTAATCAGCGACCCCGAAAACCCCCGGGTACTAACTTTCGGTTTTATCAAACGATTTTTGCATTTATGGTCCGCCATATTGGATCAGCCATCTTGAATTTCTAAATTTTTAGTACAGATTTGTAATCAGTGACCCCGGAAACCCCGGAGTATCAACTTTCGCTTTCGTCAAACGATTTTTGCATTTAGGGTCCGCCATATTAGATCCGTCATCTTGAATTTCCAAATTTTCAGTGCAGATTTGTAATCAACGACCCCGAAAACCCCGGAGTATCAACTTTCGCTTTCGTCAAACGATTTTTGCATTTAGGGTCCGCCATATTAGATCCGTCATCTTGAATTTCCAAATTTTCAGTGCAGATTTGTAATCAACGACCCCGAAAACCCCGGAGTATCAACTTTCGCTTTCGTCAAACGATTTTTGCATTTAGGGTTCGCCATATTAGATCCGTCATCTTGAATTTCCAAATTTTCCGTGCAGATTTGTAATCAACGACCCCGAAAACCCTCGAATACCAACTTTCGCTTTCATCAAACGATTTTTGCATTTATGGTCCGCCATATTGGATCCGCCATCTTGAATTTCCAAATTTTCAGTGCAGATTTGTAATCAGCGACCCCGAAAACCCCCGAGTACCAATTTTCGCTTTCATCAAACGATTTTTGCATTTATGGTCCGCCATATTGAATCCACCATCTTGAATTTCCAAATTTTGAGTGCAGATTTATAATCAGCGACCCCGAAAACCCCCGGGTACTAACTTTCGCTTTCATCAAACGATTTTTACATTTATGGTCCGCACATAAGGGATCCGCCATCTTGAATTTCCACTTTGAGTGCAGATTTGTGATTAGCGACCCCGAAAACCCTTGAGTACAAAATTTTGAGCTAATTGCACGTAAGGAAAAATGTGTGCTTCAAAGGGTTAAGAGTCGCGGTAGCGACTCGAGACAAGTACATTTACGAAGCGAGTCGCACAAGACACTTTTACCAGAAGGACCGTGATTCTACTTGTTCTCGAAAATTATTTCTTTAATATAAACTTAATTACAGCATTTTGGAGCTTCATTTAATTCACATATTTTTTTTTTTCTCTTTCGATCGCCACTAATTAGAACTTCGTAGCTTAAATAGTATTAAAAATATTAATGTTTTTTTTTTCGTTGTGCCGAAAAATTGAGCATTTTTTTGCACACATTTTGATGCGCAACTGTCTTTTTCGCAGTCGTTGTCTAGTGACACTAGTGATATTGATAAAACTCTAGTAACATTCAAACGATCGCTGGATATGATAGCTAACCGACAACCGTACTATATTTTTGAATAGTCATGAGGTTATAAAGATCACGGTTAGTTTCGATCGACTTTTGGTTACAGTGACTTTTATTATAATAAGAAAGTGATAGTGCGAAAATAATAAAGTGCAATACATTTCAATCATCTTTCGAACAGTGCTTGAACAAATATGTATTTTTTATTTTATTTTTAAGCCTGTAATTTTTATTTTCCACATCTAACTCTACAACGGAGTCGAAAACGATACATTTTCTCTTTTACCATAAAATGTTCCTCGAATGCAATAATAAGGTTTATTTAAAAACCATTATCCGTTTTTATTTTTTATAACTAAGACAATGGAGTATGATAAACTCGTATTCGATGATTATTTAATATCTTTGTCGTGAGGTTATAAAGATCGGGGTCAGTTTCAACTTTTGGCTAAAGTGACTTTTATATATATTGTGACGTATATTTCGCCACCGATCCCTGAAAATGGGAAAAATCAGGGAGGCAAAAATAAAATAAAGAAATAATTAACGCGAAAATCTGTTTGGAGAGGGTCAGTAACAATTTTATTTAATAATAACACAACTTGGTTTGAGCGCCAGTTAACTCTGTTTTTACAAACAAAAAAAAAGAGATAACAAGAAAAAAAGAACGAGATAGATACTGGCTCCTCTGACCTCTCACTCGATAACACAAGGGCTTAACTTAATAACTACGGTACAAAATGGGAGGCTAGCTCGGGGCAAAAGAAAAATACAATAACAATCCTTGAGCAAAGACTCGATTATCTCGGGTCGCGGGCACCTGTCACTCAGGCGTCTTATAATACCCGTGAACAAATTAGAACGAGGACTAGTACAAAAATAAAAGGGGAGGGGGTTATCCACTTCGCGCGATTGTCGACGAAAGGGGACTAACATAAAATAAAAGCATGATCGGGTGACCACGGCGTGAACAATAAGAAAACAGATTGGGGAAATAAATCGATGTATCGATTGGCAATTTATGGAGTCGCGGTACAACGCTGACGCCGCGTATCTTCGCTGAACAACAATTAGGGGGCAAGAAAAATAACGTAACTCGACCTCGCCGGCTCGCACGTGGTCACTGGGGGGGGGAATACCGGGCCGCTGCCCGCGCGCACTACCTCACTAAATCCTTAAAAATTAACACCACAACACTGTCCCGGTCGCGTAATCGGCAAAGCAAAAATGGGGAAGAAGGAAAAAGGGGCTTCAAACGAATCCAAAAGGGGCTCGGAAGATAATTGGGGAACGATAATCACTTTGTAGCGGAGTCGATTCGGAAGTCGTGACGAAAGATGGCCGCCGGCCATGTGCTTCCTTCGTCGCGACTTGTACAAGGAAATAAAACGGCTTACTTGACAATCGTCGAGTCAATACAAATCGTCGTCGTTCTCTCTACTCGCTTCAAATAAATCCAATATCAAAATCCAGGTCTTTCCGAATCGTCAAAGCAGGGGAGAATAGCCGTTGTCGTCGTAGTAAGGAAAAGAAAATGTCGCCAAGAAAATACAAAGATGAAAGGTGCCGGAGAGCCACGGTACGCACGCCGAGTCGTGATGAAGTGAAGTCGTTACCGGCGTCCGTGATCTCGTTTCTTCCTGCGCGACACCGATCGATAATTAATCGATGCGCGCGTCGACGGGGGGTCCAATCGCGATGATTTATTTCGCGCATTGCGATGGGCTTGGTGGTAAGGGGGGTGAAGGGAAGGGTGACGGGCTGGGAATTCGGGACTGTATTGGCGGTTCGGCGTGACGTCACACGGTATTAATTGATCCTAGATCCAGGCGCGGCGCTGAGAGGCACGGTCCCTGCTGACTAGCGCCGCGGTGGTCGATGGTGTAACCACCAGTGAGCGGCTCGCAATGTTGTTGTTTACGTTTGAGAATTGTGCCGCGGAAATACGGGCTTGTGTGTCGTGTGAGAATCATCGTGTTCCTGGTGGGCTGTGGACTCGTGACGAGGAGTTCGGCGATGCTTCTCGACGCGGGCTGGAGCCTAGACGCCGAGAGGCGATTCCTTGCTGTGACATGGTCGAGGACCACGCGTAACCCGATGACGACGGGTGATTTTGGGATTAGACGTCCCGACTCGGCTCCGGTGTCTGTGCGACGTTGTTTTCTTCTTCTGGTAAGGGATGTAATCCCTTACCGCGGTGAGTTGCCAATTTTCTTCGGGGACTAGGGAGTATTGGGAGTTCGGGGAGGGGTTAAAGTTGTGCGGGCTAAGTGTTTGTGGGGAATCAGGGGGTAAAGTGCGAGGGCTTATTTGTTGGGGCTGGGATAGGAGTGGTGAGGAAAAAAGGGGGTCACGGAGTTGAGTGTCTCCGCGGGGCTCGGTGTGGGTTCTTCTTCGCCGTTGTCCAAATATTCAGTTGGGTTGCTGGTTTTCAGGTGATGTTCCGGAGTGCGGTAAGCCGGAGACGACCGGTGTTGGCGGCGTGCGCAGGCGACGAGCTTAATGTTAGGCTGTGACGTGGGGGACTCCGACGGAGTCGCCCATAGGGAACGCTTAAGTCTACGGCTTAAAGTTAGTACCGAGGACAGTGCTGGGTGGACCGCCACCACGACTCGTGACGAATTGGCCACAACGTCACAATATAGATAGAAGAGTGATCATGCAAAAATAAAGTGGAATTCAATAAATAAACTTTTGCATAGTGCCTAAATAAATAATTTATTTTATTAACCCTAGCCCCAACAATCCATTTTTCTGAACATAAACTCTAGAATGGAGTCGAAAACGGTGCCTCTTCCCTCTTCTCTTTTACCATAAGAAGTCCCTTGCATGCAATAATAACGTTTATTTGGGAACAACTCTCTTCATTTTTAAATAACTCAGAGAATGGTGTATGATACCACCCAACGTTTGAATTATATATGGTTTTGAATCACCCTAGAGTGGTGGAGACCTCAAATATATGAAAATACTATTTGCACTTGCAACCCAAAACGGAATCAAGTGATACGAAATAATTTTGAGCGAAAAGATATTTGATTTCAGAAAAAAAAAATTCATAAGTACTTCACCAATTTTTTTTACCTATTGCTCATAAGATATAATTCGTGATCAATAAACGTTATAAAAGAAAAACTCGCGTAATAGTTCGGCCAAAATTCTTGTTTCCAATCAAACGTTTGCTCTCGAAATTTCGTGCTCATACTTTTTTGTTTCAAAATCTCATTTCGTTATGAGTATTTTTATTTAAAAACTTTCGGTGCATTTCGATGCTATTGGAGTATTTCTTCGGCATCATTTTTTATGAAATATTTTCCGATCCGTTGATCTGTTGGCACGCATATTTCGGTGTAATTCGTTTGAAATTTTTTTTTTACAAAATTAAAAATATTCAAGTTTTTACTTGTTCGTTGATCTTTTATGCGTCGTATCTTCTCAGAACTACTGTACGTATTAAGTAATCTAATAATTTTATAAGTATTGTTGGTTAATTACGAAGATTGAATTTATTTGAACACTTCTTAGATCAATATTTCACATTGCATTTTTAGTCCGAATATAGTCGCGATACACCAGCTCGAAATTCGATCATGTATCCATTTTTAGCAGAAACATTTAAAAAATCGCTTGAGCGACCTTTAAAATTTTTATTCAGGATCCAATTCTTGAGAGAATCACTTTTTGATAAAATGTTACCATATTTTGCTGCAATACCGAAAAAAATGTTAATTCTTTTATATCATTTAGATACGTACACAATATAGACATGTTTAATTGGCAAGCTATGAATTTCATACAAAAAAGTCAACAAATCTTCGCAAAAAAACAGCACATATGCTGTAAAAAAAGTTGAGACAAGTACATTTACTCCCCCCAAATAGTTGTTCCGGTAAAAAATCTTCTGAACGTGAACCCTAACAAAAGTTATAAAAGAGATTTCCTCCCAAAAAAACTAGCCTTGCAAAAATTCTCTCATTCACATCAAATCTCTCAAAAAATTATAGAAACCCACAAAAATTTTCTCAATAAATTAGAAACTGACAAAAAGTTATAAGACAGCCTCATAAAAATTTAACGATCAAATCATAATCTCACAAAAGATGCTAATTCAAATTCGACCAAAAATGAAGTCTAAACTTTAAAAAAATAAATTAAAACCATAAAAGCATTAATAGTAAAAACATTAAAGCCTATTAACCTCTTATAAAAAATCTTCCAAATAATTAAAATTAGATTGAAAAAAAATTCTTATAAAAAATCTTCCAAATAATTAAAATTAGATTGAAAAAAAAAATTCGGCCGAAGTACTTGGCAAGTTTGTAACCATGAATGAAATAAGCAAATTGAATTGAATTAAGCACATTGTATGAATTAAAATAAAAAAAAATAAATAATAATTTTTAAATAAAAAAAATAATTTTTATTGGAAAAAAATTGGCTTAAAGTAGTTCGCTCATTTTTTATTGCTAATTGTACACAATGTACTACGCATAATTGATAAACGTTGTCATAACATCGCTATGTACTTCGGTCGAAACTTTTTTTTCCATCCAAATTTTTTTAGTCAGTAACTTTGTCAGCATAAATTTTGTTATTTCGTGAATTCAAAAAGAGATTAAGTATATGAAGGAATATTCTAATAGAAATAAAATGCACCTGAAGTTTTGAAATGAAAAAAATAATCAGAATGAAACCAACTCAAAACGGAAGCAAGTGATGCGAAACCATTTTGAGCTAAAAGAAAAGAATTTCATAAGTACTCCAACAATTTCTTTTTTTTTTACCAATTGCTGATGATATAAAATTCGTAATCAATAAACGTTATAAAAAAACTGGTATAGTACTTCTGCCGAAATTCTTTTTTCCAATCGAACGTTTGCTCTCGATATTCTGTGCACATACCTCTTTTTTTTCAAAATATCGTTTCGTTTTGATTTATTTTATTCAAAAACTTTAAGTGCATTTTGATGCTATTGAAGTATTTTTTCGGTGTAATTATTTATGGAATATTTTTCGATACGGAATTCTTTTTCTTAACAATTTTTTTTTTAATTCGACGTATAATTTACATACTTTATTTTGCTCCGAGAATTTTGTTTTATTTAGATTTTTTATTAAATTCGAAAACTTAGGGCATTTTATTTCTGTTGGTATGTATTGTAACATGATTTTCCCGGCTCTGGTCCATCTGTCCCTTCTGAACTCCTCCGCAATTCCTCCCCGGACCATCGTGACCCGGCTGGAGTGGACGGGGCGCCAGGCACGAACGTACCGCCGGTGAAACCGACTTTCTGTTTGTCCACTCCCGCGCGGATGCGGCGGACAAGATAATCCCAGGGGTTACGAGGATTCAGGGTGGTCCGACTACTCAGCTCGACTGAGATACTTAGGGGTAGAGGGGCTAGTTCAGGGCGAGAGTAAGGAACCGGGACTAACGAAAGAAAATAGACAAAGACTAATAACTTTAGTTTAAGCAACGATTTATTCAGGTAAATTCGACGATTAGCGAAGCGCAGGTAGTTGAAGCCCAAAGGCAGGTAGTGGAGGTGACTGAACATGAAAACACTAAACTCAACTCAATAATAACGCGAACTAAAAGAAACGGTAATGGAAACACGAAGATAGGTAGTAGTAAGCAATCTATCCGAAAAATAATCCCAAGAGCATTCAGCGATGATGAAGTTGGGGTGCGCGACACTAACCCAGGTAGTTCAACCGAGTTTCAGGTAGCTAAGGCTCGAGAGCAGGTAGTAAAGGTAACTTACCACAAAATTAATTAAACAACTGACATAATAACGGAGTTAGTGTGCATGACACTAACCCAGGTAGTTCGACCGAGTTTCACGTAGCTAAGGCCCTAAAGCAGGTAGCAAAGGTAACTTATCACCAAATGAACTGAACTACTGATGTAATAACGGAGTTAGTGTGCACGACACTAACTCAGGTAGTTCGACCGAGTCTCAGGTAGCTAAGGCTCGAGAGCAGGTAGTAAAGGTAACTTATCACAAAACTAATTAAACAACTGGCATAATAACGGAGTTAGTGTGCACGCCACTAACTCAGGTAGTTCGACCGAGTTTCACGTAGCTAAGGCCCGAAAGCAGGTAATAAAGGCAACTTATCACAAAATTAATTAAACAACTGACGTAATAACGGAGTTAGTGTGCCCGACACTAACCCAGGTAGTTCGACCGAGTTCCAGGTAGCTAAGGCCCGGAGGTAGGTAATAAAGACAACTTATGACAAAATGAGTTGAACAGGCGAAATAATAATAGAGTTAGTGTGCACGACACTAACTCAGGTAATTTAATCGGAATTTAGGTAGTCAAGGCTCGGAGGCAGGTAGTACAGGCGATTTTACATGGAACGACATATATGAAATAATATTTCGAGATAAAAGAAATACGAAAATTGGGTGAAATAAACTCGAGAACAAAATACTGAAGGGGTCCGAGGCAAATAAGAATAAGAATGATAACAATGCCTAACGTACTCGAGGCTGAGTGAGAGAGAGATAGCACGAAGACAAACCGGCGCGACGCGCTCGCGGCCGGCGTTGAACGCGTAACACAAAATTGCGACGAGATATAATAGCCTAGACTGGCCAATATTACACTATAAAATTACTCATTATTCTTTATCGTAGTCGATAAAAATTGAATAACGAAAATAAAAGAATATCGCGAGTCTCCAAGGGGGATTCGACGGAAAATTGGGTACTCCAAAAAAACTTAATAATTGGGAGAGAATGAAGACAAAAGAGCCACATTCCCGCTCGAATATCATCCTCATTCTTCCACGCCAACAATAAATGGCAAAACTCTAAAAATTAATACGTAAAAACCCCAATAATCCGACGAATCGGAGAAAGTAGAGGAACGGGCTTACCGAGGCGAAATCTCTCCACACGTGGTAGTTGAGGGCTCAGGAGCTCGGTGAGACAGCAACTCGCCGGTGGGACACAATCACGAAGAATCATTGTTCTAACGCCTCGGTAAGGCTCCGCGCTCTCGTTGTTTCTCCCCACCACTCGAGGACCGCAGGACCTCGCTCTCGCGCCTCTGTTGCGAATTAGCCGAAACTCTCGGCGGCGCGTTGAAATTAATACGCGGGAATTTCGAACGATGTCCTCACTCGGATCTCACCTCCAGCGAGCTTTCCACGCTGCAGGAGCTTTTCCTCTTGGGGACCCGGCCGATGTCCGACTGAAAGGTGGAGGGGAGACCTCCCTCGTGACGCGAGGCGTCCCTCCGCGTCACGGTGGGTCCACTATACCACCAGGCGAAACAGCACCTCCACCCCAGGGAATCCCAGGCCCCACCCGACGAGGCGCCGTTGCACACGGGCTGTAGCTCCTGCAGGCGTGGAGGCGAACGGGGCAACTCTCGGTTGCGATGGTGAGAAAGCCACGGGCGGCGTTCAATAATGGCCGATATCCGGCGTGGTCTTTCGACCGTTCGCTGGTTGGACTCTGGTGACCGAGAACAACGCCTGGAGGAGTGAGATCGTTGCAAAGGAACCGCTGAAATTAAAGAGAGCTGAGGCGCGAGGACGGTGACCGGAACGACACTCGAGGGCGATGCAATACGGTACTCGATAATGACGTGACTTCCTTTCTCTCTCTCGCTCTCTCACGAGCACAAATTTTAGCGATTAACGCAGGTAATGAGATTCCCGAAGGACGGATCCAGGTAACTTAAAACTAAAATTATAATTATGACAGAAATCCTCGTAGCGTTCCCCACGGCGAGTTGCAGAGCGGCGTCACAATGGACCGGACCTCCGGTCCACTGGTCGATCAATCCGTGCGGGTGACGTGGCCAAAAATGTCACGTTACAGTATATTTCGGTCTAATATTTTTTTGAACAATTTTTTTTTACAAAATTAAAAAAAAAATGAGTTCTTATTTGTTCGTGGTTCTTTTATACGTCATATCTTTTCAGACCTACTACAAATTTTTAAGTAATCTAATAATTTTATAGTTCTGACGGTTAATTACGAAGTTTGAATTCATTTGAACACTTCTTAGAGAACTATTTCACAATGCATTTTTAGTCCCGGTATAGTAGCGATGCAGTAGCTCGAAATTCGATCATGTATCCATTTTTAATTAGCCGAAATCAGAAAAAAATCGCTAGAGCGGCCTTTAAAATTTTTATTAAGAATCGAATTGTTGATAGAATCACTTTTTGATAAAATATTATTATATTTTGCTGCAACACCGAAAAAAAATGCTGATATTTTTGTATCACCCAAGTACGTACACAATATAGACATATTTAATTGACAAGGTATGAATTCCATATAAAAAGTCAATAAATCCCTGCAAAAAAACAGCATAAATGCTGTAAAAAAAGTTGAGACACGTACATTTACTCCCCCCAAATAGTTTATTCGGTGACAAATCTCAGTTTCGACACAAAACCTACACTAAAAATTATAAAAGAGATTTTCTCCCAAGAAAACTAACACCTTGCAAAAATTCTCTGATTCATATCAAATCTCTCAAAAAATGATAGGAAAACCCCACAAAAATTTTCTCAATAAATTAGAGACTCACAAAAAGTTATAAGAGCCTCTCAAAAATTTATCAATCAAATCATAATTTCACAAAAGATGCCAATTCAAACCTGCCCAAAAATTAAGTCTAAACTTCACAAAAAGTTATTAAATAAATAAAAATGATAAAAGCATTAATAGTCAAATACATTAAGGCAACCCGGTGGTCTAGAATTTTCAAAAAATCGATTTTTTTTTAAATATATTTCGACAGTATAGTATTTCGAGAATATAATGTGAAATTTTCGTAAGGATATTCACAATATTCTTGCTTCTACAGCCGGTTTAGCAGGTAGAGAGCGGTCCGCTCGCTCCGTCAATAGATGTATTGTTCGGAGCGAGGCAGCAACTTTAAACTCATTTATCTCAAAACTACTTTTTTTGGCATGATGTTATAGAAAAAAAAAACTATTCTACCGAATCACCTGAAATTTGGATATGTTATTCACAACATGAATGGCTATTGACGGGACTAGAATCATGTTTTTCTTCCAATAATTTCCTATTTTTTAAATTAAATAACTGGAAAAAAAATCCCCGATTTTTAGAACTTCACTTTCAAAAGCGCACCATTTTGTCAATTTTCAATTTTTTTTTTTTAGTCCCGTTCATAACTGCATTCATACTGATTGAGAATTTTTCTGGTTTTTATTTTTCAGATAAATAATAGATCCAAAATGACTAACATCGTCCAGGTCCAATTTTTCGAGAGGGTCAACTTCAGCGGCATTTCTACTATAATACATTTTTTTTTATTTCAAAATAATTTTTTTTGTATTCACAATTGATGTTATAATAAGCCTGAAAAGTTGAAGTATCGTTTTTCTTTATTTTTATGATAAAAAAAAATTCCACAATATACCTACAATTTTCGAGCTCTTGACCACCAGGTTGCCTTAAAACCTATTAAAATCCAATAAAAACACTTTCAACGAATTGAAAATACAGTTGTTCTACCCAACAACAATAAGAATAAATAATAATTATGAGAAAAAATTTTGATACAAAAAAGATTTCAAACGCAAAAAATTAGATTGAAAAAAAAAATTTCGGCCGAAGTACTTGGTGAGTTTTTTCGCTTAATTTACATAATATATCACTTATGGTTACAAACTCACCAAGTACTTCGGCCGAAATTTTTTTTTCAATCTAATTTCTTGCGTTTAAAATCTTTTTTGTATCAAAATTTTTTCTCATAATTATTATTTATTCTTATTCTTGTTGGGTAGAACAACTGTATTTTCAATTCGTTGAAAGTGTTTTTATTGGATTTTAATAGGTTTTAATGTATTTGACTATTAATGCTTTTATCATTTTTATTAATTTAATAACTTTTTGTGAAGTTTAGACTTAATTTTTGGGCAGGTTTGAATTGGCATCTTTTGTGAAATTATGATTTCATTGATAAATTTTTGAGAGGCTCTTATAACTTTTTGTGAGTTTCTAATTTATTGAGAAAATTTTTGTGGGGTTCTCCTATCATTTTTTGAGAGATTTGATATGTATCAGAGAATTTTTGCAAGGTTGGTTTTCTTGGGAGAAAATCTCTTTTGTAATTTTTAGTGAAGGTTTTGTGTCGAAACTGAGATTTGTTACTGGACAAACTATTTGGGGGGAGTAAATGTACTTGTCTCAACTTTTTTTACAGTTATATACTAGAGCAATCAACAATAGTGCTGTTACCATTATTTTTCACGCTTTGCAGGAGGTTCTCCGTTGCTATTAATCGGGCTTGGAGCTGCAGGTATTCGGCGTTGGCCACATCACGCCGATGTACTGCAGCTTTGGCTCTCATATCTGAAAGTTTAACCGTTTATTTTTACATTTGTAAACCATCAGTTTTCTTCATTGCTATATTTAACCTTTTCTTCGCTTATTGCCCTTCTGGTGGTTAGCAGTCGTCGTAGGTGCGTCGTTGGTTGGACACCCCTCTTCTGCGCCTTCTTGGCTTCCTTGGTCTTCGGATCCGACCTATAATCATCAAACTTTAAATTAATAATATTCCGACACTTGTTGAATTAAAGCGTTTACAATATCAATTTGGGCATTGATCGTAGAATTGTTTACACCTTCTAATATATTGATAATAATTACCGGGATTGCTGGGCTGCGGTGCTCCTGTTCTCGTTCCTTCGCCATCGCTCGGAACTCTCGATTCCAGATCGTTTTCTGCGGCAAAAAGTGTATAAAAGTGATTAGATATTGGAATACGGATCAACCAATACTTCTATGAAGTTTATAAAAATGGTCTCGTGGAAAATTACCATTATTGATCTGTGACAAAGATCCTTGCGGTCCCTCATCGATGTACAGATTTTCTTCTGCGGAGAGAAAAAATCATGAGACTCAATTGGCATTTGCTATTGATTATATATAATTATAAATATTATATGAAATGTAAAATTATCTAAATGACAAAAATTAGTTACCGATATCGTTATGCTGGGGTGATTCCATCCTTATTTCTTCAAAATCGTTCGGACTCCTCATCTGCTGATCGTCTCCTATGACGACGATCGAAGAATGACGTGATTCGTCGTCGGTCTGCATGTTTTCTCCTAAGGGGAAAAAAATTTATGAGACTCCATTTCATTTTATTTATAAATGCGGTTTATAAAATGAAATGATCAAAATGAATTCTTTTAAATGTTGTTCCTTTAAAAAATTAGAGTATGATTTAATTGGACCAAATAAGACATGGATAAACTTCATCTAATTTTTTCTCAATGCAATTCATTGGCATAAAATAATCACAAGCGAGAGTAGCAGGCTACAATTATACGATACTAATTCCACAATATGAAACTAAACTTATGTCGCCGAACTGCCTTGAGCTTGCCACGGATAAAAAAATAATTACCGATATTGCCGGGCTGGGGTGATTCCGTTCTCGCTCTTTTAATATCGTGAGGAATTCTCATCTCATGTAGATCATCTTCTACAGCAAAAAAGTTTACAAAAATAATTGCGTGTAGAACCACAAATTAAAGAAATACTTTAATAAAAACTGACGAAGTGGCGAGATAAAAAAGTTAGCGATAAAGAATCACGCGATCCATCGTCGATTTGCAGGTTTTCTTCTACGGAGAAACAATTTATAATGTATCATTTCTTTTAATGGATAGTCTCAATTTATAAAAATCAATGATCGATATGCATTGTTTTAGTAATTGTAACTATGAGAAATATAAGCTCGAATTATTGAATACAAGAAGTTATGAAGAAAGCTTCTTCAACATTTTTGTTCGATTTTAGCTTGTTAGCATAAAACTTGAACTTGCAATTTTTTTTACAAATTATGGTACATTCTTGAAAATTGAATAACTTGAAAGTCGAAGCTTGGAATTTCCGTGAGAATATTTTACAATACTACTGATTATCACGATTTTGCACTAGGCTGTCTAATTTTGATAAACCGCGTCGAGAAATGTTGTCATTGTTCGGTTCCACAATTGTTAGGAATTACTTATTCTACGTAACAGCAACTTTTTAATTAATTTACATTATTAATTGTTAGGGCAGTCGATGTTGCGCAACTCTTTTTATCCATATGTTCAATGCTATCTCCCCTACATTTTGATAATAAAATCACCTTTAGAGGGAAGCAAAAGGAATTTTACCAGCAATACGTTTTGGTTTGATGGAAGGAAATGTAATTAAAAAATTAGGTTAGAAGAAAAAGATTTTACTCCAAAAAATTTTACCCCGAAATTATTTAATTACTTGTTAATTTGTTATGAGTCTTGACATTCCGCCTTGATTAATTGGGCCCTGAGAAGGACCAATTGTGGCGTTGGTGGTGCCAAGGTAATAGGGTAAAAAGAAGCACACACAGAAATAAAGTAGGCGACACAAGAGGTGGGAGTTAGTTGAAATTGGCCTTGGCCGTATATTTACATGAACATAAAACTCAGAAATAATTATATAAACAATACATAAAAGCGGGTTTTAGCGAAGTGTTTTGCGTAGCGGAAAAACATAGAAATATTTAGCAGTACAAAATAACAATAAATCATATAAAAGAATTAAATGTTGGGGATGCGGTAACGCGTCATTACACCCGCGGTTTTTTAGGCGGTGTTTCCAGCAGAGGCATATTATGCCTAGGGTTAGTGGGGGGGGGGGGCGATTTGGTCGAGTTGGGACCCGCGTGGGGATTGTCTCCTCTATTGGGGTGTTGATTAAGGCTTCCAACTCTTCGCGGATGTCTTTGTAGCGTGGGAGGGTGGCGCCCCCATCCTCGATTGGGTCGAAGAGGGACCTCCGTGGTATCGGAGTGGCGAGAGGGGCTTGGTTTTTCTTTGGGGAAAGCTGTTTCCCTGGAGTTGGTGGGAGATACTCCTTTAAGGGAGTCCGAGGGGGTGAGAATGTTGCAGGTAGAGGGGGATAGAGCGGAGATGAGGGTGGAGAGCGGGGAGGCCAGTTTTTGGGCTCATATGGATTGATAGTTTTAAGCCTAATTGGCCTGGGGGGTGGGGAAGGATAGATTCTCCCTCCTTTTAACCTGGGGTCCAATAGCCGAACTGACTTTTGCCGTAGCTGTTCCTTCTCTACCACTCTTCGCATTTGTCGTCGAAGGTAGGAGGGGTTATTCGGGTTGCGTGGCATGTTAGTTTTTTGATCTGAAAAAATAAACAAAATAGCCACGGCGAAATAATTGGATGCATTTTGAATTAATGAAATTAGTAAGCGAGTATAGGTGAGAGATTAGCTTTGGATTTAGGGAGAAACAATTATTTTTAATGTTTTTAAGTTTATTATTTTTTAATAAAAGATTTGCAATATAAGTTAGAAGCAGGGGGGTTAACAGTTACCCTCAAGAGATCTAGCCTCGCATGAGGTCTCTCAGCATCCCGGAGAGTTATCTCGTAGGGATACTATGCACTATTCGCAGTGCCAACCCTCACCTATACCGGCGAGATCACCTATAACGGCGATAGAGAGCTTCTTACCACGTCAACGCGCCAGAAGTAACTGCTTCTTCTCGCTTGCGAGGGGCTCGTATTTATTCAAAACCTTAAGCATAGGAAGATAGGGACGGTAGGAGATTCGCGGATTTTTTAGCGTGAGCTCTATTTCACGCGAATTTTCCGGGCGCACGAGCTTTCGGGTGAAACACCGTTCGAAGCGCGAGTTCCGCGAATTTCGAACGACCACCGTCGTTCCCGGGAATTTACCCGTGGTGGAATGGGGAGCGAAGCGCCGCTTCGAAGTCTCAGCGGTGTGCCAGGTTTTCTCGGATGCCCGGGGGTGCGCTGGTGTCGCGAATTTTTTTATGGTCGGGGCCCCGAGATTCTTTTGGTACGACGATGTATTTACAAAATCTCTGTGCTTAACCTATCTGACAGTTCGCGATGTTTTGTGTTTACAATCGGGAAAGTGTAAGTGTCAGTGTAATTGTTTGCGATTGACACCATAAAGGATTATTACATAAAAAAGGTAAGAGTATAAGTATTAATAATTATTCTACGAGTAATTCGGCGCATGCTGCATGTTTTTTTTTTTTTTCCTTTTTAAAATAATTATTACGTCGGAAACAGAAAACATAATCTCACCGATTGGTGAGGTTAAATTTTTACTTCGGGAATATTATCATTAATTATAGCGTCAAAAGCATGAATATTAATAATTAGATTTGTAACTAACTTAGTAATGAAGGACTAATTAATTTTCATCTATTATTATTTTTTTTTTTTCCAGGTACTGAATGGTGACTGCGGAGTACGGGGTTCCGGTGGACCGGGAACACATCAGATAAGTATTTTATCTTTTTATAAATTCGAATTATTTATTCCAGACTTTTAATTATGAACGATTGCTTTGTGGTTAAATTGGCTTTTCCTTTCTCATGTGTTACAGGTAACCGGAGGGAGTCCCCGTCGTGCGGAGAAAGCGGAACAAGCGTAAGGATTTATGTAAGTAATGCTATTTACAATAATAGTAGATAATGTGTATTCTGATAAGTAATCAAACAAAAATGTTTATGTGTTACAGGTAGTCGCTAAAGAGCAAAGGGAGATTCGACGAAAAAAGGATGTGTGTTGCTGAAGGCAGCGTACAACAATTTGATATTTTTCACTCTACCTTGTTGGTTGAAGGTGTCAACAATAAGTGACTCGTCACTTGAAATGGCGTTAAAAAGATCATCATCGGGAGAATCTACATATAAATTGATGTTAGCTTCTTCCAGTTCTAATATTTCTTTGAGTCAATTTTGTCGCATTAGCGAGTACTGCATCACATTACAAATTTCGAAAATCTCTTATTACATTGAACCAATAGGTGGTATTTACCGTTTGGTAATGATGCAACCGCGTTTTCGAGAAGCCATCGGGGTAGTTCATCGTTAAATATTTCGTGCTCGAAATCTGGATCTGGAATCATTCCGAAAGAATTGTTTCTAGAGAAAAGTTTCTCAGCTCGAGTTTTATTAAACGAACAATTGTACCTGACTGTCTAACCGGTGGACGTTCCAGTAGTTCTCGATTCTCTTCATTTTCATCCTCGTTTTGTTCTTGAGCCATGATAATATCGACGTGCCCTTTCAAGGCAGCCGCCTTATCGAGGAATTCATCAACGGTTATCTCCAACATATGGAGTTCATGCCACGCTGCATGAAATGAGAATAACTTTACCGATTTGGCTCTAATGCAAATACCAATACATCTACAACATCGTACAACAACATGCGTTCGTACAAGTCGAACGCATATAAACGCTTTCAGCGCTCTAAACGCTGCGAGCGCTCAGGTCTAGCACACCCTTCGAGAATACTGAGCTTTTTGTCTTTAATAAACATCGATATTGTGTATCGAAAATGAAAAAGCTTTGATGGGAGCTTACCTTTGATCAATTGTTTTTGTTTGAAAACTGTGCAGTATCGTGCATGCCTGCCGATTTGCACGTTGTTCTTCAAGCGTTGAATGTCGGCTTTAACATCCACTTGCAGTTTCAGCAGTTTGTCTGTTACAAAAAATATAATCAATTGTAACGGAACGTCTCTAGGAGCCTCGCCACAGGAGAGCAGAATCGGTGAATAGGCGTTACATAATCTCAGTGCTACGAATACAATAAAGGTGCGAGGCTTGTCAATCGGTCATCGCCCTAATTATGTCCAAATATTATTGGGTGTCGACGTTTCTCCATCCATTCGTAGTCACGGTCCACGCGCTCCCGGGCCGCTCGAGTCACCGCGCAATTCGCTTATCATTCTTCTTCTCTTTTCATCACGCCGCTCTATGACCAGCGCTCTAGCTTCTATTGTGCCAATCCCAACGCACAGTACGTCACGAGGGCCTACCTCATTCGAACGTATCATTGTCTCTCTCTATCCTCGAAAACCCGGGAGATCACCGAATACCAACTCGGTGATTATAAAAGCCTAATACAAACGAGAATGCCCAGCTCTCGCGATAGCCACAAGGAGAAGGGATATTGTTAATTAACAATATCCAGGTATCCGGGAGAAGCCCCCGAACATCTCGAGGCATCACTGAGAAAAATTTATGGTTCACAGTACCATATTTGCATATTTCCCTGAGAGGATAGAAATACTTTTAAGGTAACGCTAACTCAAAAAAATATGGTTGCATTTACTGTATTTTATAAGTCGTTTATATTACGCGCATATATTAACAACAACAATGATCTTGCCAAACATATGTTGCGTATTTGTTACCAAATAATAGTGATATTTTTCCTAAAATAAATATTACCGTTAACGATCAGGAATAGTACTCTCGACTATGCTCACGGTACGCTTGGCAAAAATTTAAAGTAGACCATACTAGATATTTCCTTGGTGCCATAAACATATTATATTGCTACTATAAGATGAAAATGTTTAGTCAGATTTATCATATTTTAATAAGAAAACCTGATGTGCACATACGTTAATAGTAACATTCATTTTTGCACATGTAATATCAGAAAAGTGTATTAACAAATAAACTTTTCTGATTTCACTAGCGACAAGTATGCTTTCTTCTACCCGTCCAAAAAAATGACCAAATTATTCTCTTAGTATACTGTACTACTGAAAATGCTAATCGCTACTTTATTTAGATGCGATTTGGCATTGTATGGTTGATATAACGACAACAAATAGTCATTGATAGTTAGAAACACAAGTCTCCGCGACATTACATAAATTGTTACTATTATGAGATATTTTAATAATGCCTATCCATTAAAAGATATTAATTACCATATAAATGGTAAAATTCAGTGCAGGTCAATCCAAAAATGAATATGCTACAGCATACCATATTTTTCATATCCATAGTAACTTACTTATAATGTTACTTGGATTATTTGATCATTGTAAGGGTTTTTACTATGATTTTTAGTTCTTTTTAAATAACACATGGTCATCCACACCATTGGGATTATATGTTTGGATGAACACTACAGATATAGTCCAATTAACTATAACATAATTGTCCTAACAATATTTTTTGGTACATTTTACCATAGAGCGGACAACTATACGTATATAGTTGCGAGAACTAGTGTCTTTTTTCTCAGTGATCCCTTCCTCTCGTATCACGTGATATTCCCGAACGAACATCTCAACCTGGTCAAGGAAGGGAGGATTCCCCTATCGCGGCTGAGACTATTTAAGGGCGTGCAGAGCACCAATCTTGGTCATTTTTCACCACAATTTTCTTCAAGATTTAACAATCTACAATTACTCTCCGGAGCAACATCATCACGAATTAATATGATTACCTAGCTCCATACGTCACTTCATCCTGAGATCGTGAGTAGGAATCCAATCTTTCTGGAAGTTCCCGGTATTGCACTGGCTGATGACCTTAAAGATTGGAGAGTAGTATGGTGACTATTAAGTCAGGTTGTTAGCAAAATTAGAGACGAGTTTTTACTTCGTTAATTTGAATTAATTTGTTAGTTTGTAAAATCATCAATCGCGGTATGTCAACCTCCTCAATTCACTCAATAAACCTCGCGAACAACTAAGTGGCTGTGAGGTTGACACGTCAATTTATGATCTAAAGAATTCCCCATTAACTAAATCGCTCTCTTGTAATTTCGCGATAACCGCATGATAATACAACAATTATCGATGCGATTTGTTAGCATCACTCAGTACTCTCGCCTACAGGTCAGGATGACACGGGAATCCGAGATTCCTCGACAATTTTAAATTGTTTGTAGTTGGCTTCACCGACGATTTAGCTGAATTGCTTCGGCAACGATTCAGTAGAAGTACAACGTACTTTTTTAGGCCATGAGGTCTGGGATTTGCCCGCTGAGGACTATCCTGATCGACAAGTTGCGTTAGTCAGCTTTTGTGGCTCTTAGAAAAGAGAAAATTAAGCAATTCTCTTCTCAAAATCCCGCTGTCCCCGTTAATAATAATATTTGGTTAAATTTCGAATCTCCGAGGAATTTCTTCGTTTGAGAATTAATTTCTTTTCCGATCGTTATGATCTTTAGGCTTCGTCGGTTGCCAACGACCAAGGCGTAGGACAAAGGTCTATTAAGGCATCAAATCGATTCTTAAATTATTAAAATCGTTTTTATTAAGAGCATTCAATTCTTACATTCACTATCGTGATTTTCAGAAGAATTATTATTCCTCAATACACCGTATTCGCATCGCTGCCTCCTTTTATCTGACAAAAATACAATTTATGTAATTTCAGCATTTCTCTTATTTCAATTAACTAAAAGTAAAGTCATAAAGGAATTCAGTCGCGCTTATCGCGTCTCGAATAATATTTTCTCTCTCACATAAGTGCAAAGCACACAGGAGGAAGAGAGAGCGATACAATTGCTACTAGCCATGCTCCTCGATTTAACTCCTCGTAATTTATATTTACCTATTACCTTTCCAGCCTTCTGCCTCTCCTAAAATCATTAAAATCCACTCAATAAACAATATTTTCAGACTATTAATTTGCAATCTCCATCCTTAACACGACTGAAAACCCAAAACGTAAAAAGTAACATTTTTTTCCGGTATAAATTCCTTTTCTTTCATTTTCTTTGTTTTCAGCAGCGATCCACCTCATTTTAATGCCAGTGATGAAGGATCGATTCTCATTTGTACATGAAAGCAAGATCCAACTCTGAGGCTATTAAAAAAACAACACCAATGTGGTGATCGCGTTACATAAAGCTTGAATCATAAAAGTTAGAAAACTCTCGAGTCGATTAAATTCCATCAATTATTGTTATTTCTCTAAAATCGAAATTATCACAGCATCTATATCATTAAATCCTATCCTTAACACTCCTAAAGAAAGCGTGGCTAGGACCCAATTAACGAAAAGTTACACAATATTAATAATGTTCAGTCGTATTATTGTAGATGTGAGTGGCACGTCATTACGAAATCCCACGGACCAGGACGAGTCTCCATCCGATGTTGCAATCGACTATGGTAAAACTCGATGATGTTGTTTATCCGGCGGCTGAGTCCGTAGACGCTGAAGCCCTCCGACGTAACTACCCCCAGCCAATAACGAGTGTAATATGCGCAGAACTGACTGCAACGCCGTTTCATCGAAGCCGATAAATTATTCCGAAGATCCCGGAATTTATTATCAATGAAACGGGCTGGCAAGTAGACTAGAGCCAAAACTTTTTTAAAAAAAGTTTTTACTTCCTCGTTCGTCCGGAGTACGTGATGCAGTTGAAGGGCCTTGGCTTTTCTGTATATTGCCTGAAAACGAGTTATTGTTTTGTTCATTTATAAGAGAAATGCAAGTTCTGATTGCTTATTCGTGTCAGAAAAAATAGTTCTTCAGTTGTCGATACAATTGCAAGGTTCAATTTAAAAGAACAAACATCGAAGAAATACTTCCGTCTTGAGTCGAATCATGATTTTGTCGTTATTGCATTATGGAAATTGTTTTCTGAAGTCGATACATTTGCTAAACAATCTCGTCATGTAGTGTAACAATACTTACGCGATCATAGTGGGTACTGCACCCCGTGCTATGAACTGCCGGGAAGATTTCAATGATAGCATTACGCAATCCACGTTTAAAGTCGCTCATTGCGAGATTAATGTGGTTCTCGTGAAGAACATGTGTTTTTATATACTCCAGGCAGGCAGTATACGCTCCTTGCGTTTTTCGCGTCATGACAACCCAAACGAAAGGAAATCCCTATGGTCCATAAGAATAAATATTATGAGAAAATCAATGAGCAATGAAAAAATGAACAATCAATTTATTCTCGTTTCACTCAATATCAATGAGCTAGATTTGTTAGATGCTTTTGGTCTTGATTCGTTTTCACGGGACTTTGCATACGTTCAAGTTTTTCGTTTTATAATTGAACTTGCATATTGATTTTTGTAAACTTGTGCAATATATATTTTTAACTCGATTGCTATATACATGGCATTTGCAAAAACGTAACATTGTGCAATTCAAATAATCCTGCAGAGCGCATAAAGCAATGCCAAAAACACAGTCACCATGGTTAGTACTTTGTTATTAACTTGTACGATTGATAAATTACATGCCAGCGAGTTGTGTAATAATGAATACTTTGAAATATTAGCAAATTCGTACATGGTTCAGTTTGATGCCCATTATTGTCATCAACTGGTAAACGCCTTCAATCCGTGGTTTCGACCGGAAAGTCGCGTCGATGAGCAACTTTGTAACTTCGCCCATTTCTTCACGCACAAAAGTCTCATCAAAAAATAACTAATAAATCTTATATATATAAGATTTTGAAGAATAATAATTCTTCAATGGTACGAGGGCTCGGAGGATAGTTCTTCATCCTGCACTGCTGCATGAATGATCGGATACTCCGAAAGGATACATGACGAGCGGCTTCTGAATGACTATATTTAGCAAATATTAAAAATGATAATACAATTCAGGATTGACAGGATGGATCAGTCACTTGTGGCAATTCGAAATTTGAACTAACAATTTTTCAACATTATTTCTTTAATCGGAATAATAGTTGGTCAGTCCACGCAGAAAACTAGCAAAAAAGAGCTGAAATTTTTTTCTCGCGAGCAGATAAAAGATGTGGAAAAATTTCTCTCTTTAAATGTTGAGGTATGGAGGAAAAAAATTCAGACAATTGAATATTCAAATTCCACAATAACTATCAAAATATAGATTTGTACAGGGAATTTCACGCTCTATAAAGAAAGGGAAGCGATACGATCGTCCGAACTTCAACCAATAAAAAAACATCCACCTTTGAGCCATCGTGAAAATTGTTATTTTAGAGAAAAATATAATTCAACGCTGGGTTAGATACGTAATTGTGTATAAAATTGATTCTTTAATAATAAGATTGCCACTGTATTTATAAAAAACCTATACAGCAATTTTTCTGATGATATGTGTATGCTGATTTGAAACATATTCAACCTTAATAAAATAGAAGGAAACTGTTAATAAGATTGATTACTTGTGTCGCGGAGCATCCGGAAGCCCTTATTCGTTTCTGTTACTTCTGGAAATCTTTACCAGTTTAGTCGCTTATAATACTGGAGGAATTTCAAATCTACATAAAAAATTACTTTGATGCACTAACACTTCTTTCAACCGTTTTTATAGATTGTGACGAAAAAATTTTGAGCGAGTCACATTTAAAAGAAAATTGGTCGAACCTCCCCGACCCTCCCGCTCAATGCTCCGGCCACAACAAAATCTCTTAGGATCTATTCCGGGAAAACAAAAATTATTGTAACCCTTATTAATTATTTTTGATTTTTGTATTTTAATTTCGAGCCATATTTGAAACCGGGGCTAAGGGCTGACACACACCGATCTGATCAGCTGTATTGACGTCTGAACGAGAGCGAGAGAGACAAACAACTTCGGCCAATTACTGTCATCGTTGGTGTATTTCGAGCAGGGCTCATACACTTGGCCATTTCCGCCTTCGATTTATCGCTGCCAATCTCTGGATCTCGCCCAACAACTATACTGGATAATGAAATGATAAGGATTGAGGATTCTCGTCGTCGCGCGTCGTCGATTACATTTTTGCCGTTACGATATTTCGTCCAATGTTTCTCATCTCCCGGTCGTGTGAGTGTGAGTAAGAGTGTGATCGCGTTCGAGCTTCTCTCTCGATGACCGTTTGCGAGCGTATATTTTCTGACTTGTGTCTCGCGAATGATTCATTCTTAATTTTTTCTATTGTACCGATATTTAAAATTATGATTTATTTTTCCTGGGATTTATCCCGTAATTAATTTGATTATTAAATAAACTTAAATTGTTGAGTTGAAGGACCATCCGATTTTCATTTTGTTCTCAAATTTTTCCAACGTGCCTAACTCCGCCCATTCCGCTGCAGCAAAGCTGGTCAACTTTCTCTCTTTTTCTCCCGTTAAGTCGCTTAGGCGACTGGCGCCCAAATTAATAAAATAAATTAACGTGGAGGAAGAGAGCGAATTTTGTGACAATCGCGGCTAGGAAAATTTCCGTCACAAGATATAGTATCGAAAATAACAAAAATCCCCTCCCGGAGGAAAAAAACCTGGACAAGTACATTGGTGGTCCCTCGTTTCCCTATGATATCACAAAAAGTCCAAAATCCCACTTAATTTTTTTTTTTTTAATGGTTACTAATTTCATTCATATCCCGAAGGGAAACCAACCATATAGATCACGAAATATCCAGCCAAAAAACCAGACTTCACAATAAATGTTACTTTGAATTTATTTCCACAGAACAAAACAAGAATCAATACACTAAAAAATCAGCATTATCAAGATGAGAAAAATACCACTTATAATTGGTGTGTAAGAAGTATCAATAGTCTAGAAAAAAATGAAAAAAGATCGACATCTAAGTTACGTGCAGCAGTAAAATTTATGATATCAGTACAAGTATTTCTTTGGTGACTGAGAAGATATCAATATGGACGTACCGGCAACGTAGGGCATACAGTTGGTGCATTGCTTCTGGGATCTCCTAAGTCGAGTAGCAACTTTTGTTTTGGCTATGGCGCGACCAATGTTGCCAAATAGTATTTACTTATATGACGTAATGAAACAACATTGCCTGCGCCGTGGCTAAAATAACGAAAAACAAGCAGGAACAGGAAGTTTCGCATAAGATCCCGTGCTTTTGTAATGTTGAAAAAAAAACTTTAATTTATGTCTGTACTGTAACATGATTTTCCCGTCTCGGGTCCATCTGTCCCTTCTGAACTCCTCCGCAATTCCTCCCCGGACCATCGTGACCCGGCTGGAGCAGACTGGGCGCCAGGTACGAACGTACCGCCGGTGAAACCGACTTTCTGTTTGTCCACTCCGGCGCGGATGCGGCGGACGAGATAATCCCAGGGGTTACGAGGATTCAGGGTGGTCCGACTACTCAGCTCGACTGAGATACTTAGGGGTAGAGGGGCTGGTTCGGGGCGAGAGTAAGGAATCAGGACTAACGAAAGAAAATAGACAAAGACTAATAACTTTAGTTTAAGCAACGATTTATTCAGGTAAACTCGACGATTAGCGAAGCACAGGTAGTTGAAGCCCAAAGGCAGGTAGTGGAGGCGACTGAACATGAAAACACTAAACTCAACTCAATAATAACGCAAACTAAAAGAAACGGTAATGGAAACACGAAGATAGGTAGTAGTAAGCAATCTATCCGAAAAATAATCCCGAGAGCATTCAGCGATGATGAAGTTGGTGTGCGCGACACTAACCCAGGTAGTTCGACCGAGAGTCAGGTAGCTAATGCTCGAAAGCCGGTAGCAAAGGTAACTTATCACGAAATTAATTAAACAACCTAAATAATAACGGAGTTAGTGTGCGCGACACTAACTCAGGTAGTTCGTCCGAGTTTCAGGTAGCTAAGGCTCGAGAGCAGGTAGTAAAGGTAACTTATCACAAAATTAATTAAACAACCTAAATAATAACGGAGTTAGTGTGCACGACACTAACTCAGGTAGTTCGACCGAGAGTCAGGTAGCTAATGCTCGAGAGCAGGTAGTAAAGGTAACTTATCACAAAATTAATTAAACAACCTAAATAATAACGGAGTTAGTGTGCACGACACTAACTCAGGTAGTTCGACCGGGAGTCAGGTAGCTAATGCCCTAAAGCAGGTAATAAAGACAACTTACGCCAAAATGAGTTGAACAAACGAAATCATAATAGAGTTAGTGTGCACGACACTAATTCAGGTAATTTAATCGGAATTTAGGTAGTCCAGGCTCGGAGGCAGGTAGTACAGGCGATTTTACACGGAACGACATATATGAAATAATATTTCGAGATAAAAGAAATGCGAAAATTGGGTGAAATAAACTCGAGAACAAAATTCTGAAGGGATCCGAGACAAATAAGAATGACAACAATGCTTAACGTACTCGAGGCCGCGCGAGAGAGAGATAGCACGAAGACAAACCGGCGCGACGCGCTCGCGGCCGGCCTTGAACGCGTAACACAAAATTGCGACGACATATAATAGCCTAGACTGGCCAATATTACACTATAAAATTACTCATTATTCTTTATCGTAGTCGATAAAATTGCGTAACGAAAATAAAAGAATATCGCAAGTCACCAAGGGGGATTCGACGGAAAATTGGGTACTCCAAAAAACTTAATAATTAGGAGAGAATGAAGACAAAAGAGCCACATTCCCGCTCGAATATCATCCTCATTCTTCCACGCCAACAATAAATGGCAAAACTCTAAAAATTAATACGTAAAAACCCCAATAATCCGACGAATCGGAGAAAGTAGAGGAACGGGCTTACCGAGGCGAAATCTCTCCTCACGTGGTAGTTGAAGGCTCAGGAGCTCGGTGAGACAGCAACTCGCCGGTGGGACACAATTACGAAGAATGATTGTTCTAACGCCTCGGCAAGGCTCCGCGCTCTCGTTGTTTCTCCCCACCACTCGAGAACCGCCGGACCTCGCTCTCGCGCCTCTGTTACGAATTAGCCGAAATTCTCGGCGGCGCGTTGAAATTAATACGCGGGAATTTCGAACGATGTCCTCGCTCGGATCCCACCTCCAGCGAGCTTTCCACGCTGCAGGAGCTTTTCCTCTTGGGGACCCGGTCGATGTCCGACTGACAGGTGGAGGGGAGACCTCCCTCGTGACGCGAGGCGTCCCTCCGCGTCACGGTGGGTCCACTGTACCACCAGGCGAAACAGCACCTCCACCCCAGGGAATCCCAGGTCCCACCCGACGAGGCGCCGTTGCACACGGGTTGTAGCTCCCGGAGGCGTGGAGGCGAACGGGGCAACTCTCGGTTGCTACGGTGAGAAAGCCACGGGCGGCGTTCAATAATGGCCGATATCCGGCGCGGTCTTTCAACCGTTCGCTGGTTGGACTCTGGTGACCGAGAACAACGCCTGGAGGAGTGAGATCGTTGCAAAGGAACCGCTGAAATCAAAGAGAGCTGAGGCGCGAGGACGGTGGCCGGAACGACACTCGAGGGCGATGCAATACGGTACTCGATAATGACGTGACTTCCTTTTTCTCTCTCGCTCTCTCACGAGCACAAATTTTAGCGATTAACGCAGGTAATGAGATTCCCGAAGGACGGGTCCAGGTAACTTAAAACTAAAATTATAATTATGACAGAAATCCTCGTAGCGTTCCCCACGGCGAGTCGCAGAGCGGTGTCACAATGGACCGGACCTCCGGTCCACTGGTCGATCAATCCGTGCGGGTGACGTGGCCAAAAATGTCACGTTACAAGCCTCCACCCCAGAATTCGTCCCGGAGGGTTGAGAACGACGTTCGGCGACGATGGTAACTCGCCCTCGGTGAAGTCTTCGTCCTTCCTCTCCACACTCTGGACTATTTTCCCGCACGAATAGGTCTTCCAGCTTCCCGGAGCGGTACCGCCATGGCCTGAAACAGAGAATCGCCTCGGTCGCCGACCTCGGAGCCCAGTTATTTCCTCCAACCACGCAGAATGCGTGCTCCTTTTCCCCCACCCAAGGTGACTCGATGACTACTAACGAAACTACAAGCTAGAACGGGGTTAACTAGAGTAAGAGAATAAAACTCCGGGGCTACGTCTCCTCGAAGAGAATCTTTGCTTGACGGCGGCAGGCGATCCTTTGGGAATACAACAAAAGTTCGTTGACAGCGGAGTTGTAGGTTAACCAACGAAGTTGTCTTCCCATTGGACTTTTACATTTACGGGAATAAAGGAGGACGTCGTTTCCAGTTTGAAACAAGGAAAATTTATCACACATATATTCAAAAATCGTAACTATATTTTGTTTCACGATAGAAGGGATAGAGATCGCGGAAGAAGAAAAGGGAAAAAAAACAAAATATTAGGGCCTAAAGCGGCTAAGGATCGGCCTCCCTCCCTTCCTGTCCAAGACCTTGTCCATGGCCTTGTCCACGGCCTTGTCGTTCACGCGCGTAGATGGGCCCGTGAATAGGGCACGTGCGGACCGTGACATCGAGCTTCCCGCAACGGAAGCAGAACTTCCGTGGGGGGGCCACGTATTGTTGGCGGTGGTGTTCGGTGCTACCGCAGTTGTAACACCACCGACGACGAGGTGTTGGGTCGGGCTCGGCGCTTCGACGGCCATGTCCCATCTGAACCCGTATCGGGCCGACCTGGGATGAGGACCCCTGTGCCGGTTCCTCTGGCAATGCCTAGGGCAATTCTTCCGGGGAAGCGGGCTCTGGTGGCGGTGGCCGCTCCGTCTGGACCCCTTGATCCGACGTCTGAGCGGACGGAGTGTTGGTGGCGGCGTCCCTGGTCGGAGGAAACTCCTTCACAATTGCGGAGGAGGTCGAGGCTCGGGGATTCCGCAACCCTTCCGCAATGGGGCAATAGCCCGAGGATCGGTGCGACATCGCCACGACCGTCGCGGCGAGGGCGTCCAGAAATCCGGGACGGACGTAGTCGCAGGCCGCCATGCAGTCTGCAAACGGACGCATCTGGTTGAACAGAGGGTTCGGGTCTATCTCCTCCGGTTCGATGCCCCTAAGGGCTTCGAGGACTTCCTCTAGGGTCTCTGCGGCGGAAGGTGGTTCCGACGGGGGCGGTGTCGGCTGGCGAGACGGCTTAGGCGGAGGTGAGCGATGGTGGCGAGGTGGAGCCGACTGAGTCGATGACGACGGATCAGCATCCCCTGGGTCTTCGAGGAGCTCCCGTTCCTCGTCGCTATCGAGGGCTATGACCTCGATCGAGGGTGAGTCGGGGCCGTCCGACTCGCTGAGTGCCGGGTCGTCAGTCATCATGTCCCAATCGTTCGTTGAATCGGGGACACCCGGGTGGCTCGGGGGATGTCGCGGGTCCATGACGAGGCAAGGGATACTATGTGCTAGAGGGGTTATAAGGCGAACGAATTTGTTGCAGGGTTTTGACAGAGGAAAAAAAAGAACCAAGCGGCATGCAAATGAAATCGAGGTGAAGTAGATTCAGTACCGTCCCGAGGAACGAGTGCAGGACTCGGCGTAATCACTAGGCTACGGTGACGATGGCTGGCGATACGCAGGTAGTGGCAGTGATGCAGGTAATGGCCGTGACGCAGGTAATTAATGAGCGCAGGTAGCACGTGACTCAGCGTAGGTAGCAGGCACAGGTAGGTAGTAGCGCAGGTAAATAATGAAAGAAATGGAACAAAATATCTGTGGAACAGAGAGCAAGCAGAGACACAAGCAGCATTAGTCAAGCGATACACACTAAGCATGCAAAAGAGGATACGGATTCGGTGGTGGTTTTATGTCAGGGTAAACGATCTCATGGTTGATATTGATAACGATGTGCTGTCTGAGAGATGAATCAATAGTTAAGGTAATTACTAATCGATAAAATGATAGTAGGGAGAATTCCGGTGTTGACGTTTGCGTTTTTAAGTTACGTGGGGTTTTAAATCTTGAATGTGGATCTTTCCAGACCAGGTTCCTTCAAGGTTAGCCAATTCTAACATCACTGGCGATAGCTTTTTACGGATTACGAACGGGCCGTGGTATTTGGTCGCTAGTTTCGCTGCCACGTGTTGGGCCGTCGAGGAAAGGACGTGTTGTCTTTTCAAGACTAGGTCCCCCACCTGATATTCCCTATCCCTATGTTTACGGTTGTAGTAGAGCGCTTGGCGTTGTTGCGCTTCGTCGATGGCTATCCGCGTTACTCCACGCAGGTTATCCAGTCGTGTCATACGTTCCCGCCATGCGGCGGTAGAACAGGGTATTTTTTCGTTGTCTTTCCCGGAAGTGGGGTTGTAGGAGGCTATGGGTTCTCTACCGAAGTTGAGATACGCGGGGCTGGATTGAGTGGAACTGTGATAGGCCGTGTTATAAGCAAAACGTAATGCAGGTAAGTGGGCGTCCCATTCGCGATGGTCGGATCCCAGGTAAGACACTATCATAGTTTTCAGAACTCGATTGACTCTTTCTACGGGGTTAGATTGAGGGTGGTAAGGTGGAATCGTATGGTGAATGATACCCAAACGTTCCGTCATAGCCCGAATATCGCGGTTGATAAATTCCGTCCCGTTGTCGGTGAGAAGGATGCGTGGGTGGCCCCAACGACAAGCGATTAGATCCTCGAACGCTTCAGCGATCTTTTTACCGGTGGCTTTACGCAGCGGTACTACCTCTATCCACTTTGTGAATAAGTCTTGGAGGACCAGAATGTATGCGAATCCGCTCTTGCTAGGAGGTAGTGGTCCCATGATATCGCCGGCGACTATATCCCAGGGTTGTTCGAGGGAGCGCTTGCCCATTAGGCCTACCGGGACGGTTTGTTCGACTTTACAATGCTGGCATACTGCGCATTTACGGATGTACTTGACCACATCTCGGAACATGTTGGGCCAGTAATGTTTAATGCTCAATCGGTGGAACGTTTTCTGCACTCTCAAGTGTCCAGCCTGCGGAAGGTCATGTGAGCTGAATAGGGCTTGCGGACGGGATTCGGACGGCATCACCAGTTTCCAAGCCTCCAGGTCTCCGACCTCGAGCGCTGGGAAGCGGGGCGGCCGGTGATGGTAAAGGTAGCCATCCTCCAACTTCCAGTCAGGGTTTTGGTCGGGATTGCGGCGAACAGAACGTACTTTGCGATTGTACCACTGGTCGTTACTTTGAGCGGGAGGTAGTAACAAGACACACGTCTCTTCTGGGATACGGGATAATGCATCGGGTACGCGGTGCAACGCCCCTTTGCGATGGATTATGACGTAGTCGTATTCTTGTAATTCTAACGCCCAACGACCGAGTCTACCCGAGGGGTTCTTTAAGTTGTGTAGCCAACGCAAGCTAGAATGGTCGGTTATCACAGTGAAATGGTAACCTTCCAAATAGCAACGGAACTTCCGCACGGACCAAATCACGGCTAAACACTCCTGCTCAGTGGTGGTGTAGTTTTTCTCCGCGGCGTTCAACGCGCGACTAGCATAAGCTATTACGTGTTCGATTCCATCGACCGTCTGAGTGAGGACGGCTCCCAATCCCACGCTACTCGCGTCGGTTTGTAGGACGAATGGTATCTCAAAATTTGGACAACTCAAGGTAGGTGCTGTCGAAAGGCACTTCCGGATATCCTGGAAGGCTTTTTGTTGGGATGGTCCCCAGGTCCATACGACTGTTTTCTTTAAAAGAGAGGTAAGTGGACTAGCCAAGGTAGCGAAAGCAGGTATGAAACGGCGGTACCACGAGGCCATTCCGAGGAACCGTCGGAGTTGTTTGATATTTGCAGGCGCAGGATAATGGACTACCGGAGCCACCTTGTCTGGGTCAACCTGTAGGCCTTCGCGATTGACGAGAAAACCGAGATATTTTACATCGGGGCGACAAAATTCGCTTTTATCCGGATTGATGGTTAAGCCAGCGTTACGGATCTTCGACAAGACTCGTTTCAACCACTTCAAATGCTCTTCGAAAGTCGGGGTTACGATGATAATGTCATCGAGGTACACGTAGACGTGAGGTTGCATTTCCGGTCCTATCAGCTTGTCGATTAGACGTTGGAACGTAGCTGGAGCGTTAGTTAACCCGAAAGGCATGCGTTTGAACTGGAATAACCCCATCCTTGGGACGGTAAAAGCCGTAATCTCGCGACTGTCGCGGGCCAAGGGGATTTGAAAATACGCTTGGCTGAGATCTAGGGTAGTGATGTAATTGGCCTGGCGTAGACGATCTAGAATGCTATTCATCAAAGGGATCGGATACGCATCTTTTTTAGTGACCTCATTGACCTTACGGAAATCCAGACAAAAACGCAACTTGCCATTCGCGTTCTTAACCATGACGATTGGACTGGACCAGTCACTGGAAGAGGGTTCGATAACATCGTCGTCGAGCATTTGCCGAACTGATTCATGAATTGCCTTTTCGATTGCCGGGGAAACTGCATAATAACGCTGCTTGATCGCGGGATGACCACCTACATCGATGTGGTGTTCCGTTAAGTTGGTGCACCCCGGGGTGGTAGGGGCGGGTGGTACTTCCCTCTTTACTAACTCTTTCAAGATTTCCGCTTGACTCGACGTTAGTTCCCGCAGCCCGCAACATAGATTTACGGTGGTTGCTGGACCCATTTGCATCTCGAAGTTATGAATCCGTTGGGGTTCGAACCAACTAAACCATTTCCCGCTTGCAAAATCCACCACCCAATGGGCGGCACGCATGAAATCTAATCCTAGGATACACGGCAACACCAATACTGGTAAAAGGTAGGCGGTTAGACGGAAGGGGCTCCCGTTCAGGTACACGACAGGATTGACTACTTCGCTAGCTACGGCTCGTTGACCTCGCGCCATTTCCACACCTCGCGGTCGACAACTTTCCCGCGTGATTCCTAATTGCTCGACCCACCGAATCGCGACCGGTCCCAGAAACGTTCTACTCGAACCTGAGTCAAACAAGGCTCTGATCGGGTGGCCTTGAATAGTAAAAGTTACAAAAAACGCAGTAGGGCTCTCGTTGGTCTGTACCGTACCGCACCAAATTGGTTCGTCGGGTAACAGACAGGTAGCAGGTAGCTCGTGATTCGGGGCTTCGTCGGCGGGCACCTTCCGTTGGTAGGTTGGGCCCGCCCTTAGCGGTTTCCCGCACATGAGCACGCCGGGGACTTAGTACCACGTTTTCCGCAACGATAGCAGAAAGTCGACCGGGGTTCCGTGCACGCCGAGAACCGGTGTCCGGATTTCCCGCAGTTCCAACAGCTTGTTGGTCGGGTGGTGTTCCCTGGCGTGGTATTAGGGAGCGCCGAGGCATCGGCGGTAGGGAACGGATTCAACGAACTCAATGGTTCTGTGGTAGCGTCTAAACTTGATTGGTTGGTGTTATTGCTGGAGGGTTTGGGCTCGGTCTTACGTTTTCGGCGAGGATTACCCGTTTTGAGCGCGGCGTTAATATTGTCGGACGCAGGGGCCTCATTCACGGCCTCGCTCAAGGTTCCATTGTTCGCATCTAAGGCTAGGTTCAGTTCACCCTCGATAGCTAATCCTACGTCAACGGCGGCGAAAGCTTTCCGGGTCGCATTATGCGCAGCGGTGCGCGGACTTTGGTACGCGAGCTCAGGACATAGTGATTGACTCGGTGGTGGCGGAGCACGGTACGCGCGCGCGGATTGGAAGCTTTTCTCGATTCTCACGGCAATGTGTTCAAAAGAATCAAAATCGAAAACGTCGTCCCGGTGTATGGCGACGTGTAGACGGGAAATTAAGTTACGATGGGTGTATTGGATTTGCTCTGCCTCGCTCCAAGGTGGTTGGAGGCGGTTGAACAAACCTCTTAGGCAAGTAAGGTAATCGGCTACTGGCTCATCTAAACCTTGGGTTCGTCTCATGATCTCCTCGCGTAGGGCGTACTGGTAGTCGGGGTCTCCGAAACGCAGTCGACAAGCCGATGCGAATTGGTTCCACGTGGTCCAGCGATCGCTATCGTTCCTGAACCACTGTAGGGCGACTCCCGTCAGGAAAAGGGGGATACAACGGATTAAATCCGGTTCTGCCACGTGGATCAGGGCACGGCCCTCGGCAATCCGAGTTAAAAAGGTTTCGATGTCTTCGCCCTTCTTTCCGGAGAAAGAGATGTTCCATTTCTGCATTACGTGTAGCACGGACGAAGCAGGCGCGTTTGTGCGAGGTGCCAGGGGTTCTGGACCTGCGGGTGGGACTGTAGTTGGTACTAACATGGATGTAGTGTAGGTGGATGAAGTATTTGGAGTGGCCGTATTTTCTACCGTTCGATATTGACGCGTGGGCCGTGGAACTGCTCCCTGGGGTGTGGCATAAGTACTTGAGTGCCACGAAGGAGGGTGTTCTGGCCATATGGCCCAGGGTGGATTCCCGTGAGGGTAGCCACTGGGTTCCCAGCCCCGACCTGTCGGGTGAGACCAGGTTTCCGAGTGATTCGGATTTCCAGACCTATCATGCATCCCATATGCGGAGGTGTCACTCGCCGTGGCCATCACGAGAGGGCCTCTCACGCCACCTGTCGTTCGCGTATTTCCACCCGCGGGAGCGTAAGACGCCCCGAGGCTGTCCTCCGGTGGTAACGTGAGTCCCATACCAGAATCCCAACCCACTCCCGGATGAGGCGGTAGGATATTGGACACTCGCGACCCTTTCCCCTCTCTTGGGTCGGTACCGCCAACTGCCCCTTCGTGCGAAGGAGAAGATACCCTAGGGCGATCGGTTCCGGCGCCTTGGGGACTTTGGGACTCCTCGTTATCCATGGCGAGATGGATACACGGAAAGTGGAGATAGGGATAAAGTGAAACACTTCGATACCGAGGAAACTAAATTAAATGCCGTTCGAACGTAGATAACTAACGAGGGAGCCGAAGGCTCAGGTAGCGGCGTTTGAAATGCAGATAATTAGCGATAGTGCCGAATGCTCAGGTAGTGACGTACGAGACGCAGGTAAATCGCGATAGAGCCGAACGCTCAGGTAGTGACGTTCGAACTGCAGGTAATTAGCGATAAACCGAAAATTCAGGTAGTGACGTACGAACTGCAGGTAATTAGCGATAAGTTCAGGTAGTGGTGTTCGAACTGCAGGTAATTGACGATAAATTCAGGTAGTGGCGTTCGAACTGCAGGTAATCCGCGATAGGTTCAGGTAGTGGTGTTCGAACTGCAGGTAATTAACGATAAACCGAAAGTTCAGGTAGTGGCGTTCGAACTGCATGTAATTAACGATAAGATCAGGTAGTGGCGTTCGAACTGCAGGTAATTAACGATAAGTTCAGGTAGTGGCGTTCGAACTGCAGATAATCCGATAAAGTCGAGGCTCGAGCAAGAGGTAGTTGAATCGCGTAACGTCCAAACGTAGGTAACGAGCGCTTGAGCCCAAAAGCTCAGGTAAAAGGTAACTAGATGAACCGTTCACTAAATCGCGTAACTGAGTTTAAATGTTTTAAAGTGAAGAAAAAGACTTGTGGTCGCTAGCGGGGATGAATCAGTCAAGTCCGAGGTACTTGGGTAATCGTTGCACTGATTTGACAAGTTCCGAAATTGCACGTGACTAATCACCGGGTAGCCAAGCGAAGACTGTTCGCGTTGACCAGCGTTCTCCACTCCCTTCATCACGTTCGTCGGATGGTGGGGTGCTGAGGGAAGGAGAGTTAGAGTAGGAGGGATAGGAGAGGCTCAAAACATTTTACTCCTTTTATTTATTCCTAACACCCGTACCGGAGTTCAAATTCCAAAGGTTCGTTCGGTTCTTGTTTACGAATGGGTCTTAGTCGAGGCCAGAAATAAAAACCGGATTACGAGGATTAACACGCACGCGTTCGGATTAAGGGTACACCAAACGACTTAACGATCCTTGGTGTTATTGTCCTACCATCTCGTTGGGGTGGGGGTAAAATTTTCGAATGACGAAATTTCGAACAGCTAAAATAGCGAATTTTAACATACAATTATATATATATATATCGATAACTGTATGTTAAAATTCGCTATTTTAGCTGTTCGAAATTTCGTCATTCGAAAATTTTACCCCCACCCTCTCGTTGTTTTTCTCGACAACCGTTAAGACCAATCGTAGTAGACAGGGGATTAACTGGGGCCATAAATTACTTGAAATTCGACGTTATTTTGACAAGTATGCGGATCCCCAATCATTTGAAAAACAAAGGATTATAGTTGGTTGGATAATGTTAGTTCGAAATCGCTCACGCAAAACGTCAACAGGGGATTAACGTACTCTTTCAGACCACAAACACGTCGTCAGATACCGTAAACAGCACCATAAAAGTCGAGTTGGCCTTAAGATCTCCGCGTTAAGCCAAAAAAAAAATAATAATGAGTAGATGAAAAACTAGTAGGATAAGTATAACAAGATGTCGAGGTAAACGTAGCACCAAAATAATATAGACTCGAGCCTCACGCCGTTCGGCTGTGGAGACCCACAAATCAAAACAAATAATTCAAAGGGAAGACCTTATGTGTCGTCCCTAACTCTCAAAATCGCGTTCGTCATAAGCCATCTCTCTCTCACAACGAATAACCTCAAAACGAATCTGACAGGAGAAACTGAAACGGCATCCTGCTCTAATCAAATATTAATTACAAAACCTAATTCATTACTCTCGGGCCCCACGTTGGGCGCCATTTGTAACATGATTTTCCCGTCTCGGGTCCATCTGTCCCTTCTGAACTCCTCCGCAATTCCTCCCCGGTCCATCGTGACCCGGCTGGAGCGGACTGGGCGCCAGGTACGAACGTACCGCCGGTGAAACCGACTTTCTGTTTGTCCACTCCGGCGCGGATGCGGCGGACGAGATAATCCCAGTGGTTACGAGGATTCAGGGTGGTCCGACTACTCAGCTCGACTGAGATACTTAGGGGTAGAGGGGCTGGTTCGGGGCGAGAGTAAGGAATCAGGACTAACGAAAGAAAATAGACAAAGACTAATAACTTTAGTTTAAGCAACGATTTATTCAGGTAAACTCGACGATTAGCGAAGCGCAGGTAGTTGAAGCCCAAAGGCAGGTAGTGGAGGCGACTGAACATGAAAACACTAAACTCAACTCGATAATAACGCAAACTAAAAGAAACGGTAATGGAAACACGAAGATAGGTAGTAGTAAGCAATCTATCCGAAAAATAATCCCGAGAGCATTCAGCGATGATGAAGTTGGTGTGCGCGATACTAACCCAGGTAGTTCGACCGAGAGTCAGGTAGCTAATGCTCGAAAGCCGGTAGCAAAGGTAACTTATCACGAAATTAATTAAACAACCTAAATAATAACGGAGTTAGTGTGCGCGACACTAACTCAGGTAGTTCGTCCGAGTTTCAGGTAGCTAAGGCTCGAGAGCAGGTAGTAAAGGTAACTTATCACAAAATTAATTAAACAACCTAAATAATAACGGAGTTAGTGTGCACGACACTAACTCAGGTAGTTCGACCGAGAGTCAGGTAGCTAATGCTCGAGAGCAGGTAGTAAAGGTAACTTATCACAAAATTAATTAAACAACCTAAATAATAACGGAGTTAGTGTGCACGACACTAACTCAGGTAGTTCGACCGGGAGTCAGGTAGCTAATGCCCTAAAGCAGGTAATAAAGACAACTTACGCCAAAATGAGTTGAACAAACGAAATCATAATAGAGTTGGTGTGCACGACACTAACTCAGGTAATTTAATCGGAATTTAGGTAGTCCAGGCTCGGAGGCAGGTAGTACAGGCGATTTTACACGGAACGACATATATGAAATAATATTTCGAGATAAAAGAAATGCGAAAATTGGGTGAAATAAACTCGAGAACAAAATTCTGAAGGGATCCGAGACAAATAAGAATGACAACAATGCTTAACGTACTCGAGGCCGCGCGAGAGAGAGATAGCACGAAGACAAACCGGCGCGACGCGCTCGCGGCCGGCCTTGAACGCGTAACACAAAATTGCGACGACATATAATAGCCTAGACTGGCCAATATTACACTATAAAATTACTCATTATTCTTTATCGTAGTCGATAAAATTGCGTAACGAAAATAAAAGAATATCGCAAGTCACCAAGGGGGATTCGACGGAAAATTGGGTACTCCAAAAAACTTAATAATTAGGAGAGAATGAAGACAAAAGAGCCACATTCCCGCTCGAATATCATCCTCATTCTTCCACGCCAACAATAAATGGCAAAACTCTAAAAATTAATACTTAAAAACCCCAATAATCCGACGAATCGGAGAAAGTAGAGTAACGGGCTTACCGAGGCGAAATCTCTCCACACGTGGTAGTTGAGGGCTCAGGAGCTCGGTGAGACAGCAACTCGCCGGTGGGACACAATTACGAAGAATGATTGTTCTAACGCCTCGGCAGCGCTCCGCGCTCTCGTTGTTTCTCCCCACCACTCGAGAACCGCCGGACTTCGCTCTCGCGCCTCTGTTGCGAATTAGCCGAAATTCTCGGCCGCGCGTTGAAATTAATACGCGGGAATTTCGAACGATGTCCTCGCTCGGATCCCACCTCCAGCGAGCTTTCCACGCTGCAGGAGCTTTTCCTCTTGGGGACCTGGCCGATGTCCGACTGACAGGTGGAGGGGAGACCTCCCTCGTGACGCGAGGCGTCCCTCCGCGTCACGGTGGGTCCACTATACCACCAGGCGAAACAGCACCTCCACCCCAGGGAATCCCAGGTCCCACCCGACGAGGCGCCGTTGCACACGGGTTGTAGCTCCCGGAGGCGTGGAGGCGAACGGGGCAACTCTCGGTTGCTACGGTGAGAAAGCCACGGGCGGCGTTCAATAATGGCCGATATCCGGCGCGGTCTTTCAACCGTTCGCTGGTTGGACTCTGGTGACCGAGAACAACGCCTGGAGGAGTGAGATCGTTGCAAAGGAACCGCTGAAATCAAAGAGAGCTGAGGCGCGAGGACGGTGGCCGGAACGACACTCGAGGGCGATGCAATACGGTACTCGATAATGACGTGACTTCCTTTTTCTCTCTCGCTCTCTCACGAGCACAAATTTTAGCGATTAACGCAGGTAATGAGATTCCCGAAGGACGGGTCCAGGTAACTTAAAACTAAAATTATAATTATGACAGAAATCCTCGTAGCGTTCCCCACGGCGAGTCGCAGAGCGGCGTCACAATGGACCGGACCTCCGGTCCACTGGTCGATCAATCCGTGCGGGTGACGTGGCCAAAAATGTCACGTTACAGTACATGATAGCACAGTTTTGTTTGATTGGTAATAATTTGATGAACGTTCACCACCGTACGTTGAGCGTATACGCACAGAGTACTTGTCCGGCCCATAATTATTATGTATATGAGTAGATCCATTGGTTTTCGAGCATTTTCTCGGGAGGGGTCTTTCGAATTTGGTGAAAATTGGGTACTTCGAAGTACCTCAAAAACTATCGCCAAATACCAAATTTCAACTGTCTAAGGGCCAATGCCATGAGAACCAGCCTTTTAAAAGTCTAAAAATCACCATATTTAGCCTATCTTCAAAATAATGATTCACGAAAACCTCACGTTCAAATTGAATGATACAAGTCACATGTTGTTCAGTATGCCATCTAGTTTGTAGAAAAAAAATTTGAGTCACCTAAGCCGAAAGGCCTTTTATCCCGACTACGTTAAATAACTTGAAATTTTCAATAATATGATGATTTTAAAATTGTCGCCACAAATTCATTTTTAATCTCACTGACTTCTAGCATGGCTCATTTTTTTCGTTCTTTTATACCCTTCAAGCGAATGCAGATAAAAATGTCATTTGCGTAAAGGAACTCAGAGATATTTCATTTCAAAGTTAGTCATTTTTGAAATATTACGAAAAATCGCTGACTTTTACCTTACACTACGCATTTCTATCAACTTCAATCGTTACCAAAATTTAGGTAAGAGTAGTTTTTTATATCTAGAATGACTCCCCTTAAGGAATTTCTTGGCCCGAACTTCCATCACTCTCTACAGCCTGCTGAAGATCACAATAATTCTGATTACTTTTGAGTTAAAAAATTAATAATGCAGTGTTTATTACTTTTTTTTTTGGAGATTATTTTACGCACATTTCAATAGGGTCAAAGCAAGAAATAATTTTTATACGTGAATACAAGAAGCCAAAATTCGTCGCAATTTACTTTCAATGCAGCTCATCGCTTTTATGCTAATCTGATTTTATTAATGTGCATGCTGGTAAATTTAAACGCCACTCATTGGGTTATTTCCTTTTATTCAATTCGACTCAGAAACACAAGAATATATAAAACTCCAAATGGAAATTGCCATTTACCTAAATTCATTCGGGAGCATCAAATGTATACTAGATTTAATTAATATTTTTACGATTATATCAATACACATGAAAAATCCAATGTTTACGCCACACACAGTCTACGCAATAACCACTTCGTTGACGCAGCCCAATTTAAAAAGACTGAGGTTTTAATTGTATCAATTGAGGAATTGAGGTTATACTACACTTTTGAATTGAGGTTATGAGAGGTGTTGACATGGCATATATATATTACAAAATTGTACTTTGCGATCGCAGCACCTCTCATTTTCTACCGATTTTTGGGTACACTTCTTGTACGGTGTGTTCACTCCTTCTCTCTAGTCTCCCTGGCCTAGACACCGGTATCCAGGAGTAACATAAAGAGACACAGCTCACCAATAGGGACCGTACGTGAGCTATAGAGAGCAGCACCACAGCCGATGTGCGCGCTCTCTCGTGTCTGAGTGTGCAATTTGTGCGATGTTATTTTGGCTTTGAATGATAGGAATAAAGACAAATTTTACGATTAATAATGTTAAAAATGAGCAATTAAGGTTTTCAGCTCGTGGTTAACAATCGTGCTGGGGGCTAAAATTATATAAAAATTTTAAAAAAATGTGGCTCAAGATATATCTCAAATGTCGTAAAAACACAAAGCACGGGCGACGAATCGGCCATATAATTCATTCCGTTTGTTTCTCGCTCTTTCATGCGAAATGGGCAGCGCTCTCGGGAAAAGAACAGTATTTCAAAAATGGTCAATCTTCTCGAAACCAAAATGGTGTGTGAGAGCTGCCCTGCAGTTACCAATATCTTTTTGATGAAGCAAAACAAACAAATCAATTTTGTATCGTAAATCAATTAAAAAATCTTGTCGCCCGCGTATACGCGGTTGATTACTTAACACTTAGCTAATGTAGAAATTGCCCACTTCGTGGCGTTGTAAGCACCACGAACGGCCCCTATGGGGGTTGAGTAGATACACTCGAATAATTATTGCTTTTTTCACTGATAACTAGATGGTGCGAATAATACATTACTTATTTTACGAAAATGATTCAATTTTAAATTATGAGAAAATAACGTTTCTGAACGAATGTAAACAATGAGATTCGTAAAAATTAAGAGCTTGTCTATCATAATTGGAAAAATTTATGTATTTTAATTGAAGTATTGAAAAGATTTTTTTATTTTAAAAGAAATAAACATAAAATAATTTAAAGTAAAAATTTTGACTTAAATATGTTTTTTATAACGTGATAATAATGTTAAAAATTTCTTTACAGTTTTTAATGCAATATTAGCTTAAATTTAGTGTGACCGTATTGAAATGTGCGTAAAATAATCTTCAAAAAAAAGTAATGAACACTGCATTATTAATTTTTTAACTCAAAAGTAATCAGAATTATTGTGATCTTCAGCAGACTGTAGAGAGTGATGGAAGTTCGGGCCAAGAAATTCCTTAAGGGGAGTCGTTCTAGATATAAAAAACTACTCTCACCTAAATTTTGGTAATGATTGAAGTTGATAGAAATGCGTAGTGTAAGGTAAAAGTCAGCGATTTTTCGTAATATTTCGAAAATGACTAATTTTGAAATGAAATATCTCTGAGTTCCTTTACGTAAATGAAATTTTTAGCTGCATTCGCTTGAAGGGTATAAAATAACGAAAAAAATGAGCCATGTTAGAAGTCAGTGAGATTAAAAATGAATTTGTGGCGACAATTTTAAAATCATCATATTATTGAAAATTTCAAGTTATTTAACGTAGTCGGGATAAAAGGCCTTTTGGCTTAGGTGACTCAAATTTTTTTTCTACAAACTAGATGGCATACTGAACAAAATGTGACTTGTATCATTCAATTTGAACGTGAGGTTTTCGTGAATCATCATTTTGAAGATAGGCTAAATACGGTGATTATTAGACTTTTAAAAGGCTCGTTCTCATGACCTTGGGCACTTAGACAGTTGAAATTTGGTATTTGGCGATAGTTTTTGAGGTACTTCGAAGTACCCAATTTTCACCAAATTCGAAAGACCCCTCCCGAGAAAATGCTCGAAAACCAATGGATCTGCTCATATTAAATATTTATATTTTATTATGTCCTATAAATATATAATATTTAGGAACTGCACGAGTATTACTGGCAGATACCTCTGGAAGGTGAAGCGAAAAAATTAACTGCTTTCTCCACACCTGATGGTGGTACCTTCCGATTCCGCGTCATGCCATTCGGATTAAAAAATGCGCCTCACACTTTTCAAACTTTTATGAGTCAGGAGGTCTTAAAAGGCCTGCTGGACTGTTGTTGCACCGTCTATCTTGACGACATCATCATCTTCTCCGACAACTGGGAAGAACATTTAGTACATCTGCCTTTGGTTTTCGAGAGACTGAGTCCACACAACCTTACATGCTCAATCACGAAATGCCATTTCGGAAAAAACAATCTGGCTTACCTGCGCCACAACGTTACGGATCTAGGTAACGAAGTCAAAATCGAACACATTCAAGGCATCTTAGATATGCCCGCTCCAAAAACAAAGAAACAACTACAGAAATTTATCGGTACCTGTAATTGGCTGCGGGAATACTTACCTCACTTCGCAGAAGTTACTGCACCAATGACAGACCGCCTCGCTGGAAATACAAAATTCCAATGGACCCCTGAAGCTCAAAAATCCTTCGAGCAAGTTAAGGAATTGATTAAACAACCTTTAAAACTTAGTAGACCTGATCCTTCTTTACGATTTATCCTACATCCTACGATTTATCCTACGATTTGACCGACTTCTGGATTTGCCACTCACTCCTTCTAACGACGCCACGAAATGCGTTATTGCGGAATTAGAGACCGCGGCTATGGCAAAGAGCAGTCCACGAAAAAAACAAACGGGTGAAAGTGGTCGAGGACATACGTTTGTCTAGGGAGATTCGCATTCCTTTTGTTCGTCCCAACCCTCGCGAAATTCAGACACCTCGTCGTAAACGCGCGGATCGGATCTTGGTCGAGATACCGCTGCAAGCAGTGATGTCGGGAGAACGGGTGGAGGTGGATCTGCTGGAGAAAATTAACCGGCCTTTGGACATGCCGGAACTCGAATAACCCTAAAAAAAAAAGAAAAAAAAATTAATAATGCAATAAAATATATATGAAAACTGGAATAAAATCCTAAAAACACTAAGAAAAAAACAAAATAAAACAAAAAACCAAAAAAAAAACAAAAAAAGTCAATCAATCAATCAATCACAGGGTACTTACCTTTCATACTGGCCTTGCATACTTACCTGATGCGGCGTATATCATTCCTGTCGAGATATACGGACGTCGTTGGTTCAAATTCTTTTGTTCGGGACGAAACTCTTGAATATCCTCTTCGCTTCCTATTGTTGGAACTCGGTTGTTTCATTCTACTTTGGAAACTCATTGAGTACATTCAACAACTTATATCATCGTCCTTTTATAAAGGTACCATCTATGCATTTGACGTCAGTCATTCTCAAGATGAGGTTCAGTGATCAGTCAATGAAACTACCTATGAAGAATTTTGACGAGCTTGTACAACAGAATGTACGAGAGAAACGTCATGGAGATTTGTTGCCAAGCAGCGTGCGTGCAGTATTTTGCGGTCCATCCAATTGTGGAAAGACTAATGCTCTTCTCACCCTCATAACACATCCTAATGGCTTGAGATTTGAGAATGTATATGTATATTCAAAATAGCTGAATCAAGCGAAATACAAGTTTCTCAAGCGTCTACTCGAAACTGTGAAAGGAGTGGGATACTTCCCTTTCGCGGATCATGAGCAAGTGATCAAACCGGAGGACACTAAGCCAAACTCCATTATGATTTTCGACGATGTGGCCTGTGAGAAGCAGGATAATATGAGAGCCTTCTTTTGCATGGGTCGGCACAGAGATGTTGACTGCTTCTATCTCTGTCAAACATATGCGCGTATTCCTAAACATCTCGTACGCGATAATACTAATCAACTGGTGTTGTTTCGCCAGGATGAAATGAACTTGAAGCATATCTACGATGACCATGTCAATACCGATATGACATATACGCAGTTGAAGGATCTGTGTTTGGTATGCTGGAACGAAAGTTAGTATGGATTTGTTGTGATAGACAAGGACAGAGAGCTAAATGAGGGTCGCTACAGAAAGGGTTTTAACTGTTTTATAAATTTGCAATCTCGAAAGACATAAGCGCAGTCGAAGTCTAATCTCAATAGTGTCAATATGCAGAGTACTAACCTCAATAAGGAGAAAAACGTATTACGTCAAATCGCAAGCGTGAGCAATGCGATTCGACGCAAGCACAGAATGATAAAATTGGGGAAGATCACAGCGGATAAGGAGCTGAGCGAAGTTTTCAAACCCGTGGTAACTCCATTGCAAAAGCTAGTCGATCAGTCGGTAAAGCTGGAAAACATTAAGAAGGAAAAGCTGAAACAAGAAAAGGAGGAAGCAGCTTGGAAAGAAGAGAATGCAGCCTTGAAGGAAAAGGAGGGTGATTTGGATAATACATTTAGAACTGCGCATGAAGATGATGACGATTATCAACAACAAATATTAGATTTATCTTCCGATAAGGATTCATCGTGCGACAAGGATTCATCGTCTCGCAAGGATCCATCGGTTTTACAAGAAACATCTGAAGTATCTCCCATTGAACCGCTTGTACAGCAGTACCTACGAATGTTCGAGACGAGTGAAAAAAAGAGCTTGATGATTCGTACGGTGTTCGAGAAATGAGGGGAGGAGTCCTGATGATTAGCGATTCACCAGTAACTTTCGACAATGGGCGCTTGACAGTTAAGAACAAGACTTACGAACTATCCCCCGGTTTGCTTGAATTGATATTCAAAAAGTCTCCGAACAGAGAGATCGTAACTGCAGCAGATATGGATAATTATTGTGCAATTGTTACTAGCACGTGTGCGCATCGAAAGTACTATAGACCCAACGAACCCATTCGCATGAAAGGCATCAAGTACAAAAATGTTATTGCGAATATGCTTCTATCACCCAGGCGAAAAACCGGTAAAGCTCTACCACGCTATATGGTTGTGAAAAGACGCAGAAAGATGGATTATGTTTATTGGGACGATCCTAATGAACTAGTGGATCGACTACGACTGCTCCTTGCCTCCCAATCAGCTGGGAACTCTAGTCATTCCAACGAAATTATTTCAATCATTGAAGAGTTGCGTGAAGCTGAAATCATTTATTAGACAGTACGCACTCCTTGGATTCATTTGAGTCATGAGTGTCGACGTGTTTGGTCATCAATTGTCGAGGATTAAGAGTATTGCCAACGGTGGTCGGGGTCCTCCCGGCGAAGGATTCAAAATTACCGCCGATGGTCAATATGACATAGACAATAGAAGACTGTGCAATGTAGCTGCTGCTATCGAGCAACACGATGCTGTATCTGTTGAAGTGATGAGAAGTGCTATATAGGAAGAAGTTAGACTTGTATTCGCCGTTACATCATCCCTGCGAGATAATGTAGATGATCATGAGATAATGTTTCACGGTCTCCAGACACAATTTCAAGAAAATATTAAACAGCAGCGTATTGACAGTGAGACGGTACAAGAACTCATTACGCGCAACTCTTAGCTCATTGCTCATTTGGAAGAGGGACTGAGAACATTCGAGAAAGTTAATTGATCTGCGATCAAAGCTCAACAAGAATTCACACTCCGTAATTCCCAAATAATATCCCAATCGAATGATCGACTTGTTGCGCTAGAACATGGAGAAAGCAACAATAGCAGAAGAGCTTCATAGACCGGCTCGAAAAAATTATCCGCGTCGCCATGTTGTCATGATATGACAGCATACACGCAATTCAACAACGGTTACAAGTATCTACTAACAATCGTAGATATTTTTTTAAAGTATGCTTGGGTCGTTGCAACGAGAACGAAGAGTGGCAAGGATGTTACAAATGCTATGGACTCTGTACTTGCAAAAGGTCGTGTACCAAGGAAATTGCACGTTGATCGTGGGAAAGAGTTTTATAACAATGAGTTCAAAGCTCTTCTCCAACGCTATGGAATCAGCATGTACTCAACCTTCAGCAATATGAAAGCATCAATATGTGAACGCTTTAACCGTACACTCAAGGGTAAAATGTGGAAACAATTTACTCTACGAGGATCGTACAAGTGGATCGATATTGTGGAAGATTTGGTATTGGCCTACAATAATACCAAACATCGTACTATTGGAATGAAACCGAATGACGTCACCATTCGGAATGAAAAAAGAATCTTGCTGCGTATCTACGGAAAATTTCAAGTTAATCGAACGCGAAAAATAAAATTTAAGGTTGGCGATAAAGTTCGAATCAGCAAGTACAAGCACGTTTTTGAGAAAGGCTATACCCCAAACTGGTCAACAGAAATATTTACAATAAGTCAAGTCATAAATACCGATCCCGTGATGTACAAGCTCAAGGATTTGCCCAAGATCAATCGATCGAGGGTGGCTTCTATCAAGAGTAACTCACAAGCGTCAAATATCAAAATACTTACCTCGTAGAAAAAGTTGTGCGGAAACGTGGAAACAAACTGCTTGTAAAGTGGCTAGGTTTCGATAATTCTCACAACAGTTGGATCAATGAATCTGATTTGTAATTTTTCTCATAACGATTTTCATAATTTTTTTATTTTTTTATTTTTTTTTATATAATAGTAGAAATAAAAAGTAGAAAAAAAAATGGCTGTGTGTTCTTTATTTTCGATTATTACAGCTGTTCCATGTCTCCTTGACCGTGAAACTCTACCGTCTCCCTCTCTGGGTCACTGTGCTTCTCCTATATTCATAAACAAGCTTTGAACAGTAAGCATTAGTATATAGGTCATATATCTTTTGTAAACACAGGTCTCGATCAAGATCAATGGCATGTGTATATATATATTGTAACGGTACGCTTTCTGTCACCCGCTACACGTGAATTCGAGCAACTAAGAATTTAGGAGCAGGCATGAAAATAAACGAGAATGCGAAAAATTGTGTCAAAAAATTAAATAATTGTGTTTATTCAGTGTATTGTTAGTGTACAAAAAATATATATAAAGCAAATCGTTGGTGTTTTCGTGATAAATTCAAAATTCTCTCCCTATTTTCAATAAACTTGTCCAATTCTATAATTCTCTCCTTTTTGTCAAGAAACTTGTCCAATTCGATGATACTCTTTATAATTTCAATAAATTTGTCAAATTTTATAATTCTTTTTAATGAGGTTGTTCGATTTTGTAGTTCTTTCTTTCCTTTCAATGAACTAAGCCAATTTCGGAATTTCCTGATTTTTATGATTCTTCGTTCCCGAACTTAATCAATCTGATTTATTTGGTGACTATATAATTTTAAATTCATTTCTGTTGTTAGGCTCGATATAATTAAACTAACAAGGAAAGGTACTTTGGTGTCCCCCTCCGATTTTGATAATTTTTATATATGTTATAGTCCATCGAAAATTAAGAGACACGTAATTTTTTTTATCGGCTTAAAGTTATTTTTAAGGGGTGAAATCGACCCCCAAAGTTGAGCATGTTTTGCATCTGGTAGAGTGTTTCATATAGAAGCACTTAACCGATCGTAACGAAACCAATTGCAAAACGTTTTTCACGTCAAATAACCTGTATATAATGTTCAACTTCTTATGCACCCCTATTACATGGGGATGATTCACCCCCGAATATCCAGAATTCTTTTGTATAAAAAAAACTTGCAATCCGATTTCAATAAAACAAACGCCATTTTGCAGAGCAAAAAAAATAAAATTGACGTATTTTTGGGTTTTTCTCAGATTAAAAAAATTAAGGGGGTAAAACACCCTTAAAATGTCAAATTTCATTTTGAGCACTGTCCCCTTCCGATTTCAATATTTTTTTTATAAAATGTAGCTTATCGAAAAATAAGACCACCTATTATTTTTATTGGCTCAAAATTATTTTTAAGGCGTGAAATCAACCCCCAAAGTTGGGCATGTTTTGCATCTGGTAGAGTGTTTCATATAGAAGCACTCAACCGATCGTAACGAAACCAATTGCAAAACGTTTTTCACGTCAAATAACCTGTATATAATGTTCAACTTCTTATGCACCCTTACTTACTGCAGGGGGCTGAACCACCCCCTGACATTCATAATTTTTTGTATAAAAGAAAAATTGTCATTCGATTTCAATGGAAAAACCAACATTTTGAAAAGCAAAAAAAAATTATAGTGAATGTGTCTAGATTTTTCGAATAAAAAAAATTAAGGGGGTAAAACACCCCTAAAATCTCAAATGTCATTTTGCGCACTTAAATGATAAAATTCAATTCAATTGGTCTCATTATCATTGCGTATCGACTTATATGCTAAATAATATTTATTTCGCATGTACATCCGCTGCCCTTCTGACATGCTTCACGTTTATAAAGAAGTGTTGGTATCCGTTCTATTTATATAAGTTTCTATTTTGAACGATTTACGAAAATAAAAAAAAAACTCAAATATCAAAAGAGTCGCATCAGCAATTCACCGCCCAGAATGTAAACAAAGCTGGCTCATGCCTTGCCATATTCTTATTCATATCAAGAACCGCTATAGTGGCTCGACCCCAAGTATTCTTGAAAAAGCCAGTTCGCTCAGGCTAATGTTTGAGGTATATCCGAAAACCAAATAAAAATGCTGTTTTCGTGGTGATGTCAGATCAAACCGCCCACTCAAGATGAAAAAGGTAAAACTGACTTTATATTATTCCAGAAGTTAAGTTGCTGTTCGACTGTTGATCAGTCATTATCGTGTCCGCTATCGTGAATACCGTATTGTTATTAACATGTCCATCAATCCAATGAACGTAATAAGACTGTTGTTTCTTACATTCGAGGTAATGAACATTCCTGACAGTCCTGTTAACAATAATGAAGTGGAATTGAAAGAGAGTTTCGCGGAAATTCTGAAGGCCTCTATGGCAGAGTTCAATCAGTTAGAAATCGTCGAAGATACGACATTAGATTTTCAAGAACCGTTTAGAGATGTCATAGTAGAACCTGTCGAAGATAATGACATCGAATGGGGTCTTGGAGAATCTCCATTAAGCCCTGAAACGTGTACTGACGATGAAGAAGATTTGAGCTACGACTACAAACAAAGAGCTGTTGAGTACTGGAGAAGTGCAAAAACGAAACAAAATAGGAAAATAGAAACAGTCCAAAACCGATTTAAACTCGTTAAATCTGTGCGCCAATTAAGGCGCTGGGCTCAACAAATTAATAAAGGCGGAACTTACAAGGAAAAATTGTCGCGCATTTCTGAATATACAATCGATAATTTAAAAAGCGCCATAGAAGCAGGTCTCATTGTACACGATATCGATCTTCGGAGATGGGCATTACAAGCCCAAAAATTGATTGGGCATGAGAATTTGCGTTTCAGGGCTTCGCCAACATGGATAAAAAAGTTTAAAAAAGTTCATCGAATAACAAGTAGAAAAATAAATAAATTCGTGACAAGAAAGACTCTCGAATCAAAGGACATATTACAAAACGATGCTAATAAATTTGTCTCCGCAGTTCAATTGAAAATTGAGGAATATGGCTTGGAAAATATTTATAATTCTGATCAAAGTGGTTTCCAATTAGAAGTCCATTCAGGGCGAACGTTAACAGAAGAAGGTACAAAACAAGTAGAATGCCTTGTACAATCCGTTTCAGCGACAACCCATAGCTACACCATCCAGCCGACAATATCAGCAGCAGGAAAATTGTTGTCACCTCTTCTGATAATTTTAAAAGAGCCATCCGGGCGGTTGGGGCCAATCGTAGAACGAACCATTTTTCGACCTCCCAATGTTTTTATAAGTGTTTCAAAATCTGGCAAGGCTACATCAGGTACGTTGGTATGTAATATTCAAATATAAAAAATAGATGTGCTATTAATTTTTACATATTGATTTATAGAACATTTCAAAGTATGGCTTCAAGAAGTGTTCTTCCCAAATGTCGGTGAGAAAAGTGTGCTTTTAATAGACTCATGGAGTGGACATTGCCCTAGTGTTGTCACGGAAGTTACACCACATAACAAAGAAATTGTTACAATGATCATACCGAAAGGAACAACAGGGAATATCCAGCCACTTGATGTCTTCGGATTTAGAATTTGGAAAAATTATGTCAGACATTTTTCAGACAGTGTCATGTTACTTGATTATGATTTAAGTCTACATTTACGAAATAATATAATCAAGCTGCAATCTCTAGTACATAATCAATTATCATCTCCGAGGTACGAAAATTTATTTCGATATGCCTGGTTCAAAAGTGGGTACATAGAAGAACGACCTGAGCATTTCGAAAATCCCGTTGAATTCGCTTTTGGTATGTCATCTCAAACACAATGTGAAATTGAAGGCTGCACAAATGTGGCTGTAGTAAGATGTTCATGGTGTAAAAAGTCACTTTGTTTCAAACATTTCTTCGAAGAACATCATTACTGTTCAAAATATAATCATTAAGTTCAGGAATGATAATTGAAACGAAAATTTGAATTGGAATCTATTTTTACTACATGAAAGATTTTAGCGCCTATGTATAACCTATATATATATATTTGTGTACAGACCATGTGTATACAAAAATAAAAAATCGTGAAGCTCACGACCACCGAAGATGTAGGAGTACTCAATTTTTCATATAATTAAAAAGCCGATGTACATGCGAAATAAATATTATTTAGCATATAAGTCGATACGCAATGATAATGAGACCAATTGAATTGAATTTTATCATTTAAGTGCGTAAAATGAAATTTGAGATTTTAGGGGTGTTTTACCCGCTTAATTTTTTTTATTGGAAAAATCTAGACACATTCACTATAATTTTTTTTTGCTTTTCAAAATGTTGGTTTTTCCATTGAAATCGAATGACAATTTTTCTTTTATACAAAAAATTATGAATGTCAGGGGGTGGTTCACCCCCCTGCAGTAAGTAAGGGTGCATAAGAAGTTGAACATTATATACAGGTTATTTGACGTGAAAAACGTTTTGCAATTGGTTTCGTTACGATCGGTTGAGTGCTTCTATATGAAACACTCTACCAGATGCAAAACATGCCCAACTTTGGGGGTTGATTTCACGCCTTAAAAATAATTTTGAGCCAATAAAAATAATAGGTGGTCTTATTTTTCGATAAGCTACATTTTATAAAAAAAATATTGAAATCGGAAGGGGACAGTGCTCAAAATGAAATTTGACATTTTAAGGGTGTTTTACCCCCTTAATTTTTTTAATCTGAGAAAAACCCAAAAATACGTCAATTTTATTTTTTTTGCTCTGCAAAATGGCGTTTGTTTTATTGAAATCGGATTGCAAGTTTTTTTTATACAAAAGAATTCTGGATATTCGGGGGTGAATCATCCCCATGTAATAGGGGTGCATAAGAAGTTGAACATTATATACAGGTTATTTGACGTGAAAAACGTTTTGCAATTGGTTTCGTTACGATCGGTTAAGTGCTTCTATATGAAACACTCTACCAGATGCAAAACATGCTCAACTTTGGGGGTCGATTTCACCCCTTAAAAATAACTTTAAGCCGATAAAAAAAATTACGTGTCTCTTAATTTTCGATGGACTATAACATATATAAAAATTATCAAAATCGGAGGGGGACACCAAAGTACCTTTCCTTGTAAGATTGATTTCGTGTTTTTATTGTTCGGAAAATCGAAACAGTTCTCGCCTCAAGAAGAAAAACATAAGTTAAATTTGTTTGATTAAATGAAATGAGTTATTTTTACTCCAACGAAAGAAAACAAAAAGAATGGGTAACGAAAAGGGTCCTATGCCAAGAATCTGCAGACCATACGGAATCGCACAGTCCCCTCCCTCTCAAAACTGAATGGAAAGGTTATCACGTTAGAAATCTTTGACCTGTACGGAATCGCACAGGTCCCTCCCTTCTTGGCGTGATCGGAGAGGAATTTCACCCTTGAATCTTTGGATTGCACGGAATCGCACAATCCCCTCCCTCTCGGCGTGAAATTTGGAATATTAAAGGTTATGTGGTTCGTTGGAGCTTGTTTTCCAGAGTCACTACCTCTGTACTTGAAGCGAGAGCTGATTCAAGAATGAGCTGCCGTTGCTGCTCCGCACGGCCTTTTATACTGGTTTAGACAAATAAATAATAATGATAATTCATTCTAAAAATAATTCGAATTCGGATTGGCTCGGAAAAATAATCTCGAACCAGAGCTTGGTCTCTAAATTCTCCGATTGGTCAGCCGATCTCCCTCCGCAGTGTGACTGGACGGGCTTAAGGCTGGTTTTCATCGCTCGTGTGAGAAATAATAATTTCTTAAAGAAAATAAATGTTTTTTACTGTTAAAGGTTCGTTTTTATCCTTTTTTAACTAAAATGAATCAAATTTTCTTTTTAAACGTGATAAATTGACAATTCGTGAGCGATGTAGAGCATTATTTCTGTTGGATCCAAACTCTGTTGCGTGATTGGCCATTTCCGCTAGATCTTACACACAATTGGACTTTGACATGATATTACCACCTGGACTCTTTCAATTTACGTTTTTAAAGTTTGATTTTAACCTGATTTGTTAATTATGTTATTTCCCGCATAGAAATAAGTCTAAATGAAGCTTCAGAACACAAAATGTGTGAATTTTAATGAAAGAACGAACTAGCTCTGATTTTACGTGTCACTTATAAGTTTTATCAAGGCGCGTCGCCTCGAGCGGCTAAGTTCTGGCTCGACTGGCGCGCAGTTCAAAATAGGATTCTTGTGCAAGCTAAAAAGGGGGAGTGCCGTTTCAATATATATATATATATATATATATATATATATATATATATATATGTATATGTATATGTATATGTATATACTACATCTCTCTTAAGAGATTTGTAAGGCCTTCGAAATGAATAAAAATTATGTATGAAAATTCTGTATTTATTCACACCTTATATACATCTGTTTTGGTACAGTTTATTTTAATGTTTGATATCCCCATGGAAGTGTGTCGGTTGTATGAGGAAATATATTTCGCTTATTGTCATTCCAGCTAAACGCTATCTTGTTCTGCTTAAACGTATAAACCTCATGTTTCTTACTTTGAATTAGGTTTTGACGCTTCACCAAATTCTGATGATTAAAAGCACACTCAAGGTAATCCTTGAATTCAATCTTTTTTAAGGTGGATCCTTTGATGTCCTTGGCACGTCTTTTGCTGTGCTTTCTCCTAATACTTTAAACGAATATAACTTTGCTCTTAAACCTATGAATTCAGTCATTATCTTTCCATTGTTTTCATCCTTCATCAATCCTATAACTTTTTTATTCACCTGAGGCATTTTATATACATTATTTACAGGATAGTCAGACGTATCAAATTTATCAAGATTACATTTTATGAATTCATATATATCAGGGACAGTAAAATGGTACAGAAGACTGTCCGTATCTGTGTACATCAATTTTGCCCGGTCACCAAAATTTTTCTTCACATAATTATAATGAAAGTCATAAATGTATGTCTTAGACAGATCGAGGATAGAAAACCATACATATATTTGCTTGTTCAGTGTAATCGTTGATTTGTTCAATTCAATTATAACCATGTCCTCATCAAAAACAGTACAACTATGGAAATTGGGTTTAGCAATAAGGGCTCTTGCACCGTACCTCCCATCCCATTTGGTAACTAGTTTAACGTTTTTATACTTTCGAACGTTTTCTATGGTTTTTCCAAAAACTGCATTGTTCATCAATTTATAAAAGTTTTTACCAAAATCGTTCCTGGATTTTTTCCTCATTTCGGTATTCAAATCTATATATTTTTTTCAGCCACGGTGCTTGTTTGAATTACAGAACTCTATGAATTTTAGTCAATTTCATGCCCAAATTCAAACATTGCTTTAAAACTTGGTAGTGAATTACATACTTTTTTTTGGAAAACAAGGTAGTAGTTAATTTACATTGCTTGGATTCTGGGCTAGGAGTTACGTAATGCTCAGGACATAGAGGTAGGTCTTTGTGTAATTCATGAAGTTCGCACGGATACTCTAAAACAACTTCAAGTATATAACCTACAGAAGATTCGTTTGATACGTTACAAACATTCAGTTGCTCGAAATTTGATACCCACTCAAATGAGCTATAGGGTAAATAAAGACTCATAGCTGCTCCGTATAAATTATTAACATCAAAATACATTAAGTAGGATTCTTCTTCCTGTGGATTGAAGGATTTCCCCATATATCTATTGTTAGCTCTTGCATATCTATTTGAACACTGGGCAACACCACCTCGGATACCCTTTTCAACAAACATCACCATATCACTGTCAAGTAGGAGATCTATTGCGATACGAGTATATTTAGGCATGGTATCAAATGCAAGGCCGGGTGCTGTGTAATAATGCAGAGGATCTAAATTATAAGTTGAGCGACAATTACACCGAAAATTTTCAAAAATATCAGCTAAAAGGAGAACATCAGTCTGTAAATATAGATCTGAATATTCACCTAATGTTTTAACATCAAGAGCATGCCAGACATCACACGCGTGTGAATAATCATTTTGAGAAATATCCTCATCATTTAATCTGGAATAAAAATTTTCAATGCTTGGTAGATGCTTTTCTTCAAGTTTATCCCAACTATCTACATACTCATATGGAAATACTCCTTTTCTTATCAACAATTGGAATTCCTCTGGATTATTACAGTATTTTCGTGTAATTACTTTTTATTCATCTGTCAAATATGATGCCAATTTTTCAAGACTGCTTGACATAAAGCGGAATGAATCAATAAAATGGAAATTTATGATGGTTCCTTCTACATATTTAGTGAAAGATATATACTTTTCCTTGTTGACAGGTAAGAGGGTAGTTTGACCTTTAAATGATGTAGCTAATGCTTTGATTAAATAATGAGAATCGTATCCAGATAAGTTATGAAAAATCAGAGGAATAGCGTGTGAATTTTTGTAATTCAAGTCACAGGCTGGATGCGCAGCATCGCGAAACTTTCCGGTGAAATGACAATGGTCATGGTGCTTTTTATCTTCGCTGGTAAATGGTTTTTCACAAATATGACAAGTTTTCGCAGAATTGAATTCATTTACTTGATCAAGGTTCAAGGGTTCCATCGGTACTATAGTTTGAAAATGAACGTTCAACGTTTCAGCCAAGTTTTTCAGCTCGTTCATGAACCATTCAATGCAATTTTCCCCTCGATTAATTTTAAACTTAGAAATCGAATCATCAAGTGTACAATGTAAATAATATGCAATACTGTATGGAATATGCTTTTGATAGACTGTTGTGTTTTTTGTTGCTTCAATGATCGGTTGTAATAAGCATTCAAGGTCAGTGTAGATACAAAACGGTACATCTTCTTTATGTCGGAAGTTTTTAAATTCTACAATCTGATCACAATATTCAGGAAGAATAACCCGACTTTTATTTAAATTAACACAATCAAGTATATGCTGATGTAAATATTTTTCAGAATTGAAGTGATTCAAACATCGATCATAAAGTCAAGTTTGACATTTGTGTCTGGAAATTTACGACTTTACCAATCGTGATAAGTTTCGAATCCATGCAAAATGAAACACTCTATTATTAAACATATCACCAGCATAATCATCATCGTCATCACCGATATCAATTACAGTTTCTAATACAAGAAGATGAATGGTGGGCTTATTTGACATTCGTTGGCTCAAATAAATTGGTACTATCACCTTATTTCTCTTTCCCTCATCGCGCTCTATACCATAAATGTTAATCGAAAGATCATTCAATTTCTCAAATTTGGAAATGCTGTCTAGAGATATTGGAAATGTCAAACCATCATATTGTAGTACTGAGCTGAAATGTGGATACGAACTCGTTGCAGTAGAATTGTTATACGTTGGAAATAAAGCTGCTGTGACTGCCCAAAGAAAACAGCAGGGATCATTGCTTTTGATGTTTACAACAGCCTTTTTGTCTCTAATAAACTTGGGTAGCTGTGTGTAAGTGGAGGAACCACCTCGCAATGGTACATATCTGTTTATATTCACTGAAAGATTTACGATTTCACCTAATGACCAGCCAGAATCTTTTTCCTGGAACTCTTCAGTCTTTACCAATAACTTATCTTTTACATGTTCATTGAACCACGCATTTAAATCTGTTGCTCGTAGGATGATTTCATTTTTGGTAATAAAAAATTTTTTCTCTTCAATAATTGTATCACTTTTTTACTATGTTGAATTTACAACATAATACAACGTTCACTTTTAAATTTTCTCCTTTCTGTAAAGTATTCTTTACTCTAGTGATAATTAGCTTTTTAAAGTCTACCAAAAAATGTAGCAAATCTTTGTGTTGTAAATTGATGACGGCCCCGGTTCTAATTCATCCCTGAAATGCCGTTTCTAAATCTACCCACTGCACCCGATCGCTTCTTCTTTGTCTTCGTTGTTGTACACCATCGCCAGTTGTATGAGAAAATTTAAATTTAGCTGTTAAAGATTTCAGAATTCCGATGGTTGATAATATTCTCATTTTTTCTCCAACTGTTGAAGTACTTCTTAATATTTTGTTTAGTAGCCTAATATTTCGCGTGACAAATGTCAACCACTTCTCGATTTCAATTGATGAAGATTTATTTTCAAGAAGCCTATAAGCTCTCTCCATAATATCTATAAGCTTGAGACATCTTTCTGAATCCATTGTTTATAATCCCTCCTATTAAACAAATAATAACACGGTGAAGAATTGACTGCGTTCTCCAGTTTTGTGAGGACCCTTTTTATAGAACGCGAACAGATAAGTAATTTCTTCAATCCTTTAAGTTTGGTTTCAGTAGTGGAGGAGATAAAGAGGGTGAGGGGGGGGGGGGTTAACCTTTTTACGGAACACTCTTAGGGGACAACGAGTGAAAATTATTATTCGATTCCTTTGCCTAGAAGTTTTTACTATAACGTACAGAGGTCCATTGACTAAAACATAAATACTAATGGTGACAAATATTCGAGAGTGTTCGATCATGGTGATTGTTTATATATTCTTACGACTTTGATCAGTACGAGTATCGTGGTCTCATTTAGTCAGCAACTGACCAGTAAAAGAATCAGATCGTGTGTTCCATCAGTCGTAATTTGACTACAGTGCAAAATAAGTACAGTGGTGAGTGTGTTCGAGATTTGTAATCAAGAACTAGAAACTTCTATAGAAAATAAATGAATAGTCTCTGACTATTTCTTTTTCTAGATTAAAATCCATTGTTTATAATAACAAAAATATTGGACAAACTCAGTGGTGATTAAACCAGTGGCTGATTAAACAACGCTAGTCGCGATTAAACTAGCAAAAAGTGACAGTAAGTAAAACTCTTGCAATTTTCGATAAAAGGTACCTACAAGTTAAAGCAAAAAAAAACAATTAAAATCGGTCGTCCATTTGAATCTGTTATAGAGAATGGAGACGGCTGACTTCTCACAAGGAAACTTTCCCAGCTGTACCCCGCCAATTTTGTTCCGCTTGGAGTATGTTATTCTACATTGAAATCTAAGAGTAACGTAGTTTTTTTTTTTGCGGAAACTCATATTTAAGGGGTGAAACACACCGCTAAAGTTGAGGTCTCCTAGGGGAGGTTATTCAGTTACATATATATGCAGACAAGGGGGCAAAATCAAACCAATGCCATGCAATGCTTCATAAAAAGTTATGACTACTCGATTTTTTCAGCCCTGAGGCAGTGAATAAGCGGAAGTTATAGGGGTTGAAAATTTAAAAAACGTTATAACAAATAGAATATGCTCGATATGGAAGTGAAAAAATTGCATAATTAACAGTTTCAAAAGTTAAGAGATACATGTTTTTGCATTTTTCGAAAAAAATGCATCCTTAAAGGTGTACTACCCTTACATCTGAATACCTTTAATTTCTGTAGATACGTATTTTTTTAAGTATCTATCTGCTATAAAATATTCTTTTGGATATCGAACATCATGAAATTCTTTAAAAAGATTGTTATCAACATAAAAAAAAATCCCTTGAAAATAATCGATAGATTATAATAATCGATAGAACATATGATTCAGGCATTGCAGATAATGAAAATTCTTTTCTTGAGAGATCATTTCTGTGTGAAGGGTCGAAAAGTAGCTTTTTTCGCGATTTTATTTCAACCGATTTTTTGATGTTTCATTGAATCACTCTTAAAGAATAGAGGATGAATTCTTAACGTTATTTTCATTTCTTACACTGTTTTTTTTTCTATCATTGAAAATGTCCTATAAAAAATCGATGTGTACGATTCTAGCCGTAATTATTGTTTGAAACAAAATTTTAAAAAGATTATTAATTTGCATGTGTGTCACTATTTTGCTACGGAGGGTTTATTTTTATTTTTATTTCTTTATTTTTTATTATCAAAAAACTGTTGATAAAATTGGCTAAATTCGTTCTCGTTTTGTTAGAGGAAAAGAAGTTTGTTATACACGTGATGTTAGTTGTTACAATCACGTAGCAGTAAATGAACTGATATCTTTTATCATTTCGAACCTTACTTTGTATATGTTCGTTAACCTTGCTTATTAGGTATCTGATTCTCCGAGTTGATATTCTACTTCACCTATCATTAAAAGAAGTTTCGAAATACTTTGATAAGAAATATATAACTGTTATCTGCCTCTGCCTCTCTTATTTGACATATGATGACCTGTGCTACGCTTATAAGTCGCGTTCTTCAGAAATTGCTTCAATTCGATAAGTGTGAGTTAGAAGGAATTTGTCTCGTGATAAAATAATATCAACAATCAAAGGCGTGTATAACTCTGTGTTTTGTTTGCAATCAAAAGTTGTTAAAAGTTCCATAAGTTAAGAAATCAAGTGTATTTATTATCAAAAATGAAAGTGAATCCGCTTAATGAGATACGATTAGTTTTGGCATATTTTCAAGCCCTAAATATACCCGAAAGCCCTATAAATAATGATGAAATACAATTAAAAGAAAATATTGAAAATATATTAACGAATGCTATGCAAGATTACATGGGCGTCGAAACAATCGTAGAAGATTCATTATATTTCCAAGAACTTTACAAAGATTGGGATATGAAAATAGTAGAAGACGAAGAATGGGGATTGGCAATCAATGATCCGGTACTACCCCCGGATGTTTGTACTACTGATGATGAATCTGTTTCGTACGAGTATAAATCGAGGGCAGTCAACTATTGGAGAAGTGGCAAAACAAAAAATTTGAGCCTATCAAGCGTTAAACAAAAATTTAGAAAAGTACAATCAGTGACTCAATTAAAAAGATGGGATAAATATTTAAATAAAGGTGGAACTTATAAAGAAAAAATAGCTAGAATTTGCAAGTTCACTTTAGCCAATTTTAAAGCTGCCGTTGATGCTGGTCTTATGGTACATGACATCGACTTGAAAAAATGGGCAATGCAAGCACAAAAAGAAATCGGTCATGAAGATGTCCGTTTTAAGGCGTCAGACAAGTGGGTACACTCATTTAAGAAAGCTCATAGGATTGTTTCCAAAAAAATTAGTAAATTTATCACAAAAAAAGTATTGAAAATACAGACAATCTGCGAAAGCTTGCTGAATAAAAGAACTTGCTGAGAAAAGTCTCTGAAGTGAAGAACGATATAGAAGAATATGGGTTATCGAACGTCTACAATTCGGACCAAAGTGGTTTCCAATTAGAAATGCATTCTGGAAGAACATTAGCGGTTGAAGGAGAGAAATAAGTTGAATGCCTTGTACAATCAATTGCTTCTTCAACACATAGTTATACGATTCAACCCACTATAGCAGGTGACGGGAAAGATTCAACCTTTGGATGTTTTTGGCTTCAGGATATGGAGAAATTATGTGAAACATTTTTCTGACAATGTCATATTAATGGATTATGATTTAAATTTGCATTTACGAAATAATATAATTAAGCTTCAGTCACTTGTTCACAACCAATTATCATCTCCACGATATGTAAACTTATTTAGGTATTCATGGTTCAAAAGCGGTTATAATGAATGGCGATCGGAGAACTTTGAAAATCCTGTAGATTTTAGTTTTAAAACTTGCAAAGCGCATTGTGATGTACCCGGATGTCAAAATATTGCTGTTGTTAGATGTTCATGGTGTAAAAAATCATTATGTTTCCAACACTTTTTTGACGATTTCCACTATTGTAAAGAATATAATGAATAATTTCATTTGTCAATCAAAAATACATCTGTACAAAATACAGCATCTAAAATATAATAAATACAATGATACAATAATTAGAAATTTTAATATGGTAACAATGTGATTGAAACGAATTTTCATTATCTGTGATTCCTGAATCGTATGTTGTAACGATTATATATAATGAAAACGAAATCGCAATTTTTTTATTAAAAGAAATTTTTTGAAGGGATTTTTTTTTTATGTTGATAACAATCTTTTTAAAGAATTTCGTGATGTGTCCTATATCCAAAAGAATATTTTCTAGCAGATAGATACTTAAAAAAATACGTATCTACAGAAATTAAAGGTATTCGGACGTAAGGGTAGTACACCCTTAAGGATGCATTTTTTCGAAAAATGCAAAAACATGTATCTCTTAACTTTTGAAACTGTTAATTATGCAATTTTTTTCGCTTCCATATCGAGCATATTCTATTTGTTATAACGTTTTTTTAATTTTCAACCCCTATAACTTCGGCTTATTCACCCCCTCAGGGCTGAAAAAAATTGAGTAGTCATAACTTTTTATGAAGCAGTGAATGCAATTGGTTTGATTTTGCCCCCTTGTCTGCATATATATGGAACTGAATAACCTCCCCTAGGAGACCTCAACTTTAGGTGTGTGTTTCACCCCTTAAATATGAGTTTCCGCAAAAAAAAAATACGTGTCTCTTAGATTTCAATGTAGAATAACATACTCCAAGCGGAACAAAATCGGCGGAGTACACCTGGGAAGATTTCCTTGTCAGTTACAATCCCAAATGAGTGGATTGTGGGGATCACTCAACACCAAATTGAGGAATTAGCAGATCTCATTATGAGCCTCATTCAAGTGATGAGATTGACTCCAGATACTGCCGCTGTCATGCAATATGAGGGGGTGACCGCTACCCTCGAAAAAACCGACAGTGGATATTTTTTTAAAAAAATTTAAATTACTATCTGCGGTCAGCTCCTCCCCCTCATAATTTGTTATTTCGCTTTATATTTTTCATTGTATTTTCATTATAGTATTTTGCTATTTTCGATTTTTTTGTGCAGAAATTAATACAGGGGGATAATACATTCATATTATATGTACGATGGTGATAATAAAAAATAACGCTATTCGATTATATTTCAACTAAAGCTTTTGTAAATCATACCCTGTGTGTATATATATATATATATGTATATATATATATATATATAAACACTAGACGTCGAACCACTGCCGTGGCTCTTAATATATATATATATATATATATATATATATATATAGTAGAGGCGTAAAACTCGAGAGCTGTGCCAGAGTTTGAAATAACGCACTATAACACATCCTTATCCTGAAGCAAATAATAAACAAAGCATGAGTATGAGAGAGCAAGAGCAGAGATTCGAAGAAAATATAAACTAAGTGTGTATGAGTGAGAGAGGTATGGCGATGCGCAGAGATACGTATAACTGAGTTGTTAGGCTTTAAAAAATGAGGATTTTTTTTTATCTTTCATACTCAATACAGTTATTTGTTTTTCTAAATGTAATCATTTTATTCTTATTTCAAATGGGCTTATAGCAAAAGGAAACTCAAGATAATGTTTATTTTTTATATTTGGTAAATGGGTTTAATAATCACACACATTTGATACAATTTCATCTCCAAGTATTTATTTACCTATCATTATTTGAATTGATATAATGTAAATTTTGTTGATATTCAAATTCATATGATAAATAATATGTTGAATACAGTGTTTACATTATAAAATATTAAGTACAAGATTGCGTAATCAATTAATGGTGTTACATAAAAGTACAGGAAGATGTAGGTAAAATCATATATTTTCACTTATAAATATTTATTACAGTATTTTTAACATTGGTGAAAAGAAATCATTCATCATCAATTTTTTTTTTCTGCCAAATATTGGAATTCGATTTGGTTATATTCTCCACCCTGATACTCCATCTGCAAACGAACCTGGTGGGCTGCATTTGTCAATTCCTCCAGGTAAGTTGCATCTTCGGTCAAGACCTTAGCTATTCTAGCAGGTAAGAACACACAGAATTTGCCATTGAAGTCAGCTATTTTTCTGATTCCATATTTTGTCTGCACGGTAGGGAGATCGTTGACTATGTACTTTTTGCCCACTTTCAGTTCAGACATCTTCTTAGTCGGAAGAACCTTGTCCAATCGCCCCACTTTGTTGATTTTCGATAGATCCATGTTACTTTGATATTAAATCCAAACTTTCCAATTCTTTCGTAAGTTGATTCACTTGCAATCTCACTTCAAGCAATTTTTGCACCTCTTTAATATTTTTCAATAGTAGCTCCAATCTTTCTTTTAATTCCCACCGTTTTTTTGGATGCTTAGCATCACTCGAAGAACAATTGTTGAATGTTTCAAGAATCAAACTTCTCGCCCTTTACAGCTAACCTCTGGCAGAAAATCATCGAAACTTCGAGAGGGCTGTCATCGTGTACCCCCACCCCTATGCGTCTACGAAGGTTAGGCATATTGTTTTTAATCTTTCACACGTGGAGTATAAACCAAATTATTTGCGTCCAATTTTTTGGAATTATACGTTTTACATGTAAGAGGGGCGTATAAGCTATACCATACGCACAGCCGATATCACCTTATTCTGTTTATGTTATAAATCTTGCCACTGCGTATTTAAAATTTGATACCGTTATATACCGATACATCTTTCACGCGTGCAATATAAACATCCTGTCGTCTTGTCGCCCTCATTACGCTCCGCTGACCCTGATCCTCAATGACATTGACGTCATTATCGAACCTTCGAGAAAGAACGACCTCTATCTTGCGACTCTCATTGACCTTGACGTCATCGTCGAACCTTCGAGAAGAGACGCGTGACGTCATCATCTAACCTTCGAGAAGGAACAACCTCTATATTGCGACTCTCATTGACCTTGACGTTTCGAGAAGGGACGCATGACGTCATCATCGAACCTTCGAGAAAGTTCCAGAAGTTTCTGGAAGGTTCTAGAAGGGGTTCGTGTCCTGGCTGAGGGGTCGGTAATGTATCGGTAACAGGAATCTGTATCTAGAAACCCCCTTGTATATCTACTGGGCAGAAAGCAAAAAAAAACTATAAGTGTTTTTCTAACAATTCATGACGCCACGATTTTTGAAGTTATAGCGCTGGAAGTCGTCCAATTTCAAATTTATCAAAAACGGATTTGGAAAGTAGAGAGTACCGTCACTGCCGCTTTACCGCCTCTTACACGGGCTCAGCCGTTTTCGGTCATCTTTGCGCGCATTGCTCACATATTTTTTATAGTATTTAAACGAAAAACGAAGATTGAAGTTTTATACCTGAAGACTTCTACTTTCTAAATCCATTTCAAATTTCAAATCCACATTCAAATCGGACGACTTCCAGAGCATTTGGCCGCACTGCAAAATATGGCTTTAACAATTTCTGATTGAAATTACGCACAAACGAGTTATCCGACAGCGCCTCGGTTTTACACACAGAAAGTACCTATCAATATCTACTAACACGAAAACAGTCTGAATGCTACAACAAAAAAATAAATGACGTTACAAATTTTTAGAAAAAACTATTTTTTTGGTTTTTTTAGTTTTCTCTTTGAAAAATGAACTGATCGGGGCATTCCATCGCTTATTTGCTTCGTATTTCAATTCTCTACAATTTGTCTCTCGTACTCATTTACTTTTCTCCATTAGTTATTGTCTCATAAGCAAAAAACGAAAAAACGTGATTTTTTTGCACGGAATTGTTAGTATGAAAGAGGAAATGGAAAACTGGAGTGAAAAACTCTGCATTCAAGATCTGGCGGGTGTTTCGCGTGCATGGCACGAGCGGGATTCGGGTACTATTTTTGTATATTCGGGTATATTTTTCAAAAAAATACTGATTTGTTTGGCCTGGTATGTTTCATTCTTTTTCTTACTGAATGCGATAGCTAGCTTTTTTGGTTACAGGTTTCTTTCTCTCATTCTACTTTATCCATTATTTATGATGGAACGGTTTTGCGGCGTCAAGCAACGATTTTTCATCGGACCGTCTGTGAAGAATATATGTCCAGAACATTGCACAGTTTAAATCTCACAATTTCAAGGTCCTCCTGTTATGAAGTTTAAGAATCACGAATAGCCCGCGAAATAATAAAGGATCACGCTTTGAAGGAATACTATAATTTTTGTAAAATATAGCGATTAGAAAATTTGAAGAGTTTAGATCTGCTACCCTAGAAAAAATTTACAATCGGTTCAACATAGGCCAAGTGTGGCCCAATGTTAGTCAATGTTGAGCCGATCGTAAATTTTTTCTAGGGTATCTACAGATAATTTACCATAAGATGATGTAGTTGTATTGTAGCAAAAGGAGCGAATTTCATCATCAAAGTATAACGCGCGCCAGGGAGAAAAGTATTTCGGTAGCCCGCCTTGTATCATTCGCGGCAGCGACACCGTAGCTATGTGCATATGCGTCGATCTCGATGGTGCGATGTTGTCTTTTTCTTTTCTTTTACAATTTTTTCCGCTATCAACTATCAATTTTAGCAGATAGATGATTGTTTTTCATTCAATTTGATCCGATGAATCACGGGAAATCATGGACCAATGTTGAGTTTCACCCCTAACAACATGAGAGGGAGGGGAGAAGTCGTTGAGGCGTTTCAAAAAATACGAAACTACAGGTATAAAATAAACCATCGAATATTGCCAACCGTTTGTTTTGATCCCGCAAGCGAACGTAAGCTACTATACTCGTCTTTGCCCCCCTTTCTCACTCTCTATCTCTGAGTTTTCTGTCTCGTTTTTTCTCACCCAGACTACCGGTCACCGTCTTCCTGCCTGTACGTCTCGTTCTTTTTCTTACCGAAACCAATAGGCCGAATGTATGAACCAGCTCTTTGGTTGAAAGTCTCCCACTCTTTCTCTTTCTCTCTCATTCTACTTTATCCATTTCTCTATGATAGAACGATCTTCAGTGTCAAACAATGATTTTTCATCGAAACGTCTGAGAAGAATATATCCAGAATATTGCACAGTTTAAATCTTATAATTTCAAGGTCCCCCTGTTATGAAGTTTTAGGATCGCGAATAGCCCGCGAAGTAATGAAAAATCACGTTTTGAAGGAATACTAAAATTTTCGTAAAATATTGCGATGAAAATATTTGAAAAGTTTAAATCTACTATCTACAGATAACTTGCCATAAGATGATATAGTTATAATATAGCAAAAATAAGGGAATTTCATCATCGAAATACAGCGCACCCCAGGGAGAAAAGAATCTCGGTGGCCCGCCTTGTATAATTCGCGGCTGCGGCACCGTAGCTATGTGCATATGCGTCGACCTCGATGGTGCGATGTTGTCTTTTTTTTCTTTTATAATTTTTCCACTATGAACTATCAATTTTAGCAGGTGGATTTTTCATTCAATTTGATCCGATGAATCACGGGATATCATGGACGAATTTTGAATTTCACCCCTATTAACGTGAGATGGAGGGGAGAAGTCATTAAGGCGTTTCAAAAAATACGAAACTATAGGTATAAAATAAACCATCAAATGTTGCCAACCGTTTGTTTTGATCTCGCCAGCGAACGTAAGCTACTATACTTGCCCTTGTCCCTCTTTCGCACTCTCTATCTCCGAGACTCTGCCTCGGCAGGGTCCCAGCTCGTCACCGGGTAGTTGGAACCCGCGTTATTCGCGTATATCTGTATGCTGCCCGTCCTGACTAGACTTTTTAATTCGTGGCGTCAAGACTGCCGCGTCTCTAGATATATTACTCGAACAATGCGGGATCTAATTGCCTGGTGACGACCTGACACCCTGTTCAAAGTCGGACACCCCCCAAAAATTTAGAATGTTTTGTGCACCATCAGAAGATTGCAAAGTTTCGTCATTCAATTGCGGCCGTGCTTCGAAAACTGAATATGCAATAAAAAAAAAAACAATTTTTCTTTAAAATAGAAATTTTTTTCCATCAATAAAATCGGCCTGTTTGACTGAAAATAATCGGTAAAATGGTTACTATTATTGAAAACATGGATATTCAACGCTATGTAATAATTATACAATGTTATCTTATTCAGCATAACTTCATAGTGCTCTTATATTTTTGTGAATACACACCTGAAAGCGAAGAAAATCACAATTCTTTTGATTTTTATGGTAAAACCAATGAAAATAATTATAATACGTACTAAATAAAACGATTGCAATTCCAGTCTTTAAATAGTATTGTTTTAACGTATCTGATATGTCTCATCGTCAACTTTTTCAGATTTCCAACGAGAAAAGATATTATTTACTTTTTTCCCTTAGAAATGTATGATTTTACAATAAATATCACTGCGTTAGCCAATTTTCAAATTTCGAAAAAAATTTCAATTTCCGAAAAAATTCGGTTTCTCATAGAATATCAAATTTTAAATAAATGTTTTGAGCGAAATGATGAAATTCTGCACGTTGCCATGGAAAAAAAATTGCTATTTTTTGGGGAGAAGGGGGTCGGTCCGCTTTGTTCGGCTCCTCCGCTTGTCCCACTCTTCTTTACTTGTAATCAGACTACTGAAAGAATCCCACTCAAAAATCACCATATCAATCCCATAGTATACCGCTAATGTACATTTCGCGACAATACGGTTTTTTCTTATTTGAAAGACTGACAAATGGCGTTTGAAATAGAATAAATATGGTACACGTAAGAGCAAATAGAATACAGACATGCTTGAACTCATCTTTGCAAAGTATCTTTATTATGAGATTATGAAATTGGGAGCGAAGTTGATTGAAATATGGATCGATTTCTCAAGAATATATACTAATAGCCAAATGTGAAGGAAAACTTTTGTGTTTTAAAGGTAGAGGTAGGGTTGATGGGTTTGATAAAATTATCAGGAGGGCGAACAATCAATGCGATCATACTTGATTGTCTAGAATTTTTTTAAAGTCTCTTTTCCATTTTTTTCCTAACTTTTAGACGGAACGAAATATTGCAGAATGGAAAATCGCAGGAGGGTTATAAACGTAGTGAAAAAAATATTCCCGGTGATAATCAAATATAAAAGTTCAATATCGTTGAGCGACCACAAATATTTTGGCTTTCAATCTGGTATTACCTCAATTTATATTGCAAAAATAAAATATGGTTTTTTGCAATATTTCAATCGCATTATCATGAGGATGACTTCAGGAATTTTGGATTCGATACTTCTCAGATATTTTTGTTCACAGCTCCATGGTAAATAGTCCTCGAGGTCAATACTGACGACTCGGAATAAACTTTTCAAAGTTGTTCTAATAGAAAATTAAAACATAATATTTTGAAATTTTCCAAAAATTTGTTTTACTTTCAAAATTTTTCTTCAAGATAAAAGTCGCTTATCCGTAATAAATTCACGCATGAACAAACATATGAACATTTCTGAATATTTTTACGACTATTCCTGAGGTCTATGAAATTTTGTACAAAAAAAGCTATTATGCATTACAAGTGTGACCAGGCTCTAGCTTTAGTATCGAAAAAATTATGTATTGCAAAATTATAGAGTGAAAGATACCTCCGTTGAGCACGGACTGTTGTATTTATCGTATAGATAGAGACTTGCGTAACTATAGTTTGATAGTTGAACATACTATTCCATAATTTCCAGTTATTATTTTTTCGAAATTGAGTAGAATATATTATATTTCTATTTACACGTTTCTTATAATATCTCGTCAGACTCCAATTATTTAAATTATGAAGTTAAACAATCACATTTGAAAAAAAAAAATTTGTTGCGAGTTTGGTTTGTGATATACTTATTGCAAAGACATTACCTTGTGCGACTCATGTAGTACTTGAAAAACATTGTTTAAGCTTTGCACCGTTTGAACGTATATCTTCAATTTGGAACGTCTATATAATTTAGTGGAGCATCTGATTTGGTCAGGTAAATGAATGCTAAACTAATCTGGTTGAGGTTTACAGAAACAATCGGATTATAATTCAATCATATTCTAAAAAAAAATTAAAGCGATGGCTTATCATAGAACGAAAAATTACTGAGGTAATTTTATAATGAAACGTCGTGATACGTCAGTAGTTGTGTTACATAATCATCCTTTTTTACATCCTTCAATACATGCTCCTTTATATAAGTAAATTGGACCAAGTCCAATTCTATGTACTTTTCATATACTAGTTGGATATATAAATATAGTTTCATGAATAGATACAGAAAAATATTTCATTTTTAAATACGGATTACTTTTGACAATTTTTAAGGTTTTCAATGAGTAGGGATTTCCTGTAGTTAAGTTGAAACAATCATCACTGCATATTTATTGACAATTGATTAGATTTCATATATGAGTAGTGATCAAAATTTTTGAATAAAAATTTATCCGAAGTCAAGTTCATTCTATCATGTTCTGCTCTTCAATTTACGAATGGGCTTACAAATACTTATCAGTGAACCATGTCATATTATAAATACTGTTCTCCTCCATCTTGCAAATATAAAGTGAATTATTGTTTTAACTTCAATTGATCGATCGACATTTCATACTTTTACAGGTGAGTGACTTACACTTTTTACAGGTAAGTGATCTATTTTATATTGAATGTTAATCCGATGATGTTCGCGAGTAGGACCAAAGTTACAGCATCAAAAATGTAGACTTTTTTTCAGCCGGCTACGAGTTCTTTCCACGTTATAGAGTGATCGCTCAACTTTCTTCACAGCATCGATCAAAAGTTATCAGTATTTCTCTGTATGATGCTTAAACGATAAAGTCTACACACATCCTATAATCTGACCAATGCAGTTTGAAAAATCCTCTGTGTTGTTTCTTTTTTCGAGATATTTGATCAAAATAAGTTTTGGAACGTTTCGTACAGAATAAAAACTGCAACCTCAAAATCCTTACATTACAGAATTCTGAAACGCGATTCAATAAGGAATCGGGGAGAAGCTGTTAATAGTCCAGTCACCTTAGGCCATATTTCACAAAGTTTTATTCAAGAGGTGCAGAGGTTAATCAATTTTTTTGTAGGTTGTTTGGACCCATAGGAATATAACCCTGAGTTTTCGTAAAAATCCATTCTGCATTTTAGCAATAAAAAATTATTGAAAAAAAAATCGGTTTTTTTGAGTTAACACTTTTGGAACGCGTCCTATCGAAAAAAATTTCAAATAAAAGTTGTTCACCATAACATCCTCTATGAAAAAGGTCCTATAAAAAAATACGCTAGCATTGTTATTTAAGCGATTCATTGCAAATGAACCAAAAAATTCACAATTTTTTATTTGCAACCGCAATCAATTGTTTGTTATGATATCGGTTTAAAGTCCATATACGATGTAGGGAAGGGAAACCCCAAGAAAATGGTCCAAGATTTATCGATCTACGAGTTATAGTTTAGCAACAATTCGCGATCTTCGAAAAAACTTTGACCTTCAATAGAATTTGTCGATGAAGGCCCACAGTATGGAAAAAAATAGAGGAGCTTCATGTCATCATGCACAAAGTATACGGAAAAAAGAAATCGTTTTCGTTGATAATAAATACTGTTTTTTGACGATTTTCGTTTTTACTTATAAACAAATAGCAATTCTTACCAAAATTACGAAAATAGCTGAAAAATTTTTTCAATATTCGATGCGTTTTTGAAAAACGAACAATCAAAAAAAAAGTCCGAATATCTTGATTACACACCGAGATATGAATATTTTAACGTTTTTTCAATTTTCTTTTGTTGTAATTGAGATTTTTGCAAAAATCAAATTCAATAGCCTTCCTTAGGCTTACAGATACGAGATTCAATAAAATACCGACCTTTAGAAGGAACTGTGTCACTACAGTTATCAACGTATTCCAGTCGATGGCGCGCGGCCGAGCGCGCGGCGCCGACCGCCCGGCCGGACAGCGCGGTGGGGGTACCTCCTCTCGCTCCGCAACCCCGCGCAAGCGGCTTAGTTAACAAATTCGATAACTTCCTTCAAAATGGTCATAGAACGAAACTTTTTTTTCAATGTTACGTAATTTTTTCTCGCGAACACGATCGTACCCTTTAAAATCGTGTTCGCCCCATAGCAGATCTGTGATCATCGTTTTTTTTAAATTTTTCATATAACCATGCTTTATAATTATTTTACGGTGATTGGGAAAAGGTATCTCGAATAAATCTTCTAACCGACACTGTTTCATTCATTACAATAAGTTAATTAATGTGAATGAAAAAAATTCGGAAAGAACAATTCACTACAAAATCTACATTTTCATTTTTTTTCCGTCAGGCTCATACTCGTCGTCACTATGTATATTTTTTGCCACCGTTACAATGGGAAAGTCAACTCCAATTTCGTCGTCGATTGCGTCTTCGAAATTATAATTTTCTTCCTTGTCTTCATCATCGCTTAAAATTACTTCGGGTTCGGCAGTGTTCGCACAACTGATGCCGTTACATTTTTTGCACAGAACCGTACATTTCAATCCTAATTTCCGACACGTGCAATAGGATGTGCAGCCACTCTTATCGCACGAGCATGAAATAATTTCTAATAAGTTGGGCGAAATGGGATCTTTCCTACATGTTATCGGCTCTACCATATTTCTACTTTTTTTCTACCCCCACTGCATGGGGTTCTTTGAACATTCGCCTTGCCATTGACAATCTTGAAGAAATGTGTGAAGCGAATGTTCATTACAAGCCTCAGCAGTTGGAGGAAGATAACTTAAATTAAACGTGCTCTTAAGGCTCGATTTCGTAAAACACAAATATCGGAATTCGTCATACCCTGTTATATCTGTACTACGCGCACCATACATGGTCATTATTATGCTCTGTCCAGCTGCTTGGATCGAGCTTCTTACAGATGTTGGATTATTGAAAAGTTCAGCTTCTTTCAGGAGACTGTTACGGTCACTCTTCAAAAGTTTAATTAACTTTGATTTCCCCTGCTTGTACAGCGAAGACGTTGTATCGCAGCCGGTAAAAGCGTGAATAAATCTGATGAGATGTTGAATCTCAGGATATTGAAAGCTACTCATGGAATACAATTTTTCTTCGACACTTTGCCGGCTAGGTTTGAGTAAATAAATATTTTTCTTGGCCTGCGCAACCTGAGATAATATTACGAGTAAATCAACGTCTTCGCCTACAACATACACCAACTCGTAACTATCACTAATGGAGATTGCTGTCTTTGTTATTAAGCAGTCAGCATCCTCAACTGCTTGTTCCACACGGAAGCCCTCATTTCGCAATTTCGGAGATAACATTTTAATAAAATTTCGTTTATTTTTTTCATTCGATAAAAATTTGTCCTGTGGCAATTTTGACATGAGATTTATGTCGCAAACAACTTCTGGGGAACAATTGAGACGACTCCTTCGATGCCGCTCAGCACTTTTGGTGTACTTTTCTTCGCCATTGTCGAGATAGCCATCAAAAACGACGATGCAATTAGCTGAATAATGATTCTTCAGATAATTGACGTAGTTTTTTATGATGTCAATGAACTTACTGTTTTGACGCCACACAACCTTGTGTAATAAAAATCCACCGTCAACAACATACATGTCATTTCCTTTGACTGGCCACTCGACAGGATTCAAAAAGTCGTAGAGCTTCGCTTTCGGAGTTTTTCTCATTCCCTTCTCGTCAAAGAGCGATAATATATTCGATCGGATTGAGGACGGACACATTTTTCAAAAAAGTGGCATTTCCCGTGATGGCAGAACTATGTAAGTTAAAATAACTTGATAATATCTGTTTTCGACAATGATATTGTACGTTCGCAGTGGGTCGCGCGCTTCATTGAACATGCTTCTTTGGCTAAGAGTTAAGGAACAATTGTTTGAGATCACTATCAAAAAGTCAATTCGAAAGATTCCATTTGTTCGGTGTTTTGTCTTTGTATATCTATTGCAAACATTAACGATTTCGAAAGATGTATCATAATAATAAATTCACGCATTAGTTTTTAGAATTCTTCGTAGATTAAAGCTTTAATATGTTGCGTTTTATACCATATATTTGCTTATTTTTATGCAGTTTTATATGATTAATTTTTCTGTTTAATACTTTTGTTGGTATAAACAATATTTTCATTACGTGGAAGCATCCGCGATTATACTGCGGCGCAGGGCATGAAACGACGGCAGAGGACAAGCGGTTGAATGTCACCGCAGAGGCCTTGTTTACATCGGGATCGGGGCAGCATCTCTCTCTCTCTCTCTCTCTCTCTCTCTCTCTCTCTCTCTCTCTCTCTCTCTCTCTCTCTCTCTCTCTCTCTCTCTCTCTCTCTATGCCTCCCTCCCTCCCTCCCACTCCCCCTCTCTCCTTCCCTTCCCCCTCTCTCCCCCTCTCCTCCCCCTCTCTCTCTCTCGCTCCCTCTCCCTCCCTCTCCCTCTCCATCTCCCTCTTCTATCTCTCTCTCTCTCTCTTGATGTTTTTCGATGTATGAGACCGTCGTTCGCTCGTATTGGCAGGGTGCACGAAAATACTAATACTATTCAATTATCAGTGTGTTACATATTCATGCATACTGTCAGCGCCACCTAAAATCATGCTCCGCATTTTTTCAGGCTTAACGTATACGCAATACACACTTATTTTTAAAGTAGTATATGTACGTGCACCCAGCCAATAAATAAAATTATAAAATAAAAGAAATTAATAATCAGTAAATACGCTAGCGTTTGGCCCTTCTAGATAAGCTTGAGAGCAATTCGTCAGCGACGAAAAACGCTCCTTTCTCGTGCCGTGCCAATTGTTAACCGATTTGTGACATGGGCAAAATTACCACGTCACAATATAAATACCCTTCCCTTCCTCTTATTATGTCCCTTCTGTTTGAGTCCTGAGGTCGCTAAGTACCGATACTACTTATGTAGGGGTTTTTTTTATCATTGACAGTTTTTTTTCCGCAATGTTAACAAATGGCGTTAGTAGGAACGCCGGATCCCATTTGTTGGCATGTTATATGCCCTTCTCCTCCGCTATTCATTACAAACTAGAAAAACCATATCAACAGACAACGAGCACCCTAAGCGCATGGACAAGCGTCTAATACGTTCCTCATTTTTTCTAGCTTTTTTTTATATTTGTTTTCGGTCATCCTGTATGTAAAAACTTGCTGTACTTACTGTTGAAAATAAACATCTTTGGAAAAAAAGCGTGTGGCTCCGGCAATCACCAAAGTTAAGTAGCCTCGAGCGAGGCCAATATTTGGTTAGGCGACCCTTAGCTATGCACTTGCTCGCGCATCAATCGCTGAGCGGAAGGCAGTTTTTCTCAATTTTTGATCGCGATGATCAATTGAAATCCGCCTTTATCGGCCGGATTTTCTTCAAATTCTCTTAGCTTAGGAGAGAGTGGCTGTGGGCAACAATTTTGGAGGGTCTCTCAGGAACATGGAACTTAGAAAATTGAAAATTAGTGAAGTGGGGTTAAAGTGATGGGATGGGCTCGTAAAAACCCATGACGGTATGCGCAGGAACGATAAAAAAAAGAAAATTTGGTTGAAAGATAAAAAAAATCATGAAAATCATCCCCAATATTTTGTCGTATCTTTGTTATGTCATTGGAATCAAAAACGCAAAAATATATGTACTATATTGTTTTGATACCTATATTTTTGAAAAAGCTATGAGCATTTGGTAAACATATTAATCGACGTTACAAAAGATTCATAACCTTTGGATAAGTTGAGAAAAAAAATTTTAACTTTTGATGAAATTTCATTTTATTATAGGATAAAAAGTAATAAATTTTAGGGGGTACCCGAATTGTATGTAATTGACGAATGTATGAGTTGTATGTAACTGACCATTGAATTCATTCTTATTTCTGTTGAAATTGCATTGAAATTGCAAATAGTTTTTTTTTAAATGTTTTAAAAAAGAATGTTTGTAAATAAAGAAATAAAATAATTTGATTGTTGCCAAGACATTACTGTTAATAAAATTCTTTTTTCTCCCTTCAAATAATAGACAGGACTCCAAAATATTAATCAATTGAATATATTTATTGATAACAAAAAAGAATTTTCACTGTGGGATGAAAACGAAAAAATCGGTCAACCGACGAAAAGGATTAATTTCAACGCATCATGCGAGTTGTTGCATATTAATTTGTTGGCCATACTGAACACAAGCTTTCGATTCCAGAAATTATCGACAGATGCATCCTTGCTGAAATTCCTCATCTGGAATTACACCCCGAATAACATAAAATTGTCATGGGCAACATGATTCACGAACCTTGCGAATCGTGGTACGAAGTGAATGGAAAGTGGTCTAAACACTTTTCAAAGGTTTTTCGTAACGAAACTGCGACGGATGCAGATGCTTAACCACATTACCATAGAAGAGACACCTAAGTTTTATATGAACGTCGTGAACGTCACATAGTCGATAAATAATCGATGGGTTGTACCACATTACCTAACTTTATCATACATTTTCAATTGTCATTATAATGTAGAAATTGTTACTACTGTAACAGCACCAAGATATATTTTTAAGTACATTTTTAAAGGCCCAGATGCAGTTACTGCTAAATCGATGTTGAATAAAACGTATGAAACATAAATAATATGGATATTATAATTGTACATACATGTATTATACATGTATGGATATTGTTAATTGTGTTTTATGTGAATATACATATTCACGCAAAGACTATTATTATGTGCAGAAATAGATACGCTGCAGCGTAAAAGGCGAAGAGACTGCGCGCGTAAGCGCGCGTTTCTTCCCTAGTCAATAATATTGTTGATATCCTTTTCATTTCAGGGACCGTTTCTTTGAACATCAGGGGCCACGGTCACATTTTCGATAACGAGCCGCGTTCACATTTTCGATTCGTATTCTCCAAAATATTCGGAAAAAAGATACATCCTCGAAATAGCTCAAAATCCATTCTATTGCTTATACGTTTGAGACCGTTTTTCGTAATTTTCACTGCACGAGTGTTAATTGAGGATTAAGACTAATATTTTTATATATAATATATAAAATATATTATATATAATATATTATATATTATATATATATATAAAAGAGATAAAACAAATCGCGATAAAACAAACCATAAATATTTAAGCAAGATTGTGCTTTGCATCTCAGAAAAAACTACATTCACCTGCAGTTCATATCAGGTGCTTCACCTGACATCATACAAGAATAGGGTGAAGCGGTGAACTGCAGGCCAACCGCGATATTTGAGGAAACTGTTTGCGCCGCGGACAACTCACGGTGTAAGGCAATATGATGAAAAGAATAGAAAAGAGACCCGTAACGTGGAGTACTAGTCGTGACCCAGCAAACAAAAGTTACTAGTAAGAACGCTTTCTCGATTTTTCATCGAAAAAGTAACAAAAAGTTCGTAATTTTCTCCTACACTTGTAACAAATGATACAATTTTTAATTGGCTCAATATTTTCATTTTTGTTTCAAACATCTGATTAGAATTTAAATTTTCAAAATGTATTTGATACTGTACTACAGTTTTATATCCACGCCTTCGCTCACGGAGTAAAAGAAAATGTGGATTTGATTTTTTCAATATCTTCTTAATCCTATGTCCTGTTCCATGTCACCAACTATACGCATGCCTAATTTAGTAACGATTCGTTGATCATTACCGCGTTATAAAGTAACAAATAAACAAACAAATTTTCGGATTCATAACATTCGTTAGAAGTTCGGATAGCATTTATACCATTTTTATAGTATCAAGAGACGCAACAGCGACTGGACGCCTTACATTGATAAGAAAAATCCGTCGAAGAAAAATGGCAAAATTTTTCGAGCGCTACCATACTTTATGCAAATATAACGTTTTTCCGATTATTTTTAATTTTCATAAAAACATATCCTACGCCATTGCTCAAGCTAGAACGTAATATTTGACATCGGCAGACTAGGCAGTGGGGCAATTTCTCGAAAAAAATATATTTATATTCTAGCCAGAGCGACTGTTTATATAACAGTGTATATGTATCATTTCGAGTTTTTTAAACATTTGAAAGCTAGGCATACGCTCTATCTTACCAAATGATAAAATCTTCACGCACTGAATAACTTGCTGTTTGACAATAAATAGTAAATATTCTGAAATTTATGTAAGAAAATAAACAAGATAGGTATGACGAAAAAAAAACAGAAGTGCTGTTGATACGTTATAAATATATTCATAGCGCAAATCGAGGCAAAGCAGGGTACCTAAAGAAAAATCATATTTTTATGAAGTTTTGTAAACGTTATCTATTTACTTTTCAAATGTTTAACGAAAAAGTTGTTGGTTCTGAAGTCACTCATACTGGCAGGGCTGTAATCCTCGCAAATTCATCATATCGTGATGAGCTAACAAAACGGAAGAATAAATTCGATAAAACAGGCAAATCTAAAGTTAAAAGGAACGGTTGATCTTCTGTAGTCCATCTAAGTGATAATGACACTCAATGTCCGGTTTGAAATAAACTATTGTAACGGTACGCAAAAGCGTACCGTTACAATAGTTTATTTCAAACCGAATTCACGCGTAGCGGCGTGTGCAGTTTTCTGCACACGCCGCTACGCGTGAATTCGAGCTTCTTAATAATAAGGAGCAGGTATGAAAGAAAACGAGAAAAGACAGAGATTCGATTTTAACAAAATAATAATATAATTTATTGACGAAAACACAAAGATGATTTTTGTTTGTATAACAATTTTGTTCAAATAAAGACAATGTTTATTTTTTGCGCGCGTTCTTTTCTATTATTTATTTCTCAATCTTGTTTATTATTTATTTTGCATGGAAACAATATTTGTGTTGTTTAATTATAACTTTCTCAATTATTAGCGGTCTGGTGTCTTTCTTTACAAACCAAAAAAAAATAATGGTATGAAATAATAGATTTGTCAATCAAAAATAATAAAAATGATAATGGTAAACTTTTCTGATTAATTTGTCCAAAATAATCAATTAAAATTTGTGAAGATTCGATACAATCATAATAATATTTTTGTCCGTGACTCGATATAATCTACAATAATTGGACTATTTTGGACAAAAGAAATTCTTGAATTCGATTATTCACGACGTTTTATTTCTTGATTATTTAATAATTCATAGGTTTTTGATTGATTGATATTTTGAATCCACAAAAACATATAAAACAGGGAAAAGGCAACGGCAATAGGAAAATTCAAATAAGGGGTAGTTCACCCCCTTAAGGCTGCTATTTTTCAAAAATACGAAAACATGTGAACTTTATGTTGATGTTTTTATGGAAATAGAACCCTTTTCATTCCATCATATTCACCCCTTTTTAATGTGGGGTGAGAAACAGATAAATGCAGGGGTGGTTCACCCCCTAATTTTTTTCTTTTCGTTCGCGGGGTGGACTTTTCATCACCGTGGATAAGAAACATTTTGGTTTTTGTTTTATCGAAATCGGTTGAGTGCTTGTTGGTGAAACTGCAAAACTACCCCTTGACATGTCTTATTTCGAAGGGTGGTTTAACCCCTTAAAACCGTTTTTCCGCCGATAAAAAAAATACGTGTCTTTTAGCTTACAATGCTCTTTCACATACAGGAGTTTCAAGAAAATCGGTGGCGGATACCAAAGTACTGTTCCTTGTTAGTTCTCCTTGAATTTTAATAATCGATTATTCCCATTTTTAACAATAACGATAATATTTTTCATGATTTAATAACTATTAAATAATAATTGAAATCGCATGTCTGATTCGTCGATTCCCTAGTGCGATCGCCTTGCGCATGCGCATAAACCCTCATTCTCTTCTTTTCTATTTTACTTAAATTTTACTTATAATTTTGTCGCTTGCGTACTTTATTTGAATTTTCGGATTTTTTTCTCATTTTTCTATTATCGCATTCATAGTAAAAGTTATTGTTTTGTTATTAAATAATGCGACGTACAAAAAGTCACGTACGCACTTGTTATTTCACATTTTTCCCTCTAGGAGCTTGTACTAGCGACTCGCTTCGCACGCTAGTGTCGGTTTTGTCCGCTAGGCGCTCGCTCAGTATAGCGACGGACGATCAGCTGTTCGCGTCGCGTGTTACGTCCTAGCCTACACACTTGTGTGGCCCCATTTTTTCTCCTCTCTTCCTTTCATAGCAACGTACCAACAGATGGTACATGGACTTAACAATAACATCCTCATTTGTCGATAATCCTAAGAATAAATAAGTAAGCAGTACAAATATTTCTAACTCTAAGGACCAGCACGTATTTTGTTAAAATAACATTCTGTTCCCATCTATTAGCTACAAATATTTTCCCAAATACAGATGGAAGATATCCTTAAAAATACCAGTTCCAAATGAAACTATCGTTATCGCTACATCGATGAAACGTCACCAGGAAAATCCACAAACACTAAAATTCTCGTCCGCTCTCCTCAATCCTTCAAATATCTAATCTCCAACAAATAAACTTTTTCTCGCAGTTCTAACTCTCGGTGAACACCCGGTACGACCTATCCACCAATCGTTAGAACTGGACCACATCATTATATATAAATCTCATATACCAAAAAGTCTCAAACCAATTAAATACTCCAATTTAGTTTCCCATATTACACCCACCAATAACAAAGCCTGGGAAATATTTGATCAACTTACTGCCCAATCCTAGAAAAAGACTATAACAAAGTAGGTCCCCTCCATAGCCTTCTACCCGCAAAAATTCTACTCTCCTACGAAAAACTCTAACTCCGACAAGACAAAAACTTAACAATATTTTGTTCAGTTAGCATCGAAATCTCAAAGATTCTATATCTCCTTTAGAGTCTCAATCTAAATCTTCGCGACTTAGAAATCGTCACAAGCGCGAATCCAAATCATAACAAGCATAAATCGTTCTTCGAAATTCAAACTAAATCAGATCGACTATATCAAATCCAATAAGCTAACTCCGATCAAATCATAAACGTAAAAGTTAAGCGCAATCAATAATAAATTATGCAATACCACTGAACACAACCATTGCAATACACGTGAAATAATCTAACAAGTGTAACAACCAAACGAGTGTAATAATAAGTAAATAAATGTTATATATTTTTGTGCGCAATCAAACTTCTATCAACAACTCATTCCAAGAGTCTAAATCTAGACCCTTTGGTAAGAACCCTCCTCAAACCTAAATCACGCTATTATTCAAAATCTCATAAATCTCAAATATTAATAATGTGTACTAGAGGACCACGGAGATCCCACTAAAGACTCACTAGCGACTTCAAAACTTCAAAAGACGCGCTCTAAATCGGCGACCTCCATGAATTCAACTAAATCTCCCTCACGGAACGTAACAGCGCACGTGAATAGGCGGTATCGTTACACTATATTTAAAATCAATCGCATTCTGAGTCAGTGTCAAAACTACACAGGGTGGCTACATGATTATGTGCTACAAGGTAAAATATCATTCAAAAAAAAATGTTCACCAAGATTTATAGATACTCCGCTCTACCCCGGTCTTACCGGTATAGAACTAATTATAAATGTGACATTTGATATATATTGTCGATAAACAATAACGCTACTCATCCTATTTGGACTGATAATAGAAACATCAAATATTATAGAAAATTTCCGATTTTTTCTATCAGTGTGAAAAGCAACTTTCGCCCCTTCAATCCCAAAAATGGATGCTTTGGGTCAAAGAAATTCTTAATACGTATTTTTTTTAAATTAATAAATTATCACGTTAAAATCAATGCAGACTCTATGGCTTGGACTCGAGTCAAATAAGATTACCGGTTTGAAATTGCACATTAGTACCAACTTTTTCATTATAGATCCCGCCGATTTATTCCTCGTATATAAAATTTCCTAGAATCCTTTTCATTTTTCAGAAATGAAATTACTAACATTCTTCTCTAAAATTACAAAAGTTAAGTAAATTTTTTCTATAAGAAAGCGCTTCGCAAAAAATTTACCTCTAACAAAGTTGCTGTATATAATTCATATTCGTTTTCGTGATATCTATTTGTTATTTAACATTGTTGGTGCTTTGTAATTTCTCATTTTATTTGGGGCCTTCATTTTCGTGTCAATATTGTCCCAAGGGAAATTCTTTCCGCAAAATGTATTGTGGGAAATCTGGAACGAGAAAAATATGACCTAAAAAACTATGGATTTTTGGGATAGCATTAAGAGGGGAAAGTCATACAAACGTACGTTTCTTTCAAGATTTTTTATAAAGAAATAGAATAGTTTATTGAATTAACATAAATAATATTTCAAAATATACGATGTAAAGTATATTGACAATTTTTTTTAGATTAAAATATTTCAAAAAATTTTTATTGTTGAAATACATTAATACGCTTTGCACGACGGAGAAAAAAAATAAAAAATTTAGGACCATTTTGATAAAAATTCCTTATACAAAAATAAGTGATTTTTTCAAAATGGTCCTAAATTTTTAATTTTTTTTCTCCGTCATACAAAACGTATTAATGTATTTTAACAATAAAAATTTAATTTTTTTATTTTAGTTGAGATTTGAGACATGTAGGCTGCACGGCGTAAATCTGCTTCCCGCAGCTGTGGCGCAACCATTTTGAAATATTTTAGTCTAAAAAAATTGTGAATATACCTTACATCGTATATTTTGAAATATGCTTTATATTAATTCAATAAACTATTCCATTTGTTTATTTTAAAAAATCTTGAAAAAACGTACATTTACATGATTTTCCCCCTTTATTCAATCATTCGTAAAGTTCAGACATCTCAAATATTGTTAGTGTATGAGGGATCATACTACTTCCCCTATATAACCCGTATAATGCCATGGAGCAATGAGATGATGGCAATTACGAGAGAATCCCGTACAATTTTCGTGTTAATTGATTAGACCAGTGAAGGATAACTAGCAATTATATAGTTCTCGAAAGGTTATCTAGAATTTCAGTAAAGATATATTATCCAACATCCCGATGTTGAAGTTGCGAAGCTGATGCTGGCGCTATTATTAACACTCCGATGAGTCTTCCCTTCAATTCACCCCCCACGGGCTTACGACGTCGCCACGGGATACCTAGCAAAAAAAAACGTACAGTGTCATACAGATTCTCCTACGGGTAGAATTCTCTGGTAAACATCGAAACCATTCTTGACAGGATTCCACCTTTGATCCTTCAAATTAAGAAAGTTGATTAAAAATATCTGTGACGTAAGAAAATAGAATTGCAATCAACGTTAAAAATAATTTAACTATAAATCTGAATAAGCCTTTCTTTTATGACGCTCTTCACTCAATGAACAGATATTGATCAAATTCGCCGTCGTTACAAACAGAAAGTTTCGTAAGCAAGGTTCATCAATCCAGAGAATTACTATTTCGCCAAATATTGCATTCCTGTATTTTCGCTTCGTTCATTCAATCTCGTAAAATTTACTAGTTTTTTATACAGAACTGGATGTCATGCAAAATCGAGTGGATCAAAATGTGTAACCCTAAGATACCATTTTTTTCCATAGCACGTCGTTACTACCTTCAGTTATCATAACCCAGGTAATCTTGCGAACTCATATAACTCTTGGTGAATTGGTATTTTTTCACAATTTTTATTCTTATCATAGTAAAACTCCAGAGTAATCGAATGTTGAAGGATTTAATGTCAGCGAACGATTTGTTTCATTGTGGTTGAAGTTTAGAAAAAGTGTATCCCAATTTAGTCGGTAGTGCACACATCGATTAAATTTTTTTTTTCTTAAATTTCTTTAATTATTTCGATTGGTTCATAAAGATGAAGTCAGAAGCAATAAGAAAAACTATAGCAAAATAATTATTTTGCTATAGTTTTTTCTTTGAACGTTCGTAATTACGAACGTTGTTTTGTACAAAAGTACATAGGGTCAAATTAGGGTATTTTTAATGTCGTTATTTCGAAGCCGAGTACATCTTGTTGTCTGACTGAGGTATCTATTTTCAGGGTAACGTACGTCCAAATGAAAAAAAAAAAACGGAACCCTTATAGGATCACTCGTGTGTCTGTCTGTCCGTCCGTCTGTTACAGCTAATTTTCTCCGAATCTACTGGACCGATTAAGTTGAAATTTGGTACGCATATGAATTTCTGTGACCCAAACACGGACGTGTAACGTAAATAAATGAATTTTCAATATGGAGGTCACTTTTGGGGGGCAAATTAGAAAATTAAAAAAAAAAGTTTTGCAAACTGTACCGTGTGACATATCAAATGAAAGAGCTTGTTGTGAAGGTCTCAAATATATATTGTTTTTTATAATTTTGAAATAAATAGTTTTAAAGTTGTTTAAGAAAATAGATGAAAATTGACTATTCCCTCCCTTATCCCCGAAACTACTAAGCCTAAAATTTAAAAAAAAATACAGAAAATAGTTTTTTACTATAGATTACAGGAAAACCTATAAGAAGTTTATGGTCTTAAAATTTTTAGTTACCACAAACAAATTTGGGTCAGATTTAAAAAAACATGGTATATAACATATTCATCGTATAAAACCCTCTCCACGCGAGTTCAACTCGCACTTGTCCGCTTTTTTTTAAATTTGATGTATGCAATTGATGAACAGATACTCAAGGTAAAAGCCCGCACCTGAGGCACCAAAGCGATCAATGTTTATCACAACGCGATAGGCTGCATTGAGGTTAGATTGGCTAGTAATTTCGATCTTTCCCGAATGGACACTACATGTATATACATGCATATATTTCACGCAATTGACACCATGTAAAATACCTTATCATCTACTCTAACAACTGATTCCATTTTAAGTCGCAATGACATCGGTAATGAGTGCAAGTACAGCCTCGATTTTGTCTACGAATGAAATCCCTGGCGGATCCGGCGACGGTAAGAAAATGAGAATTTCCGTATTATTTTTCATTACCATTATTTCAGACATTACAGGTAATGCAAGCATTTTCTTTAAGGTCGAATAATATAAATAAAATAATATACCCCCCGCTTGATCCAAAATGCCGTAAATGTAAATCGGAATGGTCATCAAATGATAGCACTCGCGGTCGAGTACTCCGTACACATTTTATTTAACGTATATATGCCTCCTATGGGGTTATTATAAAATGCAATCATGTTTTATTAATTGCACTCGTTCATGATTTCTTCATATGATCGATTTATTTTTCAATTAAAAAAAATTATCTATTTCGTGACGATGTTACAACTTTTGCTTACAATGACCCAAAACATATTAACGCCATGTATCGTTACAATCGGAAGCAAACCAAGTTTGGTAGAGGGGACCGGAGCTAGTTGACCATAGGGGTAAGTTGACTATGTTACGTCCCTGCATTGAAAATGTTATTTTTTTTTAATAAACAGAGACGCGACGAGATCACACTCTCTATATCTCTCTCAATCTCGTTTGCCATGCGTAGCTATATCTCACCTCGCGAGTGTACGTACATCTACAGGGTGTCCATGCACTCGCCAGGGTCCGCTAGGTGCGCACGCATAATTGTTTCCCTGCTATTCGCACTGTCTCTCGTCAAAAGCGTGAGACAGTGTTCAAAATAGGATGTGGATAATCATATTCCGCTGATCGTACATCGTACGATGCGCCGAACGGATCCACGAGACACCATGGGAACAGTTGCCATCGGTCCGGAGTTTTACCGACTTAACAGAAAACCATGGGACAGATACTCTGTCCACCTATCAAAAAACCCCACCAGGGTAGCGGCTCTCCGAGCTCTCGCCATCCCTGTGGCGGGTAAGAATCTTTAGTCCAAACTTAGCCACGGTTGATTCCTGGGGTTGAATAAGACTCCATACCGAAGCCATCCTCACAGCTATATAATAAATCCCAGTTAGCTACTAGGCTGACCTACATAGAGACGTAAGTCTTCGGTTCGTTAACAAGTCACGAATTCCCGAGTGTAATGCATGAGTCTCCGTAACCAATTTGTGACATTCGTGATGCGACTAAGACGCATTTTCAAAACTTAAATCTTATTCCAAATTTTAATCAAAGTTCTCAATCTCGTTTTTATCAGTGTTTCAAATTTATCAACCATTATGCTCTTCGAATTAACAGTGAAACTTCAAGTAATTTCTTCAACTCATTCTTCTCCGTTTCTTTTCATCACAGTATAATTTTTATGAGTGTTTTTGTGAAAGTGTGATTCATGGGAGAAATTGTCCGTGCGTTGTACATGTTAAAGTGGACGAGTGACACGCGGGGAGATTGTCCCCGCGCCGTATGCATTGTATGTGAATGGGTGTGAGTGTGTTACCCGAACACGCTGTTTTTTTGGATACTAAGTCGCAACAAATGTAAGTCTTCCGTAACTATTTCGGTCTATCAGCTTTCCTATTAAAATCTATCTTCCGTTCGCTAACATTTACATAAATATAAAATTCTATTATTTCCATATTAAATACTGTCTCGATATTAATTATCTGGAGTCGCGGTAGCGACTCGAGACAAGTTCATTTACGTATACTATAAGATGGCGAAGACGAGTCGCTACTAGACTCTTTACAGCAAGCAGAGCGGTTTCGAACGGTTTTCGAAAATTGTTTTGGCGATATTTAATTAATTACAACGTTTTAAAAGATGTTGCTAGTTCATGTATTTTTTATTTTTTTTTCTTTCGATCGTGACTATTTATAACTCTGTAACCTAACGCATATTGGAAATATTAATATTTCATCCTTCCGAATCATCAAAAAAGGTGACATTTTTCGCACACATTTTTTGACGTTTAGCGGTTGCTGTCTAGTGACACTAGTTATAACTAGAAATTTTCTGGTGATATGCGAGACTGTGTTCGTTGATGTGACAGCCGATGACTTTTCTTCAGGATGTATAAGTAAGAGTGACAGCTGTGAGTTTAGAAAAAAGATCGCGGTTATACTAGTGACAATTGTGGGGTTAAAAAGTAAGGTTATAAAAATCGCGCGTGTGAAAACAGATAATTTTATTTTTGGTTAGACATATTCGAGATCAGGACTTTAAACGCGTATTCGGTGAATATTTAATATCTTTGTTGTCAGGTTATAAAGATCGCGGTCAGTTTCAACTTTTGATTAAAGTGACTTTTATTATATTATCGGTAGAAAAGTGATAGTGCAAAAATAAAGTTTAAATCAATAAATAAACTTTTGAACAGTGTTTAAATAAATAATTTTTTTTACTAACCCTAGCCCCAACAATCCATTTTTCCGAACGTAAACTCTAGAACGGAGTCGAAAACAGTGCCTCTTCTCTTTTACCATAAAATGTTCCTTGAATGCAATAATAAAGTTTATTTAGAAATCATTCTCTTTGTTTGTTTTTTTTTTATAATTAAGAGAATGGTAATGATAAACTCGTATTCGGTGAATATTTCATATCTTTGAACAGTCGTGAGGTTATAAAGATCGCGGTCAGTTTCAGTTTTGGTTAAAGTAACTTTTATATATGGGGCGTTCCACGCCAAATCGGACGGTCTGAAAAATTTTGATTTTTGATTTCCTCAATTTTTTGATATTTTTTAGTACCCCTCAAAATAGTCTTTCTGGTAAATTTTGAGATTTTTTTGATTACTTGTTAAAAAAATATCAAATATTCAAAAAAATCGCTCTTTTTTAGGTTTTTTGTTCATAACTTTCTTAATAATGGTCCAAATTAAAGCTTTTTTTCTAAATCTTTGATTTTTGATGGCCTTTATAGAAAAAAAGACAAAAAAAATATTTAAAGTATTTTTGATTAAGATTTTTGAGTTTGAAATTTTCAATCGTGTTTTTGAAAGTGAGTGTATCTTTCAATTTGTTTGAAATTTTTTTATTTCAAACTACTATTCTTTTAACAACTTTTAAGACCGGTCCGGTCGTGGGCCCTCCATAATTACTATTTTTTTTTATTTTTGATTTTTTTTTTATTTTTTTTATTGACAATATTTTTAATTACAATCTATCCCAAGGGATATTCAATAATTAGTCTGAATATAAAGTGTAGTTATATTAGACACGATATCCATCGATATCGATATCTATTTTGCCTATTTCTTTATTTGTTTGTTTTTCAATTAATGAAGCGGTTGATTAAATCGAGTGGTTTCTCACGTTTAAGCCTGTTTGTTTCATTATGACGGTTTGAAATTCTTCTCGCCAGTTCATTCGGGTGGTTGTCCAGTCTTTCCTGATATCTCTTGCTGTGTTTTTGAATGATTTCGGTAATATATTCTATTTTTAACTCGTTGTCTACGTGTTTATTGGAGATATACCAGGGAGCATTGGCGACGATTCATAGCAATTTTGATTGGTATCTTTGTAGTATATTTATGTTAGATTTGCTAGCTGCTCCCCACAGTTGCACACCGTATGTCCAGACAGGCTTGAATATTGTTTTGTATATTAGTAGTTTATTTTCCAAAGATAGCTGGGAGTTTCTTCCGATAAGCCAGTATAATTTTTTCAACTTGATGTCTAGTTCCTTTCTTTTAGTTTTTATGTGTTTTTGCCAGGTTAGCCTTCTATCTAAGTACATGCCTAGATATTTAATCTCGTTTGTTGTTGGAAGAAGTTTATTATTCAATAATACCGATTGGCATCTTTCCGCAATGTAAAGGTAATGTGCACTTTTTTTATTTCAAAATTTTTTATTTCAAACTACTATTCTTTTAACAACTTTTAAGACCGGTCCGGTCGTGGGCCCTCCATAATTACTATTTTTTTTCGATTTTTGAAAATTTGAATTTTTTTTTTCCTTTATAAATCACTATGAGTACCGATTTTTTTCACTGTATACTCGTTTTTTACTTATTTTAAATTAATTTCAATACTTTTTAATTGTTAGTAGGTGTTTAAAATTAATAAGTGACCGTTAAGTCTATATATAAACAATTATAACAAACGTTTTTATTTATTTTCATGTTCTTTTAAAAATTTTACATAAACGATTGTTTTGTGAACTAGGATACTTCTTAGCTAATATATTTCCGTTACTTCTTGAAAACAGTCAGCGGCACCACCACGTGAGAAAGTCATTCATTAAGATGTGTCGCTCTTTTTAAATTGAATAGAAATTCATAAAGATACTATTATTTAAATTTAAAAAAAATACTTTGCAACAAAAAATAGCATTGATAATATAATGTTTAACCAATTTTTGAAAGAACATGAAAATAAATGAAAATGTTTGTTATAATTGTTTATAAATAGACTTAACGTTTACTTATTTATTTTAAATACCTAGTAACAATTAAAAAGTATTAAAATTATTTAAAATAAGTAAAAAAGTGTATACAGTGACAAAAATCGGTACTTATAATGATTTATAGAGTTTAGAGAGATTTTATAGAGTTTATAAAAAAAAATTCAAATTTTCAAAAATCGAAAAAAATAGTAACTATGGAGGGTTCACGAGCGGACCGGTCTTAAAAGTTGTTAAAAGAATAGTAGTTTGAAATAAAAAATGTTCAAAAAAATCGAAAGATACACTCACTTTCAAAAACACGATTTAAAATTTCAAACTCAAAAATCTTAATCAAAACACTTTAAATATTTTTTTGTATTTTTTTCTGTAAAGGCCATAAAAAAATAAAGATTTAGAAAAAAAGCTTTAATTTGGACCATTATTAAGAAAATTATGAACAAAAAAACAAAAAAAGATCGATTTTTTTGAAAATTTGATATTTTTTTAACAAGTAATCAAAGAAATCTCAAAATTCACCAGAAAAGCTCTTTTGAGGGGTACTAAAAAATATCAAAAAATTGAGGAAATCAAAGATCAAAATTTTTCAGACCGTCCGATTTGGCGTGGAACGCCCCATATATATAGATAGATGAGTGATAGTGCAAAAATAAAGTGTAATTTAATATATAAACTTGAACCGTACACTGTAAAAAATTTCCGTATGAAAATTAATACACATGTATAGACAGCTTTTACGCGGATACCGTATATGAAAATTCAGATACGCTGAGGAAAATTGAGAGACGCGGTATTTTAATGATACGAGCACTGTTCAGTAAAATTAATATACTTGTGTATTTGAAAAATCATATACATGTAAGAAATGTTGACCTTGTGCATATTAAAAACACGAAACATCTACTAATATTACTATACAGGTATATTAAAGTTCATGTTACCAGCATAGTAATTTTCAGATTCAAGATTACTAAATTTCAAGCACCGTATAACGTTTTCACATTACATTTGTCTACGATATTTCTAGAGATGTATCATAAAATTTGGTGATCGTTTTTGAATATTAATATACGAATGAATATTAAATAAATTCAGCTATTATGAGTTTTTAAGGGGAATACATTAATTGGCGTATTATTGTGTTCGATTTTTTAAAGTTGAAGGTCGAAATCATGCAGACATCTCAAGAAATTAGTTAGAGTGACTTATCACCACTTGATGTCGTGGCAATCAAGTCGAGCAATTGTTGCCGTAAAATTTTTTATTATAATCTCAACATCTTGTGTTAAGTTTGGTGTTTACCATTTTCATGTTTTACACAATTTTCTTAGATTCGAGCGACTTGTATATATCCTCGTCCGAAGCACGTGCCTCCTATGAGAAAGTCGACGCTCTGCGCCACGCGGTGGCCAGAGCGCGAAGCACGGTACCCACAAAGCGTTACGAATTTCCTACACTTGTGTATTAATTTTAATATTGAGATTCTTATAATTAATACATAGGTAAATGAATTTTAATACACGAATTTTTTTTTATACTGCAGGGTATATTAATTTTCATTCCCATTTTTATACCGTATTTTTAAGAGATAGAGTTATGATGGGAAATAACATGTATCGTATTATTAACATTCATGTGTATCTTATTTTTCAGTCAACTGTCAAGAAAAGTGAAGATCATACTGTAATTTTAATACGTTGTTGATAGTAGATGAATTCATATACATTTGTATTAATTATATTATCAATCAAACATATGATTTATTTCAATACATGTCCACAAAATTTTCAGATTTCATATGAATATTCAATGTTATATATCTTAAATTCCACATCAGTAACCAAAATTTATGTTCATATTTCAATTTTGGCATACGAGTGTAATAATTTTCATTTCATATACCCGGTTTGTAAATTTCATTTACCGTTGTATTGTAAAAGTATTGTAAATTTCATATATTTTTTAACAGTGTACCTTAATAAATATTTTTTTTTTATTAACTCTAGCCCCAACAATTCATTTTTCCGAACGTATACTCTAGAACGGAGTCGAAAACAGTGCCTCTTCTCTTTTACCATAAAATGTCTCTTGCATGCAATAATAAAGTTTATTTGGAACCATTCTCTTCATCATTTTTTATATAACTGAGAGAATGGTGTATGATACCACCCTAGGTTTGAATTATATATGGTTTTAAACCACCCTAGAGTGGTAGAGGCCTTAAATACATGAAAATTCCATTTGCACTTGCAACCCAAAAGGGAATCAGGCGATGCGAAATAATTTTGAGCGAAAAGATATTTGATTTAAGAAAAAAAAATTTCATAAATACTTCACCAATTTTTTTTTTTTATCTATTGCTCATGAGATATAATTCGTAATTAATAAATATTATAAAAGAAAAATTCGCGTAGTACTTCGCCCAAAATTATTTTTTCCATTCAAACTTTAGCTCTCCAAATTTTGTACGTATATTTTTTTGTTTCAAAATCAAAACTTTCAGTACATTCTGATGCTATTGGAGTATTTCTTCGACATAATTTTTTATGGAATATTTTCCGATCCGTTGATCTGTTGATACGGATGTTTCGGTGCAATATTTTTTGAATTTTTTTTTACAAAATTAAAAAAAAATTTAAGTTTTTACTTGTTCGTTATTCTTTTATGTGTGGTATCTTCTCAGAACTACTATACATTTTAACTAATCTAATAATTTTATAAGTATTGACGGTTAATTACGAACATTAAATTCATTTGAACACTTCTTAGATCAATATTTCACATTGCATTTTTAGTCTGAATATAATCGCGATACACCAGCTCGAAATTCGATCATGTATCCATTTTTAGCCGAAATAATTAAAAAATCGCTTGAGCGACCTCCAAAATTTTTATTCAGTATTCAATTCTTGAGAGAATCACTTTTTGATAAAATGTTACCATATTTTGCTGCAATGCCAAAAAAATGTCAATTCTTTTGCATCACTCAGATACATACATAATATAGACATGTTTAATTGACAAGCTATGAATTTCATACCCGAGTACGTACACGATATTGACATGTTTAATTAACAAGCTATGAATTCCATACAAAAAGTCGACAAATCCTAGCCAAAAACAGCATAAATGCTGTAAAAAATGCTGAGACAAATACATTTACACCCCCCGAATAGTCGTTCCAGTTAATCCCCCCCACCGCCCAGCGCCAAAATACCGATTTCCACAAAAATTTACAAAAACCCGTCTGAGTCGTTCATGCAAAGATCTCTTCGCACAAAAGCCTTTCTAAAAACCAACTCATCATACAAAGTTTTATGGGTAGCTGCTCTCATTATTTTATCAAATTAAGTCAAATTGTATAGAGGTGATAATTTTATTCTCGTAAATGTTATGAGTTCATAAAAAGTTGATAAATAAATAAATATCTACTAAAGTATATGTGGCAAAGTATGTGGGATTTTATTATCTTTATAGTCCAATTATGTTCATATGCGATTTCTCTAATTAATGCTTTATTACAACGAATTATTATCCTATAACTTGGAACTACAAGGGCTTTAAAAAAAAATACAGAATTGCATTAGCCTGCGTGAGCTTAAATGCTGCCAGACTCTCATTTGTAATATTTGTAGTGTAGTTTTATTGGTAATAAATTGATAAAAGTTTACTATCGTACGTAGAGCGGATACGCACAGAGTACTTGTCTGGCCCAAAAATTTTTCATAAAATTTGTCACATAAGTCAACATTAATCTACCATACATTTTGGCCTTGACTAGTAAAGTAAGTACAGCTAATTTGGAATCACAATATGCGGATTGTTTTGTATCCCAAATTATCCTCCTTTTCTTTAACCAATTGTTATCGATGAATCGATGCTCATGTGGAGCATATCTCACGTTATTACATGGCACGTTTATTCTGGTTTTGTAACACCCGGGGGAAAACTGGAGTTACAGAGCGTCTAAACGGTACTGTACACGCGAAATAAGTAATCCGGTACCATTTACACGCACTTTTACACCGGTTTTTACTACAACAGGTTTTACAAAACTAAATAAGTCTGCCATGTAAAAGCGGTCATCAATTGATTGCATTCCAAGGCAGGTAAGATTGAAATCTGCGTCAGAAGATCCGAATGTTCGGAGTGGTTGAAAAATTTGCCGTGAACAAAAAAGCATATTTTTAGCTAACTAGTCGAAAAATTTTCGGGCCGGACAAGTACTCTGTGCGTATCCGCTCTACGTACGATAGTAAACTTTTATCAATTTGTTACCAATAAAACTGTACTACAAATATTACAAATGAGAGTGTGGCAGCGTTCAAGCTCACGCAGGCTAATGCAATTCTGTATTTTTTTTTTAAAGCCCTTGTAGTTCCAAGTTATAGGATAATAATTCGCTGTAATAAAGCATTAATTAGAGAAATGGCATATGAACATAATTGGAGATTTTATAAACATAATAAAATCCCACGTACTTGGCCACATATACTTTAGTAGATCTTTATTTCTTTATCAACTTTTTGTGAACTCACAACAATTACGAGAATAAAATTATCACCTCTGTACAATTTGACTTGATTTGATAAGATAATGAGAGCGGTTACCCATAAAATTTTGTATAATGAGTTGGTTTTTAGAAAGGATTTTTGTGCGGAGATCTTTGCATGAACGACTTAGACGGGTTTTTGTAAATTTTGGTGGGAATCGGTATTTTGGCGCTGGGTGGTATTTGGGGGCATAAATGTACTTGTCTCAGCTTTTTTCACAGCATTTATGCTGTTTTTGGCTAGCTTCTAAATTACCCTGACCGATTTCCCCATCGGCTCACAAGAGTACTGGGCCCATACGCGATGTACAGGCATCCCGAGAAATATGAACTATTTGTTTGCATAATTTAGATTCGTGCTTTATCTTCCGCAGTAAATAATTATTCATCACTGATTCATTTCAATCAACTAACTTCAATATGGTGGCAGCGATATTTCTTTCTTGTGAAAACTATTTTTATTATTAAAACCCAAGTTTTTCTATTGTCCCTTCTGGACGCAACAACTAACACACAATTACACTCAATCAATTGAATGTAAAAACGTGGGTGTTTGTTATTACATTCATTGTAATCTCTCGCTCATTCACGTGTCTCGACACGTTGAAGCGACACCGTGAAAAGCAAGAAGAAAGATTTTCAAAAATTCAGGTACCAAACGAAATTTTGTTGTCGGTCTTTACTATCTCTTCCTGCCTTGGACATTTTTTTAAATCCCACAAATTGTCCACTACATTAGAGTACATATTTTAGGCTGCAGATTTGCATAATTATTTTTTTTCCATTGTTATAATCATGTTAGACTGTAGATTTGCATAATTATTTTTTTTCAATTGGTGTTATAATCGTATATACGGTGTTTTGTTTCTAAAAGTCGGGCGAGGCAGCTAGGCCAACATTGATATAGGGTTAGTTGACTCATATGTCAGCCAACCCCATATTAATATTGTTCTTTCTAATTTGTTTGCATTCAACAAAATACATTTTCATACAATATAAACTTACTCTGTAACACGGATATGCATAGATATGGCAATACCAACAAACTCTTTGCTAATTTAATAATTATCAATAATTTCTTTCATATAAATTGTTATATATCAATTTGTTGCATTCTTAAATATAAAATATTGGTAAGCATCCCTTTTGTTTTACTTATTTCACTAATTGTTGTTAATATCAGTAAAATACGTACTATACTTAATCTGCCCCTTACCACGAGTCTACTTACCCCACAACTGGAGTTAGTTGACTTAAAAATGGATTTCTAAAAAACCGATTAAATTACCTACTGAATATTCCATAAAAAATCTGCAATAATTATCTGAGATAATGGAATAAAGCCTCTATTCAGAATAACGAATTGTTCTTTTAAATGTTCTTTACCTTCTTTTTTACAAACAAAAGTCTAAAAAATTGGCCTACTAGCCCCGGTCTCCCCTATTCGGTGTACTAATTCCGAAAGGATCCGTTTAAATTTATCTCCCGTGTGGCCGCTAGAATTACCAACAAATAAAATGATTACCGTCGAATAGTTGTACCTGGATCAAATTAACCCAAAAGTAATAACCTAGTAGTTAAGCAAATTGGGTGAAACATTTGATGTGGACTGTTTTATCTAGAGACGTGGAAACGTCGACGTCACGTATTAAAAAGATAGTGCTAAATATCCAAGGCAAGTCACGCCACGTATCATCACTCGAGATTCAACTCGTTTCCGTTACTTTCAAAGAAATAATTCCTGATAAAAAGTTATATGGGATAATAGTCTCATTGGGCTTGGATTTATTTGGAATCAAATCCATTTATATCATTTTGCTGTACCATATAGTGAATTGACATCCATACCGTGAATTAACAATAAGTAATTTCAAAACGAATCAATTTTGAAAACAATTTCTATTAATGATGGTGAGATGTTGGTCCTGCACTTTTTCGTCCTGAACTTTTTATTTATTTCCATTTTTCAAATTATTTTTATCGCTTCTTTGATCTGAGTACGCATTCAATTATTCATTAAACTTACGGATTTTTATTTTTTATTCAATGGTGGAAAATAACACATATCATTGTTATTTTATTTTATTCTTGAGTAGGCATACATGCATACATTTAAATAAAGAACATTTATTTTCAGTTCACGATAAAAAATTGTTTCATATTATTGATATATTATTCTGAATACGCATCCCAATGGTTTTATAGGCACGTATGAAAAAAAAAATTCAGTCGCCTAGTTGCACAATGTTTTAACTCGTGACTTTTATAATTTCCCTTTCGATGTAATTCTCGCTGTGACTATTTTATGGAACAAATTGCATCCTGGAGTATTCAGAGTTCCGTATCCTGGTAAAGTCTCCTCACAGCGTTTGAGCCAGGCTCCAATGTCAGGAAACTCGTTGATTGGTAGAACGCACTGAAAGCATATATATGTTCTTTTTAAACTTCTTGTCGATATATCTATTGTCAATGGTAAATATGTATCGGGCATTCACACTCCATTATTATTGCACTCAACTTTAAAGGGCGTTATTTGGGGTAAGATTCATATATTTACGTATATATGTATCAATACTTCCAAAAATAATCAAGCCCTCAAAAATTTTTGAAAACCCCCAAACAAAATTATCAAATGAATTCGAATCTATCAAAAAGACGGCAATTCAATCGCCGTAAGAAATGAAGATCGAACTTTACTGAAAGTTACTAAATAAATAGAGATCTGCTGAAACATATACGACCAAGTATGCGGAACTTATTAATATTTAGCTCCAAAAAATGTTGAAATATATTTCAATTGTTTAGGCAACATAATATATTTTCCCACTATTCTAAAATATACTATAGTATAATTTGACTGGTAACTATTTGATAAAAGTTTAGCATCATACGTTGAGCGGATACGCAGAGAGGACTTGTCCAGCCTGATTTTTTTATTTATTAAAATACGTAATTTAAGTAAAAATTGATTTAGTACTGTTTTATCTTACTTAGAAATCATCTTACAAAATTAAAGTTCACACAAATGGTTGGTTAAAATCTTGCAAATATCTGTTTTTTGAGGGAAAACTTGGAACCGCTGATGCAGATATGTCTGTCACACGGTGTATCATCTCACCTCAATTGTTATACAATTACTATCTACGAATTCGTACTCGTGTAAAACCCTATGGACGCAATATCTGATTCGTAATTTTTAACAAATTGCTTTCCTAGTCGGAAAAGAGCTTTGAATGTGCACGGAATACTTCGAATGATACGATAATTTCATGTAATGATTTGAATTTGTTTGTTGAGTTCACTGAAGAAAGAACAGCATATTTTGAACCTCGACCATTCGAAAAATATTCAAACCGAACAAGTACTCTGTGCATATCCACTCAACGTATGATGCTAAACTTTTATCAAATAGTTACCAATGAAATTGTACCATAGCATACTTTAGAATCATGGGAAAATTTATTAGACAATTGGAATATATTTCAACATTTTTTGAAGTAAAATATTAATAAGCTCCGCATACTTGGTCATATATGCTTTAACAGATCTCTATTTATTTAGTAACTTTTGTAAAGTTGGAACTTCATTTTTATGGGGATTAAATTGCCGTCTTTTTGATCAATTCGAATTTATTTGATAATTTTGTTTGGGCATTTTCAAAATTTTTTGAGGGCTTGATTATTTTTGGGAGCATTGAATTTATTTCGGCACTTCTTGCAGAATTGAACACTTTTGGATGAATAAAATAAATGAGATTATTTTTTTCGAAGCCTATGAAAAAGTACTCATTTCAAACTTTTTACAGCATGCATCCGTGCTGTTTTTTCGGTATTTATTTGTCTGCTTTTGTGAAGCATTGAAAGCTTCTTACTTAACCGTATCGAAATAACGCTGGAATGTACAGCATTTTAATTAGCTGTAACCATTTGAAAAAATGTATAGACTGAGTACCTTTTGCGTCTCTGTTCAACATACGATTGTAAACTTTTAGTAAACTTCAGAATCGCAGACGAAATTGTGTTGATATTAACCCATTAACGCCCAAGCGTCCCGATTTTTTACTAAACTTTCAACGCGATTATCTTTTGTGTTATCGGCTTTGAAAAAATGTTGTTTTCAGATATCTCGACATAGAATTTTATGCTCTTTCAGAATACTGGCTCAAAATTCTGATTAGACATAAAGAAAAACAAATATGGCCGAATCAAACGTGAAAAACGTGAATATTTTTGAAAAAAAACTTATTTTGTATTTTTTTTTGCAATGTTACCGAAAAGAATTCATACTGTTATCATGATCAGAGGTGATCACGATAATTAAAGTTTAACAGGGAATTTTCATGTAATCATTGAACCACTCCTTTTTACAATATGGCGGCAAGAACGTAAATATTCTACAAAAACATAAGCTAATTTTTTTCTCGGAAACTATTGAGCTTAGCTCAAATGATGTAGCTACAAAAATATCTTAGAATTGGTTAAAGAATATCCTCAAATTTTTTTAAAATTTTTTGAGATGATTTTTGGTTTTCCAAAATATCAAAAAAATTAAAATTACCAAATTTTTTTTTTCTTAAAAAATTTAAGGGTATTCTTTGGCCAATTCTAAGATATTCTTATTTCTAGATAATTTGTGCTAAACTCAATAGTTTCCGAGAAAAAAATTAGCTTATTTTTGTAGCATATTTACGTTCTTGCCGTCATATTGTAAAAAGGAGTGATTCAATGATTACATAAAAATTTCCTGTTAAACTGTAACTATCGTGATCATCCCTGATCATGATTACAGTATGAATTCTTTGCGGTAACATTGCAAAAAAAATACAAAAAAAGTTTTTTTCAAAAATGTTCACGTTTTTCATGTTTGAATCGGCCATATTTTTTTTTTCATTATGTCTAATCGGAATTTTAAGCCAGTATTCTGAAAGAGCATAAAATTCTACGTCGATATATCTAAAAACAACATTTTTTATGTTATCGGCGTTGAAAAAATGTTGAAAGTTTGCTTAAGCAAACTTTCAAAGCGATTACTTTTTATGTTATCGGCGTTGAAAAAATGTTGTTTTCAAATATATCGACGTAGAATTTTATGCTCTTTCAGAATACTGGCTTAAAATTCCGATTAGACATAAAGAAAACAAAATATGGCCGATTCAAACATGAAAAACGTGAACATTTTTTAAAAAAACTTTTTATGTATTTTTTTTGCAATGTTACCGCAAAGAATTCATGCTGTAATAATGATAAGGGATGATCACGATAGTTACAGTTTAACAGGAAGTTTTCATATAATCATTGAACCACTCCTTTTTACAATATGGCGGCAAGAACGTAAATATTCTACAAAAACATTAGCTAATTTTTTTCTCGGAAACTATTGAGCTTAGCTCACATTATGTAAGCACAAAAATATCTTAGAATTGGTCAAAGAATACCCTCAAATTTTTTAAGAAAAAAAAATTTGGTATTTTTAATTTTTTTGATATTATGGAAAACCTAAAATCATCTCAAAAGAATTTAAAAAAATTTGAGGATATTCCTTGACCAACTCTAAGATATTTTTGTGCTTACATAATTTGAGCTAAGCTCAATAGTTTCCGAGAAAAAAATTAGCTTATGTTTTTGTAGAATATTTACGTTCTTGCCGCCATATTGTAAAAAGGAGTGGTTCAATGATTATATGAAAATTCCCTGTTAAACTTTAACTATCGTGATCACCCCTGATCAGGATAACAGTATGAATTCTTTGCGGTAACATTGCAAAAAAAAAATACAAAATAAGTTTTTTTTCAAAAATGTTCACGTTTTTCACGTTTGAATCGGCCATATTTTTTTTTCTTTATGTCTAATCGGAATTTTGAGCCAGTATTCTGAAAGAGCATAAAATTCTACGTCGATATATCTGAAAACATCATTTTTTCAACGCCGATAACATAAAAAATAGTCGCGTTGAAAGTTTGGTAAAAAATCGGGACGCTTGGGCGTTAATGGGTTAAACGTTAACGGTGTAATTTCGCCAAAGCGTTTTTCTGTAGAATCATTGAAAATTCGGAGGATGAATTCAGGGTACTAGTATGTGATCACGTGTAAAGTTTTTAAAGGATTCACGTTTCCAGATTTGATATATCTCTTATCCGAGATTGCACAGTTTGACATGCGTTTCTTATAGAAAATATTGAAAATGTCACATTTTTCACCATAACTTAAAAACTTTTCTACAGATTTTTTTTAAATTTTAATGGATGGAAAAACGTATGACGTTATTTGTAAAAAAAAACTAGGTTTTGACCACTTTGTTTTCGAGTTATGGCGACAGAAAGCATGTGCTATGTGTTTGATGTGGTTATTTCTAAAATATTAAGCTTCTTATTCGGCACTCTTTGTAATACTTTATATGTTTTTATATTCCTTTTAGATAAAACAACAAACATTATTAGATTATCCCGCAAGTTATATTTCAGCTTACATAGATTTACCAGAGAGACAACTTTTGAACATGATTGTTACGAAATTACTACGTTAATTGAAAGATTGTAATGTATTTCAACATTTTTTAAACATTTTATAAAACATAAGAAATCTCCACGTACTTGGCCATATTATGCTTTAACAGTTTGTTAAATCCCAAATTGAGTTTTGAAAATTTTTGTGAAAATTATATTGCTACGTTTTTGTGCGATTTGAAATTATTTGGTAGTTTCTAGAGGATAGCGGGCCTCTTACAACTTTTTATGAGGAACCAAGTCAGTGATGTCATTTTCACTAGGATATTATACGCTCTATGAAAATGTTCTTGTCTCAATATTTTAACGCAGGTTCATTGTTTTTTGGAGGATTTGTCTACTTTTTGCATAGCACTTACATTATTCTATTTAGACGTTTCATAATCAATTTCAATACAGGTGTCATAATTAGTTATCCGTCACGTTGAGTTATTGAACTTTCTTTGTTCCCAACCAGAAATTACATGATTTTCTCCAAATTGCTTATATCCATGTGCCTGTGATAGATAATTATACAGTCTCACTATAATAGTTGAGTAATTTTCGGTTCGCCAAAATCTATATATAACTGCAAAACTTTTTTGTATTTCATATGGGTTATGCTCATGCGTGACTGACCAATAAAAATCAAGAGAGTTAAGTGTATCTTCTATAAATGCAATGATGAGTTCTTGACTTGACGTGTGAGCATATTTATTTTTAATAGATTTTGTAAATCATTGCAAGAATCAACGAAATACTGTTTTTTAGTTTGAAGACCACCATTATGTGAAATTGCACTTTCTCTGAAGAGATTCAATTTCTGATGAATTGTAAAATTATTAATTTGATATTGAATAGATAATCATGTTGCACAGCGCAGGTACTCTAAGAAGCTTTACATTTTGCAATACGTTTATTTATTAACACGTTGCAAATTTTTAAAATTATTTTATTCTGTTATGTTTTTTTTTACATATACAACAATGGAGATAAAGGAATTATAATAATAACAGCCCGTGTCAAATTATTGAAGATGTCATATTTACTTTTAAATACTTATTCAAAATTGTTAAAATGTGGTCAGAACACGATGTAGCATGTGTAAATCGCTTTAATTGTCATAACTTTATTTTCTTCGAAAATACAAAATTGTGACAACTTTAACAACTCAAGATTCTGGACTTTCCGAGGAGCCATGTAAGTTTGAAAATAAAATCTAATCAATAATTATTGTTATAAAACATATACTAAAACGATACATATATACTGCAATGAAAGGTCATTCAAGGATCGCACTATAAAAAACTATCAAGAAAATCAAAAGATACATATATTGTAAAAAAAATTGTCATGCTTAAAATTGAAAAAACTGGTGGAAGTAATCTGATTTTAATTTGATGCATACTTTTGAACAAAATTACGTTTAGAAACGAAAATTCTGACCCACTCATGCCTTTGATTTGTTCGATTTTTCAAGGAGTTATACACGTATCTGAAGAAAATGGTCGGGATATTTTCCGAAAGTTCGCCTTCGATGAACGTGTTCAGATACATTTTTTTCTAACATCAAGTTGCCGTCAACGACCATTAAAGAGGAATCAAAGAACAAAATAAATAAAGAAATGCAAACTTCAATTAGCTGTAGGTTTGGCATGAAATGCCCCATATGTATATATGTAAAATTTACGGCCTATAGAATTGTCGGCTGCTAATGTTATTCGTAGTTGGTATGTTTGGAGTTGTCAAAATTCACTGACAGCACTATCAACTTCATAGGTCGAAAAAAATGTCACACTTTTGAAACAACGCTAAGTTCAGGGATCATGATTCGGTGGCTGCACTGCATATAACTACAGCATTGATTTTTTGTTTTAACCCATTAACGCCGAAGAATCGTGTTTTTTTTTCTCATTTTCAAGCTAGATTCTTATCATCGAAAAAAAATCATTTGCAAATAAAAAATATGTTCTCTTGTACTTTCGAGTGTCCCCTTTCCGAATCCGGAGTCAAAATTGAGTTTTGTCCATTAGAAAAAAAATATGGCCGTTTTTAAACAAAAAAAAACCGAAAAAATCGAAGACATTTTTTTTTCAATATTTTTTTTCTCATTGAAGACGCGCGAGGACCCCCCCTTTTTCTTCAACCATGAGTGCACAAAATAGTTGTAGTTTAAAAATATATTTTTTTAATTTGTCGACATTGACATTTTCACCCCCAAAATGGCGCTTTTCATCCCTTCAGCAGGAAGACAATTTTCACTCTCGGTGCCCGACAAAAAAAATATTCAAATCTTAACGAAAATTGGTATCCCGGGGTTTTCAAGGTCGCTGATTACGATTCCGCCCTCAAAATTCGAAAATTCAGAATGGCGGATCCAATATGGCGGACCCAAATTCAAAAACTTACTTGAATCGGATGAAATGTGGCACTCGGGGGTTTTCGAGGTCGCTGATTACAAATCTGCCCTCAAAATTCGAAAATTCAAAATGGCGGATCCAATATGGCGGACCCGAATTCAAAAACTTACTTGAATCGGATGAAATGTGGCACTCGGGGGTTATCGAGGTCCTTGATAACGAATCTGGCATCATCATTTCAAAATTCAAAATTGCGGATGCAATATGGCGGACACCTTCCCATTAACGCCCAGTTATTATCTAACGTTTATTGAAGAATTGACAACTTTATATAAATGTAAATAATAATCATTCAATTGATTCACATTTTATGATCATATATTATATTTTTCATGTGTCGAATAAAAATTGACGTTGCAGAGGCTGAGAAATCTCCGATTTTCTTACATTTCATCTTGTTTTTGTTTATACGGGTCATCATTGAATATTATCCCTGATACAAATATATTTATTATCCATGAATATTTCTGTCTGCAAATAAGTTTTGTATATGCCTATCACATCTTTTTTCAATTTTTCACGTTTGTGGAGTGCGGATCGTTCACATTGCTAATGATATTTTATTTTCTGTAAAAAATATTAGCTCAGAATTTTTGTGTTCATTTTAGGTCTGCCAATATTCCTTATTTGAATAATTTGGTTTCTATTTTCGTAGAACTTGTCTTGAGACTAAATCGAACTCACTTATATACCTAAATTTCAGCTCAGTACCTCAACAAAATTTATTCATAAAATATTGTTTTATCATCTTTATTGCTCCTGAGTGAATTCACTTCTTCGATAATTTTTATCTCATCGGCAGCGTGAGCATATTGACAATATTACCATTATGTCTCGAAAACGACCAAGGCAATCTATTCCTTCTCATGTAGAGTTTGAAATGGATACTTCTGACGATAATTGTGACGAGCTCGTCGCGATTCCGAATCCAGACAATTCTGGTTGTTCTAGTGATTCCGATTCTGATTTTGAATCAAACGATCACCTTTCGAGTATCACTTATAAACAAGCATCGGAAAATTACACAGATAATCAATGTAAATTGGAAGGAGATCACCAATATAAGTGGATGGTTGGTGAAAAGAGCTACCCGAATGAGACTGAAGACAAATTATTACTAACTGACGGTGTAAAAAAAAGTATTCAAAAAAGTGAGCCGATACAACTGTTTGAAAAGTTTTTCTGCATGGAAATGAAAACATACATTATTGACTCATGTAAAGAGAATGGGTTTGAATTGCAGTTGGATGATTTGAATACTTTCATTGGCATCATCATTGTAAGCTCGTTCAATAAAAGAAAATCTCAAAGAGACTATTGGTCATCTGATCCCTTCTTATTATGTGAGGTGGTTTCTTCTGCAATGCAACGCGATACATTTGAGAAAATCAAATCAGAATTAAAGTATTCGATGCCTAAAGACAATGATCCCAGTGATAAGGCATGGCGCGTTCGTAAATTACTACAATTATTTCAGAGAAATATTCGTCAGTTTGGCTTGTGGAAGACTGCGTTAACTGTTGACGAAATGATGGCCAAATCATATGCAAGAACATCGCTAAAACAGTTTATCCGGGGAAAACCCATACGATTCGGACTAAAATTTTGGGGTCTTTGCACCGCCGATGGATACCTGTTGAATCTCGATTTATATTGTGGAAAAAATTCATCAATTGGAGATAAATTGGGTAAATGTGCTCTAGGTTCTCGTGTAGTGATGCAATTATTGGATCCATTTCTCAAATCTATCCCTCCTAAGAAGATATCTCAGTTCCATCTTTACTGCGATAATTTTTTTACGAATTTCGATCTCCTAGTACATTTGAAAAAGTTAGGTTTACAATGTACAGGAACTATAAGAGAAAATCGAGTCAAAGAAAAAAATGTAATCGACAAAAAGTCTCCACGAGGTACGTATGTTGTAAAGCATGATCAAAACAGCGGAATAAACTACATAATTATCGTAGACTCGAAACCAGTTTCGATCGCTTCTACCGCTGCAGGGGTGACTCCTCTATTACCGTCTAAGAGATTTAGCTCGAGTGCACATTCAAAAATTGAGATTCCGTTTCCACAAGCATTTCATCTCTACAATAAATTCATGGGCGGAGTAGACGTTCACGATGGACATTGCAACAACTTGCTTCCAAGTATCGGTTCAAAAAAATGGACATGGGTCGTCTTTATTAGATTTATACAGGCCGCCATTGTGAACTCAGTCGTGATTTTCAACGCAACTGGAGATAAAACAAAAAAAATTGGTTCAAAGCAATTCGCAATTTCGATTGCTAAATATTACTTAGAGAGGGGAAAACTAAAACGGAACAAAGCACACGATACTTTCCGTCACAGCAAACAAGCTCGTTGTTCAATCTGTCCAATAAGAACATATATGTACTGTAAGGACTGTAATGCTTACTTCTGTAGTGCTTGTATGAAAGCGAAACACGTAATCAGGCTTCGGGGATAAGCAAAGGGCGCATTTACAACCAAGCACCCCAAAAAGTGAGAGGCAAGGGGACTCACTCGAATCAAGCACCCCAAAAAGTGAGAGGCAAGGGGACTCACTCGAATCAAGCACCTCAAAAAGTGAGAGGCAAGGGGACTCACTCGAATCAAGCACCCCAAAAAGTGAGAGGCAAGGGGACTCACTCGAATCAAGCACCCCAAAAAGTGAGAGGCAAGGGGACTCACTCAAATCAAGCACCCCAAAAAGTGAGAGGCAAGGGGACTCACTCGAATCAAGCACCCCAAAAAGTGAGAGGCAAGGGGACTCACTCGAATCAAGCACCCCAAAAAGTGAGAGGCAAGGGGACTCACTCGAATCAAGCACCCCAAAAAGTGAGAGGCAAGGGGACTCACTCGAATCAAGCACCCCAAAAAGTGAGAGGCAAGGGGACTCACTCAAATCAAGCACCCCAAAAAGTGAGAGGCAAGGGGACTCACTCGAATCAAGCACCCCAAAAAGTGAGAGGCAAGGGGACTCACTCAAATCAAGCACCCCAAAGGAGAAAGGATTTCTACCACGTCCATGTCGTTTTCTCTGGGTAATGCTCTTAAGTAATTCTCTGGGTAATACTCTTAAGTAGAATAAGGAATTATAAGTTTATCCATTGAGTAATGCGGAGTGATGAATTTCTATAAATTTGTCAATTTGTCAATATATAAAGTTGTCAATTCTTCAATAAACGTTAGATAATAACTGGGTGTTAACGGGAAGGTGTCCGCCATATTGCATCCGCCATTTTGAATTTTGAAATGATGATGCCAGATTCGTTATCAAGGACCTCGAAAACCCCCGAGTGCCACATTTCATCCGATTCATACAGTTTTTGAATTTAGGTCCGCCATATTGGATCCGCCATTTTGAATTTTCGAATTTTGAGGGCAGATTTGTAATCAGCGACCTCGAAAACCCCCGAGTGCCACATTTCATCCGATTCAAGTAAGTTTTTGAATTCGGGTCCGCCATATTGGATCCGCCATTTTGAATTTTCCAATTTTGAGGGCAGATTTGTAATCAGCGACCTCGAAAACCCCCGAGTGCCACATTTCATCCGATTCAAGTAAGTTTTTGAATTTGGGTCCGCCATATTGGATCCGCCATTCTGAATTTTCGAATTTTGAGGGCGGAATCGTAATCAGCGACCTTGAAAACCCCGGGATACCAATTTTCGTTAAGATTTGAATATTTTTTTTATCGGGCACCGAGAGTGAAAATTGTCTTCCTGCTGAAGGGATGAAAAGCGCCATTTTGGGGGTGAAAATGTCAATGTCGACAAATTAAAAAAATATATTCTTAAACTACAACTATTTTGTGCACTCATGGTTGAAGAAAAAGGGGGGGTCCTCGCGCGTCTTCAATGAGAAAAAAAATATTGAAAAAAAAATGTCTTCGATTTTTTCGGTTTTTTTTGTTTAAAAACGGCCATATTTTTTTTTCTAATGGACAAAACTCAATTTTGACTCCGGATTCGGAAAGGGGACACTCGAAAGTACAAGGGAACATATTTTTTATTTGTAAATGATTTTTTTTCGATGATAAGTATCTAGCTTGAAAATGAGAAACAAAACACGATTCTTCGGCGTTAATGGGTTAAAGAAAAAAAATAAAAAATAATTGCCAGCATCATATTTCTGAAGATGTAACAATTTATTTAAAACACCAATTTCAAGTTTCGAAAGTCGGGTTAAAAGACGGTCCTTGCTGTATAGAGATCGCGGTAGCTGTCATGTCTTTGTTTTTTTTTTTTTTCATTCGAAAATATACTTGTCTCGATTCGCTGCCGCGAATCTTTAATAATATATATTGTAACGAAAACACTTACGCGTAGTCCCGGCACTTCTTTATAAAAACATTATCCTGATTCTATCCCGATTTTCATCCGATATCCAACAATTTGCAGAAAACGACGCGACAACGTCTCGCGTGCGTTTGTTGACTGTGTTGTCGGCGGCCATCTTGAACACTATGCGAACGGCGAAGCTACACTTACGAAAGCGTCTGGCTGCCGCTTATCGTGAAAAACCGGAACTAAAAAATGCGTACGTGACTTTTTGCACGTTTCAATAATTAATTATTAAAAAGACATTACTGCAATTAAAATAATGCGTAAAATATGCAGAAAAATCCGACAAATCGAAGTGAATAACTCGCGCGGTAAATTTATGCGAAAATGACCAGGAATTTAAGAGTGAAAAGAACGAATGTTTGTGCGCATGCGCGTGGGACAAGCGACAAGGGAACGCACAAATGAGAGAGAGTGTTTTCCATTATTTCAAAATTTATTAAAAACTCTTTAATTACTGAAAAATCTTTGCGAAATGTTTAAACAAATTTAGGAAATGATCAAATGTGATAAATTTATTATAAAAATTGGTAAATTACGAAAATTGTTAATTCTTGCACAGGCGATGCGTAAAGTGGGGGTAGCATCGAACAAATTGAAGTATGAGAATGCGAGAGTGGGGGAAGCAAAGAACGAATCCTAAAAATATTGTAAATGAGCGTGCGCAGAACGGGTTCGAGACTACCCGGCGAACGAATCGGAACTCGAGCGTGAGAACAAAGGATCTGCTGGGTATAAAAAACCGTGCACAGCAGCAGTGAGGAGGCATTCTGCTCATTCTGAAAACAGAGCTCGAAGAGACAACACGCTCTCAGCAGCAGAGATCCTTCCTAGTTCCAGCAGGATAATAACCTATCTTTCTTATCATATTTGATGCTTGGAGTATCGGAGCGGTTCGGCGACGTTCAACTCCCATAGTCCAAGGTCAATTCCTATTCCTTTAATTTTTTCCTATAATTCCTTGATGCTTGGAGTATCGGAGCGGTTCGGCGATGTTCAACTCCCATAGTCCAAGGTCATTCTTTAATTTTTTTACATTTTTCCTTTTTCCTGTGGGTGCTCGGGGTATCGGAGGTGTTCGGCGACGTTCACATCCCATAGCTCGGGGTCTGCATCCTTATTACCTGTGGTGTGTGGGGTATCGGCGTCGTTCGGTGACGTTCGGGGCCCATCGCTTGCATACTACGTTTCCTCTAATTAATTTTATCTCTTGAATTTATGCCTGCTGGAAGTGGGAAGACTGCTTGCTCTCTTTCAATTAAAATTTGCTAATTAAATTTATGTTTTGAATTATTTTATTCAAGATTATTTTCGATAAAATATAATCAGTCTGCATCACTTATTATGCTCAGCAATCCTCGTCTATCCTAAAAATCATCAATAATCCTGAATTCGATAATCCAAAAGGCCGCGGTAAGATTATCTATTATATAGAATCAATTGAAAACATAAAATTATCATTATTATTATATCGAGTCAATCCACTTTTGGATTATTAAAATTTTGAATTATTTTTATTATACACTATGAAATAAAAGTGAATTTCGCGGCAACGTAAAGCCCTATTAATTGTTATTTCATATTAAATAATTCAATTATTGTTTGAATTATTATTATTATTATTCTGTCGACAAAGCTTCACCGAGTATTTCAATTATTATTGTTAATTAGCCTCGAAGACATCGTTTTTTATTATTTGACCCTTATTATTGTTATTTTTCTCAGTTAAACGATAATTCTGACGCAAAAAGAGAATTAAAATAAATATCATCGTTTGAATAATTACCGACAGAGAAACAGAATTGATACCGTTTCTTTCCGTTCTGATCCGGATTAATAAATAAATTCATGCAAATAAATAACCCGAACGCGAAATAAAACAAATATTCATTTATTGTAACAAAAATCGGAAAATTTACATTGTTTAATTGAATAAATTAATTTTGTTATTATTTTGAACACAAAATCCGCGTTTCTCATGTTTCTTTCATACCTGCTCCAAAATTATTTAAAATTATTTAGGAAGCTCGGACCTGCGCATAGCGACGTTTAGCGTATGGCAAAAGCGTTCCGTTACAATATATTATTGTTAATAACCACTTTTAGAGGGAATTTTTAAAAGAGAATTTACTAACAATGGATTTGACTTGGGAGAAAAAGAATTAAAGAATTGAGTAGGAGAAGCATTAAGAATTTACTCCGAAATAATTGAGAGCAAAAATTTTACTCCAAAATTTTTAATTGAACGTTATGTGTGAATGTTGGCACTCCGCCTTGATTAACCCCTTGAGCGGCATTGACGCCATTTGGCCATATGCGGCATGTGGTCAAATGGCGGGCATGTGGCCAAATGGTGTCATTGCCGCTCAAGGGGTTAATTGGGCCCTGATAAGGACCAATTGTGGCGTTGGTGGTGCCGAGGTAGGAGGAAAAGAAATATATACAATTAATTTAGTCGGCACAAGAGGAAGGAGTTGGTTTAAATTGACCTTGAGTCGTATATTTAAATAAGTATGAGAAAACATATAAGCATGAAGTGGTAGAACATTTCGGTAAGCGCTAGTTACAAATGTACTGCGAACGTAAGCAAGAAAGGGGAGAAAAAAACAATGACAATTATATACATATATATGCAATAAGATGGGTAAAAAATAAAATAATATAAAACGAAGTTGAGACGCGGTAGCGCGTAATTAAACCCGCAGTTTTTTCGGCGGTGTTTGTAAGAGGGGCATATTGTGCCGGGGATTGGTGGGAGGCCGACTTGGTCGAGTAGGAATCCGAGTCGGTATGATTTCGTCAACTGGCTGGGCGATGAGGGCCTTCAACTCCTCGACGATATCTCGATACTGAGGGTTTGTGCCGTCCACCGCTTCGTTTTCGACGGGCTTGAAAATAGATCTCTTCCGCTTTTTTGGGGAGGGGAGAGCCTCTTTTTCCCTCTTTGGGGATACATTTTTCCCGAAGTGGGTGGGAGAGCTTCCCTTGGTGGAGTGCGTGAAGGAGAGAAGTTGGTGGGGGGGGGGGGGGGGGGGAAATAGAGCGGCGATGAGGGCGGAGATCGGGGAGGCCAGTTATGCGGCTCATAGGGAGTAAAAGTTTTTAAAGTGATAGGTCTCGGGAGAGGGGAAGGGTAGGTTCTACCTCCTTTTAGTCGTGGATTCAATAATTGGACCGATAATTTTCGGAGTTTCTCCTTCTCCTCTATTCTCTTCTTTTGACTACGGAGGTAGAAGGGGTTAAGAGGGTTGCGTGGCATGTTAAGCGTTTAAGCTGTAACAACAAAAGCAAGGATATAAGCAAGATTGATACAAAAAGATACATTTTGATTTTATAATTAAGCGTTATAGGTGAGGGGTAGCTTTGAAGCGACGGGCTCGTATTTATACAAATGCTTAAGCATAGGGAGATAGGGACGGTAGGAAATTCGCGGATTTTTTAGTGCAAGCTCTATTTCACACGAATTTTTCACACACATACTGGTGACCGAGAAAACCTCGGTTACTATCATTGGGTAATATTGACTCAGGACAAAACCGTTCCTTCTACTAATACCGAAGAAACCTCGGATTTTACCATTGGATTATGGTGACCAAGAAGAAAATTTCGGTTACTACCATTGGGTCTTTTTGGCCCAGAACAAAATCGCTCCCAGTACTAGTAACCAAGAAAACTTCGGTTACTACCATTAGGTTATTTTAACCCAGGCCGAAACCGCTCCTACTACTAGTAACCGAGAAAACTTCGGTTACTACCATTGGGTCATTTTTACTCAGACTGAAACTGCTACCGCTACTAGTGACCGAGAAAATCTCGATTACTACAATCGGGTCATTTTGACCCAAGCCGAAACTTCTACCGCTATCAGTAACCGAGTAAACTTCGGTTACAACCATTAATGGAAATGAAATGAAAATTATTTTCGTTAACCATTAAAAATTAAAATTCAATAGTTAATGGAAATGAAATGAAAATTATTTCCATTAACCATTAAAAATTAAAATTCAATAGTTAATGGAAATGAAATGAAAATTATTTCCATTAACCATTAAAAATTAAAATTCAATGGTTAATGGAAATAATTTCCATTAACCATTACGAGTTAATGGTTCATGAAAATGCAAATGTATTAAAAAAAGTAATGCATTATTTGCAACCCTGGTTGTAACCTTATTTACAACCAGAGTTGTAAATAGTCCTTATCCATTTTAATTCAATATGACCGGATTAAGTGGATGTCCTGTTTTGGCGTCGATGTACTGGGTTGCCCGGGATCTACCTACGACTTTTTACGTTTGGGATTCTCGTAAAAAATAAACTTTTCATCACCCGTCACATTTTTCCACAAGAAGTCCTTTTTTTGTTGCCGGGCAAGCAGTAAAAGGCACGTGTTCATACGTTGACCTAGGTTGTGGTCGGTCAACACATGTGAGACCCACGTTCCAAATGTTTGAATTTTTGTCATTTGGTGTAAATGCCTGGAAATAGCTGTTTGGGTGACTCCTAGCTGAGCTGCAAGCTCTTGTTGCGTTTGCGTTGAGTCTTCATCCAGTAGAGCTTGCAATTCCGCATCTTCAAACTTTCGAGGCTGTCCAGGGCGTAGCTGGTCACTAAGATTGAAATCACCACTTCTAAAACGTTTGTACCAATAATTACACGTTTCTTAAGACACAACGTCGGCACCAAGAATACTACAAATTGATTCCCGTGCTTTAGAAGCGTTTTTTTCCTTATTGGAATTCGTATAGAATGCAGTGCCGAATGTGCTGTTTATCAGTTGCCATCGTAAACTCTGCTATTCTGAGAGATTATGTAACTCACGTAGACTTGTCGTTCGGTGTTCTGAAACCTTGCGTCCAATCCTTTCAAAACCACAAAAGACAGCGAAAATATTTCTATTTTAAATATAATTTCAAGCTCGAAGAACAAATCTGTAAAAATTAAGTCATACATCTAATATATCAACCTCCAGGGAGGCACAAACTGTTTGGTCGAATAGAATTACAAACTGGAGCTATTGGTTCTGGTTACATTGAAAATAGATTTTTTAACAAGTTTTGCCCCTAGATCTTCTAGATTTACTGAACTATACGATATTTGCATATAAACGGTCTATTTACGATCAATCGGCAATTCGTCATTCACATCGTCATATATCATTCATTCCTTCATCGTTTAATAATTCTCATCCCTTTTTCCCTTCCAATCCATTTTTTAAATCTTTTTAAAAATATTTTTTAATTGAAATCCCTTTTTCTAAGAAAGGCTGTAGTGATCAGAATAATTCGAAATTAGCAACCAAAATTTAACAGCATGTCTATGGAAGTCCAAATTTTTGGATAATGCAAAAATATCAATTTTCAAAAAACTGACACTGAGAAGGTCCCTTAATGTTTTTTTTTGTTTGCTAGCGCTTCAATAGGACTTCCTTTAAAGACCCTGGCCTTTTTGCCTGGTCCGGCCCAGGTTGATAAAGTGCGATCGACCCCACAAGTGCCTTCCGAGGTTGCACATTAGGGCCCTGACAGAGTTAGATAAAACTAACCAGGACTTTGTTAAAAGCCCAACTGAATTTCCACACGGGATACCGAAGGACTTGGTGAAGTTCTTCAAAACTTCCAATTATCACGAATCCCCTTGCCCCTCTACAATCTCAATGCTAGCTAAGTCGGGCAAAGATGAAAATTAAAATCTCTCTCCTCTCCGGCAAAAATTCATTTGCCGCTAGATTTGCAAGCCACTGTAAAATTTTTTTTTAAATAAACAAAATTTATTTGATTCAAGTAATTTATTTATTTGTATATTATTCAGTAAATATACCTTTGATCGAAATATCATGATTAGTAAAAGCAAATACAACATTATTTAGAGAAATGCACAGTTACAAGACGGAAATGAACAAGTTACTAAAAACAAAAAATCGATTTACTTCAGCCAAAGAAATAACGATTTAAATAGACACAAAATTATTCAGAAGAATATACACGGTTAATGAACGAGAATATACGGATAACTGGAAGCAATTAATTGATTTCATTTAGTCAAATAAATGAGAGTTTGAACGGAACCTTAGATTATTTAATTCTCAAACTTAAAAATAAAAATTAGTTTTTTTTCAATTATAAATTCGTATTTTATCATTATTGATTGTATTTCATTATGTCTATCACCCCTATATATACATATAAATAATCTCAGTTTCCTTAATTGACTTTCTGAAATTATGTTATACGTAATGATTAAATATTAGACAATATAGTTTATACAATTAACAGTATAAAAAAATCTATAAATTGAATAAAATTTTAAAGGTGTATAGTATGACAATTATATGCATTAAATATAAACGTACCAGTATACTTGAAATTGTTGTGACGCAGCTAATATCAGCAAGAGTGTAAGAATCACTGACCAACCACTTTTTTCCCTTCAAAAATGTGTTCAGATGCTTGTAAGCCTCCTCGAGTAATTCCAACTTTTCAATAGAAACGGTATTCGACTTGCCCGTGAGAAGAGGAAACTGGAAAAAAGAGTCGAACGTTTACCTACTGGAGCGAACATTTGTTACTTCGAGAATACAATTCGGAATATATTATCTTTCCTGAAATTGAAAACTTTAAGGAAATGTGAGATGCCGGCCGAGCCGCCATGAGTGCGAAGGAGATAGCTGAAATTTTCGAACAAGCCTTCTCCGCCGTAAATGATATTTGGTGCAAAAAAACTATTAGCGTCTCTGTAAGTGAATCACGAAGACGCTGACACTCTGGTATTCCAAAAAATGTTAACAAGCTATGCTTTAACGGTTTAGCGAGTCCCTAAAAAAAGTCCTACTTGGGACTCGGGACTTAAATCGACAAGAGTGACCCCAAATTGAGTCCTAAATGGGACTTCTTTCTCCTCGTTCGGTGTCCGGGGTAGCCGACGCGAGAACCCGTGTTCGTTCGGGGGTATTTCTGGGGTCGTAAAGCCCAGATATACCTATGATGATACGTCGGCGCGATCTCCCGAAACTTGCTAACCTAGCCAAAAACAGCATAAATGCTGTGAAAAAAGCTGAGACAAGTTCATTTATGCCCCCCAAATCGTCGTTCCAGTTAATCCCCCCCATCACTCAGCCCAAAAATACCGATCCCCACAAAAATTTACAAAAACCCGTCTAAGTCGTTCATGCAAAAATCTCCGCACAAAAATCCTTTTTAAATACCAACTTAGCATACAAAGTTTTATGGGTAACCGCTCTCATTATCTTATTAAATTAAGTCAAATTGTACAGAGGTGATAATATCATTCTCGTAAATGTTGTGGGTTCACAAAAAGTTGATAAATAAATAAAGATCTACTAAAGTATATGTGGCCAAGTACGTAGGATTTTATTATGTTTATAAAATCTCCAATTATGTTCATATGTCATTTCTCTAATTAATGCTTTATTACAACGAATTATTATCCTATGAGTTGGAACTACAAGGGCTTTAAAAAAAAATACAGAATTGCATTAGGCTGCGTGAGCTTGAACACTGTGACACTCTCATTTGTAATATTTGTAGTATCAAGAGACTCGGTAGAGTCTCGGGACAAGTACATTTGACAGCTCTGTCGTCTGCTGGCCCGAGGCTCGCCAGAGTATATTATCTCTGAATAAAGTAAATTTCGGTAGTGGGGGTAAAAACTGAAAGTCATTTTCTCGAATTACGAAGCTCAGGAGATAGATTATGACTTGAAAATTGAACTGGAGACTAATTAAGAAAAAATCTTTCGATTGAGCTTTAAATCAGCACGATTGATGCCGTATTTGCTGAGAAAAAGCTTTGCACAGGCTCAAAATTATGCAAAAATTCCAACACATCGAAGAATTTGACGTGTCTGTATATGTCACAATGAAAGGCCTCAGCGTGCCTATCGAGATTCTGATTGGTCACGAGTGTGGTCATTTCCACCGGTAAACCAGTGTACACACGAGTGATGTTTTTGAACGTGGCCCTGTGACTACATTTCTCTGCACCCATACCACGGAAAGTTTGAATGTTTAACCAGTGTGACGGTAGTTTTAACTTTTGACAGTGTAAAGTGCGAGTCGTGTAAATCGCGTGTTTTTTAGATTGTGAAAAATCGTGATTCATCAATAGTTTAAATATATAAATAGTGCGAAAAAACGGTAATATATAAATATTGCGAAATGTGATAATAATATTTTTTAATATCTCGGAATTAATCATCAGCGAAATTAAAAAAGATAACCTCGCACCCGCTGGTGAAATTATTTTTGTTTCGGATTCCAGAAAAGCCAAATAAAAACAAATCTCACCACTAGTTGAGGTTATCATTTTTATTTTTCCGTATAAAATAATCCGAATAAAACCGTTAATTAGTGTGGCCGGAATAAGTGCTAGAAAATACAACGAACATAACCTTAAAAATCAGTGTTATACGTTCTGAAAATGTGTGAACTCGGAAATAATGTTGTTGAAGTTTCAATCTAGAACGCCACGATTTTTTTTTTTAATCATGTCACTTAAATTTTTCTTACAGATCAAAAGACTGTTTTTTTTCCAAAAGTGAGTGTATGAAAATAGTTGTGACAAGATGTATCATGTGCTCATAAATAAAAACCTGTAAAAATATTAATTGTTGATGAAATACTTTAATTATAAAAATTTGACAAATAACTTTTGTCGTGAAATCATGATTTTCAATACTTTTCAGGTACGGTCTACAAATAAACATAAAATTTCCAATATTCTGCAGGCTGTGTTCAGTTCCTTCGATTTTTCTTTCTGCCTTCAAGAAATTTACCAATATACTAAAAGCGCTGCGAGCTGTGAATTGGGCTGAGATTCTCTGCTTCGACAATTTGATCTAAAAAACTGGTGAAACTTAAAGCAATGAAGCGTTTGCTATTCCTTGCGGAAACAAGAGATGCCTTATTTCCTTTGCATACAAGGATCACCGCTTCGTTACTGCGAGCTGTGCTAAGTTCCTTTGCTCTTTCTTTTTGGCATCGCACTACATATTTTATATTGAGCTGGGGTTTTACTGATTATGTCAGCATAAATATTCAAGGATCATCTGTTATCACATTTCACAACAAGCCGAAGGATCAGAAATTCAGCAATAGTGTAATGGCATCGCTCGGTCAGGCTTGTGCAAAAGATATAAGTGGAAATAAAAGCATGAGAAAACAATGTAAAAATTCAATATTCATTCAAGTTTTTAGTGTGCATTGTGATATGATTTGTTAAAAAAAAAAGTGTTCCACAAATATTTCTATACGGTTTCATTTTTGGTCTTTCGCTCATGTTTTTCTCATATTAGTGAAATGCACATTGCTGAGACGCACCAAATATATGTATCGAATTTCTCAATATACTGCAGGAAACGCGAGGTGTTAACTGAAATGAATTTCTGCGCTTTGTTTGTGCAAGCTGTACTAAGTTCGTTCGCTTTTTCTTTATAGCATCGCATTGCATATTTGATATTGAGCTAGGGTTTTACTGGTTATGTCAGCGTAAATAATCAAGGATTATCTGTTATAATGTAAAAATTCTGGGATTCAGAGCTGTTCAGAAAAAAAGAAGTTATATCCTGGCCAAAAATCCCCTCCCCGGGGAAAAAACCTTGGACAAGTACATTTGTTGACCCCTGTTTCCATTTGTTTTCACAGAAAAAAACTACCCAAAAAAGTACAATATTTTTAAAAAATTGGCAAGATTGAGATAGGAAAAAGAAGATTGTTTCTATAAAATAACTATACTCCAAATGACAAATAGAAATGAAAAACTTCACATATTTTATCGAGATCCCAAGAAAAAAAGCAACAATGCCCATCGTGAATGTCTGGTAAAAAATAGAGTCTACAAGTAAATGATCAATTTGCGCATAAAAAAAATAATTACTTTACAAAAACAGAAATGGAAAAGCCAATGATTTACGTTCAGCATTAAAATTGATAATATCAATAATAGGACAAGTATTTTATTGTCGCTTGAGGATGGAGTATTTAAAAAAAAGCAAAAATTAGTTGGTTATTGAAAAAAGTCACCAATGTACAAAAATAAAAATCGGTCAAAAGAACAGAGTCCAGAAAAAAAAATCGGGATGAAAAAAAACTTGAAGAAAAAAATTTCAAACGAAAAAAATTAGATTGAAAAAAAAATTTCGGCCGAAGTACTTGGCGAGTTTTTTTGCTTAGCTTGGATTACGTAATGTATTTCACGTAATGTTGTATGTGTTATAAACTCGCCAAGTACTTCGGCCGAAATTTTTTTTTCAATCTAATTTTTTTCGTTTGAAATTTTTTTCTTCAAGTTTTTTTTCATCCCGATTTTTTTTTCTGGACTCTGTTCTTTTGACCGATTTTTATTTTTGTACATTGGTGACTTTTTTCAATAACCAACTAATTTTTGCTTTTTTTTAAATACTCCATCCTCAAGCGACAATAAAATACTTGTCCTATTATTGATATTATCAATTTTAATGCTGAACGTAAATCATTGGCTTTTCCATTTCTGTTTTTGTAAAGTAATTATTTTTTTTATGCGCAAATTGATCATTTACTTGTAGACTCTATTTTTTACCAGACATTCACGATGGGCATTGTTGCTTTTTTTCTTGGGATCTCGATAAAATATGTGAAGTTTTTCATTTCTATTTGTCATTTGGAGTATAGTTATTTTATAGAAACAATCTTCTTTTTCCTATCTCAATCTTGCCAATTTTTTAAAAATTTTGTACTTTTTTGGGTAGTTTTTTTCTGTGAAAACAAATGGAAACAGGGGTCAACAAATGTACTTGTCCAAGGTTTTTTCCCCGGGGTAGTTTTATTGGTAACAAATACATATAAGTTTACTATCGTACGTAGAGCGGATACGCACAGAGTACTTGTCCGGCCCAAAAATTTTACGACTAGTCAGCTAAAAATATGCTTTTTTGTTCACGGCAAATTTTTCAACCACTCCGAACATTCGGATCTCCTGACGCAGATTTGAATCTTACGCGCTTTGGAATGCAATCAATTGATGATCGCTCTTACATGGTAGGCTTATTCCGTTTTAGAGCGGATACGCACAGAGTACTTGTCCGGCCCGAAAATTTTTCGACTAGTCAGCTAAAAATATGCTTTTTTGTTGACGGAAAATTTGTCAACAACTCCGAACATTCGGATCTCCTGACGCAGATTTGAATCTTACCCGCTTTGGAATGCAATCAATTGATGAAAGCTCTTACATGGCAGGCTTATTCCGTTTTGTAAAACCTGTTGTAGTAAAAACCGGTGTAAAAGTGCGTGTATATGGTACCGGATTACTTATTTCGGGTATACAGTACCGTTTAGACGCCCTGTAACTCCAGTTTTCCCCCGGATGTTACAAAAATGGCATAAACGTGCCGTGTAGTAATGCGAGATATGCTCCACACGAGCATCAATTCATCTATAACAATTGGCTAAAGGAAAGGAGGATAATTTGAGATACAAAACAATCCCCATATTGTGATTCCAAATTAGCTATGCTTACTTTACTAGTTAAGGCCAAAATGTATGGTAGATTAATGTTGACTTATGTGACAAATTTTATGAAAAATTTTCGGGCCAGACAAGTACTCTGTGCGTATCCTCTCTACGTACGATAGTAAACTTATATGTATTTGTTACCAATAAAACTATACTACAAATATTACAAATGAGAGTGTCGCAGTGTTCAAGCTCACGCAGCCTAATGCAATTCTGTATTTTTTTTTTTTGAAGCTCTTGCAGTTTTAAGTCATAGGGTAATAATTCGTTGTAATAAAGCATTAATTAGAGAAATGGCATATGAACATAATTGGAGATTTTATAAACATAATAAAATCTCACGTCCTTGGCCACATATTCTTTAATAGACCTCTATTTATTTATCAACTTTTTATGAACTCACAACATTTACGAGAATGACATTACACCTCTGTACAATTTGACCTAATTTGATCATAATGACAGCGGTTACCCATAAAACTTTGTATGATGAGTTGGTTTTTAGAAAGGATTTTTGTGCGGAGAGATCTTTGCATGAACGACTTAGACGGGTTTTTGTAAATTTTTGTGGGAATCGATATTTTGGCGCTGAGTGGCGGGGGAGGGGGGGATCAACTGGGACGACTTTTTGGGGGGGCATAAATGTACTTGTCTCAGCTTTTTCACAGCATTTATACTGTTTTTGGCTAGGATTTGTCGACTTTTTGTATGGAATTCATAGCTTGTTAATTAAATATGTTAATATTGTGTACATACTCGGGTATGAAATTCATAGTTTGCCAATTAAACTTCTCTATATTATGTATTTATCTGAGTGATGCAAAAGAATTGACATTTTTTCGGCATTGCAGCAAAATATGATAATATTTTATCAAAAAGTGATTCACTCAGGAATTGAATTCTGAATAAAAATTTTAGAGGTCGCTCAAGCGATTTTTTAATGATTTCGGCTAAAAATGGATATATGATCGAATTTCGAGCTGGTGTGTCGCGACTATATTCAGACTAAAAATGCAATGTGAAATATTGATCTAAGAAGTGTTCAAATGAATTCAATGTTCGTAATTAACCGTCAATACTTATAAAATTATTAGATTACTTAAAACGTACAGTAGTTCTGAGAAGATACGACGCATAAAAGAACAACGAACAAGTAAAAACTTAAATTTTTTTTCAATTTTGTAAATAAAATTTCAAAAAATATTGCACCGAAACATCCGTGCCAACAGATCAACGGATCGGAAAATATTCCATAAAAAATGATGCCGAAGAAATACTCCAATAGAATCAGAATGCACCGACAGTTTTTAAATATAAGTAATCATAACGAAACGAGATTTTGAAACAAAAAAGTATACGTACAAGATTTCGAGAGCTAAAGTTTGATTGGAAAAAATAATGTTGGCCAAAGTACTAGGCGAGTTTTTCTTTTATAATGTTTATTGATTAGGAATTATATCTCGAGAGCAATAGATAAAAAAAAAATTGGTGAAGTACTTATGAAATTTTTTTGTCTCAAATCAAATATCTTTTCGCTCAAAATTATTTTGCATCGGTTGATTCCGTTTTGGGTTGCACGCGCAAATAGAATTTTCATGTATTTAAGGTCTCTACCACTCTAGGGTGGTTTAACGGGACAGACCTAGTTGGAACGTCAAAAAAAAGGCCTTTTTTCCGATTTTTTTTTGGTCAAACGATAAAATAATTCACAACAAAAGTTCTTCCGTTTAAAAGATACATATGTAATGTATATGTTGCAATTTTTTCAACGCAATACATATCGAAATAAGCTGGTGACCGTCAATTGCCGAGGACGCTGCAAAAAAAAACACGGTTTGCGGTGATCAAGCTCACGCTGCAACGGCTCATCTGAAACAAAAAAAACGGAGGGGATTTTTAGTTAATGATATAATGCTCCAGTTGAACGAAGGGTTTTGAAAAATTTCCATTTTTCACAAAATGGCGGCCGTTAAAAGTCAAAAGTGTTTTTTTGACCAAAATATCAGTTCCATTTTTTGCTATTAAGGCGTCTTCTCACTTTGGAAATTTAAAAAAATCGATTTTTTTTTTTTTTTAAATTTTGAAAGTACATATCTTCAAAAATGTCATCTCGAAATTTCATAAAGATCGGACGAGTCTAACTACATTTTTTGGCGACCGTTAGGTGACTACCTGAGAGTACCCGGCGATCCCTTTCACGCCGCTCGGACGGTCCCTGTATATCTGACTCTATACAATTGAATAGCCGTGTTCTTTTGTTAATGTAGTACCCCTTGCTTAGGTATATTCTGTTTTCGGGTCTATACTCATGTAATAAGACCTTAACACGTGCATTTTTCAAAAGAAAATCACTCGGCAACGATGCTAAACTGTTATTTCATCAGTCTAATTTGAAACTTCGTAACGGCAACATCTCTGCGCTCAGGATTGTTATAATGGATAAAAAGACTTCGCAACAAAGTGCCACGTGGCGACGTCCAAGTTCGAAATCTAAAAAAAGAAAATTTCGTGGAGTGCTTCCACACCAGTCTGAAGCAGATACGAGTCATGCTAGTGCGAGTGCAGCAAAATTAAAAAAATCGGACGATACAAGTTTCGATGTACACATCGATCCAACGGCTGGATATAGTATTATTCAGTTTTTTCTTGTTTTTTCTACATTACAACAATATGTGAAGTGTAAAGTTTGTAACAAAGATGTTTCTTTTACAAAGTACGGTCAGCGAGGACTCGGTTTCAAAATTTGTGTGACTTGTGATTGCGGAGAAAAATATATTAACTCATGCCCATTAATCTCAACTGGGTACGAAATCAATCGTCGTTTAGTGTACGTTATGCGTTTGATTGGTGTTGGATTGAGTGGTATCAATACGTTTTGTGGGCTCATGGAACTGGGACATGGAATCAATTCCACCGTTTATTATCAAATACTCAATTCGATCGCCATCGCAGTGCAAAGTGTGTTCGATATAGTGACGAGCAAGTCTGTCAAAGAAGAAAAACTGTTGAACGCTCAACACGGAGAACCCGAAGACGTTTTAACCGTTTCAGGTGACGGTTCCTGGCAGAAAAGAGGATTTTCTTCTCTTATTGGAATCGTGTCATTAATATATAAACACAGTAAAAAAATTGCAGACGTCGTTGTGAAGTCGAGTCACTGCAAAAGCTGTGAATCGAAAAAAGGTATGAAAGACACGATCGAATATGCACAGTGGTATGAAAAGCACAAACTAGTTTGTAGTGCTAATCATTCAGGTAGTTCTGGAAAAATGGAGGTTGACGGTATATGTGAGATGTTTTTGCGATCACTCGAAAAATTTGCTGTGCACTACGGTTTTTACATCGGTGATGGCGACACTAAAACTTTTAAAATATTGTTCGATACAGCACCGTATGGTGAAGACTTTGTGGTTAAGAAGTTGGAGTGCGTATTACACGTTGCGAAAAGAATTTTCAAGCGTGCTAAGGACGCTAAGAAAATTCTTACACAAAAGAGAAAAGCTGCAAAGAAAGACGCTGAAAAACCTTCACCAAAGAAAAAAGCAGCCAAGAAAGTTGTAGTAAAAAAAAAAAAAGTTGTTATAAAAAAAGTTCCTGTCGTAAAAACCCAAGATTTAACAATAAAATTGATGAAAGAATTATCAACAAATTACTCATTGGCAATTCGAAGAAACCTGAATTCTGTCGAAGATATGCGCAGGGAGATCTGGGCAGGATACTATCATAAAATTTCAACCGACAGCAACCCACAGCATACGTATTGTTCAGACTCATGGTGCAAGTACAAGAAAGCAGTGAAAAACAATCAGATAGAAACTTTTAAACATCCTCCTGCTCTAGCTGATGATGTTCAAGAGGTTTTGAAACCGATCTATGAAGAACTGACGAAGGACGAGTTACTGGAACGATGCCTCGGAGGAAATACCCAAAATAACAACGAGTGTTTCAACAGCTGTGTCTGGGCAATGGCGCCGAAACACGTTTTTACGGGAAGAAAAACCGTGGAAATTGCTTGCCAAACAGCGGCATGCATTTATAACGAAGGGCTACAACCTGTTTTAAAAATTTTGGAGGTGATGGGTGTCAAACTAGGCCCTATCGCCGTTCAATACGCCGAGAAACGCGACAGTGATCGCGTACGCGTAGGGAACCGCCGCAGCTCTAACGCTTCAAAAGAGACTAGGTCGAGACGAAGGGAAGCTACTTTGGACGAACACACCTTCTACGAAGAATCGGAAGGTCCATTGTATGGAGCAGGCATCGCTGATTAACCCGAGGTAAGGTTTTTTCATGATTTTTCTGCAACCAAAACTTTAAACGCAGTTATCTCAAAACAAGGTTTTTCGGTGCTTTGTTGATGAAATTTCGGAAACTATCCGGCCGATTGTCATGAAATTTGAATGACATATGCTTCATAGTTATGGCTATAGCGCATATCATCAGATTTTTTAAATTTTGATTTTAAGAATTTTTTTTTTACAAAAAACTGCAAAAAAATCGTGGTTTTTTTTTACTTTTTCGAAAAACGTGCGCCATTTTGTTATTTTCGCGAATATCAAAAATCTGATGATATGCGCTATAGCCACTGACATACTGAATCTAAAACAGTTTTATTTTTTTGTTTCAGACGACCCGTCTCGGAGATACCATCAACAAGCCACGACCATAACATTTTTACACGGGTTTTTCAATGCTACTGATGTATTATAATAATTGTTTAAAAAAATAAAATAAAAATTTTTTCATGTACTTGAAAGATGTGTTTATTACATAGGATCCGTTTTATCCCATAATTTTAAGCAAAAATCCTCGAAAAAAAATCGCAAAAACAGCCTATTTTTGAGGCGCTTAAAGTGAGAAGATGCCTTAAAAATAAAAATAATTATCCAAAAAAAAAAATCCTTCGTTCATATGGAGGACTACCATGTATAGAAGAAGTGATATAAATTTCAACCCGATCGGTAAAGCCGTTCTCGAGCTACAGTGATCACCGACTTCAAAAACATGGTTTCGAGAAAAACGCACTTGAAGTCCGCTACCTGCTTACCTATGGCTCAGACACGACGTGCTACAAAGTCTTGTATTTCGGCGAATAATGGTCCGATTTACATTTACCTGGGCGGGAAATGTTCGTAAGAGATTCTACTTTTTGAAAATGAAATAAAAAAAAAAAATCGATTTTTCGAAAATTCTAACTAGGTCTGTCCCGTTAAAACCATATGCAATTCAAACCTCGGGTCGTTCAAACATAGGGTGGTATCATACATCATTCTCTCAGTTATATAAAAAATGAAGAGAATGGTTTCCAAATAAACTTTATTATTGCATGCAAGAGACATTTTATGATAAAAGAGACGAGGCACTGTTATCGACTCCGTTCTAAAGTTTACGTTCGGAAAAATGAATTGTTGGGGCTAGGGTTAATAAAAAAAATTATTTATTTAGGTACTGTTCAAAAGTTTATTTATTAAATTACACTTTATTTTTGCACTATCACTCTTCTATCTATATATATAAAAGTTACTTTACCAAAATTGAAACTGACCGCGATCTTTATAACCTCACGACTGTTCAAAGATATCAAATATTCACCGAATACGAGTTGATCATACACCATTCTCTTAATTATAAAAAAAAGAACAAAGAGAATGGTTTCAAAATAAACTTTATTATTGCATTCAAAGAACATTTTATGGTAAAAGAGAAGAGGCACCGTTTTCGACTCCGCTCTAGAGTTTATGTTCGGAAAAAGAGATTGTTGGGGCTGGGGTTAATAAAAATAATTATTTATTTAGACACTGTTTAAAAGTTTATTTATTGATTTAAACTTTATTTTTGCACTATCACTCTTCTATATATATAAAAAAGTCACTTTAATCAAAAGTTAAAACTGACCGCGATCTTTATAACTTCACGACAAAGATATTAAATATTCACCGAATACGAGTTTATCATACACCGATACTTTTAGTTATCAAAAAAAGTTATCATACTTGATACTCTTAGTTATCAAAAAAAAAATGAAGAGAATGGTCTCCAAATAAACCTTATTATTGCATTCGAGGGACATTTTATGGTAAAAGAGAAAAGGGACCGTTTTCGATTCCGATAACCTTTTTTTAACTCACAGCTGTCATTGTTTATATATATTATCATATCTGTCAGCTTTCACATTCGCGATCTTTATAACCTTATTATTTTTTTAATTTCCACTTCGAAATTTGGGATATTGTTCCGAAAGGGACACTCCGAATCGGAGGTCCCCTTTGTAGCATCTTAAAAATTAGTAAAAAATGAACCCAAAAAAAAAGTTTCAGCCGCGGCAAATCATGCGTTTTTGAAATATCGAATTTTGAAACATAATTGTTTTACTACGCTCGAGTAAACATCCGAAAGCCCAAAACCGAATTGCACCATAAAATTTGGCATAAACATTCGATTAGACTGTCTAATGATCCCCTTAAACTAATTTTTGACGACTCGCAATATTTATCGAAATACTGAATTTTTTAAATTGTTTATTTTACAACAGGCTTTCTATACTCTTTCAGTTTCTACTATCTAGAGACGCGGCAGCTTCTTCATTTATATACATTATCGCGCTCTCCGCTCAGTGCGGATCTAGAACCCCCTCCCCACATTCACACATACACGCGCGCGCACACGCACAAACCCAAATATATACACACACGCACGCAGGCACGCACACCTGCAGATTTGTCATTACCATTTTTACTCAAAAATGAAAAATGGCCGAGTAATTCAACAAAAACAATTTGCCTTTAAATTTAAGTCGACGATATTAACTGAACCCAAATCCAGCCCGATTTGACATTTACACTTGCTGTACATTAACTTAACGTACGAAGATTTTTTCTGTATTACCAAACGATCGCTATAATACGATCATTTAAAATTTTACCACGTGTAAATTTTCATCTGCGAGTTAGCCAAGTTAGTGGGCCGATACAAATCTAAAAAAAGGCCACGTACTCAAAATATATTATATAAAAACAACACCAACTTTAGAAAAGATCGGAGAGTGTCAGAATTTTAGGTCGTTTGAATTCACACAGAATACTTCATACGTATATGAATTTTTATGTTAGATACACTTATGTTCTTGCCATATCTTCATATATCAATGTAGCAAGCCAACACTCGTAATTTCGATACAAACACACATGATATTTTGAACGCGATAATTCCAAATCGCGTTCATCCAAACGCGATAATCCAAAAAAATAGCCAGCGTTTTAAAAACAGAAAAAATCATCTACCCAAACAGTTACGTATGTTAAACACGCAATAGACTTCATCTTCATCTATACAAAATTATCTTGTCGTGTTGATACAAACAAAATCGAAGCAATGACTAATACTGAACCAAATGCAGACCCTTTGCAAGGTTCTTGGAACATACGTAAAATTCTCCGTGATATACTTTCTGACCGAGATACATGCATTAAATGGGCACAAAATGTTCAATTATTACCCTCAAATCGGAAATGCCCTAAGAATGGAAAAGAATTCATGAAACTTATTCCATCGACTCGAGAGTACACGTGCTCGAACACAGCAATTGGTATCCGATTTCGATGTCAAAAACACAAAATCGATCGAACAATAGCCGAGAAGACATGGTTTGAATTTCATAAGTTATCAATTGAAGACGTCATTTTGGCTACATACCTATTCTCTCATAAATCAGATTACAAGAATGCGATCTCCGAATTAAGTGGTGATCGAGAGACGAACATTTCGAAGGAAACATTAGCAGATATTTATTCTTACTGCAGAGAGGTATGCATGCTTTCACTAGACGAACTATATACTGAGTCTGGCCCTATCGGCGGTACAGGTTGTATTGTTGAAATTGATGAAATGAAATTTGGCCGAAGAAAATATGAAAGAGGACGCATAGTTGAAGGGCAATGGATATTTGGCGCAATCGATTGTAAAACTAACGAATTGCGATTAGAGATCTGCCCGGAAAACAAACGTAATCGAGACACTCTTATCCCTTTAATAAAAAAACATATTGCACATGGAACTACAATCTTTTCTGATTGTTGGCGTGCTTACGAACTTCTGGAAGCAGAAGGTTATAAACACCTTTCAGTAAATCATTCGGTAAATTTTATTGATCCCGAAACCAAAGCTAACACCCAACGTATAGAATCCCAATGGAGACCACTTCGAGCTAGACTACAACGCGGGGGTATTCGACAAAGCGATGTTGATTATCATCTGTGCGAATATTTATGGAGACGGGAAACTGAAAGAAAAAAATTGGATCCTTTTGCACAAATGATTCGCTGCGTACGTAAAGTATATCCGGGTATAAAAGCATAACCCTATCTATTTTATTCTTTTAGGCACAATATCGATGTCTTAAACATAAAAAACAACTACAGATAATTGACAAATCAAAAACGACGAAAAAAAACAATACAAAAAACATAAAATACAAAAAATGTAGTAAAAAAAATACGTATTCACATCAAAAAAACGTAAAAAATATAAAATACAAAAAAATTAAAAAAATATAAAATGCAAAAAAATGAAAATAATATAAAATGCAAAAAAAATGTAAAAAATATAAAATACCAAAAAAAATGTAAAAAATTATAAAATACCAAAAAAACATGGAACTAAATACCTGCCACGTCCTCGTCGTTAGTTCCGGATAATGCTAAGTGCAGGAACACTTAAAATACTACGAATTTTCGTGCCACCAGTACATGAGTTTTATTTAAAATAAACAAACAGTTAAATAACTGAAGTTTGTTTGAATATTAGTTCCTACGGTTAGTCTCCCCGGCGCTTCGCGACAGAGAGACAAATTTAAGGGCAACAACCCACTCAGGTTTGAATAGTATACAGATTTGAATAGTACAAAGATTTCAAAAGAAAAGGAAAAAACCTTCAGATTTGAACCCCGAGAATTTCAATAATATATTGTTTTGAAAAAAAAAATAATACTAAAATAAATAATGATACTGAAAACCTGCCACATCTTTGTCGTTACTTCCTGATAAAGGTAAATACAAGAACACTATTAAAATACTACGAATTTCCGTGCCACCTATACGTGGATTTTATTTGAAACAAACAAATAAGTAGACAAATGAAATTTGTTTGAATATTGGTTTCCACGCTTGGTTGAATATTGGTTTCCGGCGCCTGGCGCCGGAGAGACAAATTTGAGGGAAACAACCCCTCAGATTTGAATCGCGAGGGTTTGAATAGTTTTTGACAGTTTTGAATAGCATATAGGTTTCAAAAAAAGAGACGTCAGTTTTGAATCCAGATAGTTTGAAAAAAAATTTTGCCTGAAGTACTTGAAGATTTCAATGCGCTGATCAAGAATATGATACTGAAAATACACGCAAATTTTATTTTCAAGATCAAATTGAAAAAAATCGATTTTCTAAAGGTTTTTCACGTTTAGTGCAATAAATACAGATATTGGAGAAAAATATTTTCAACAAAAGTTGTAAGCCATGAGAAAATAGGAGTTTTTAGTTCCACACATTTTTCGTATAGAACCAGTGGTTTGGGAGAAAAATGCGAAAATTATGGGAAATTTGTATTTTTTGCCAAAACTCCATTAGTTTCGACATGAAAAACTACTCACGTACTTACCACGGGAAGGTTTGAGTTTGATCTTCAAAGTGCATTTTATTTTGAATAGCATTTCCGCGTGCAAAACAATTAAAAACCCCCCGGGTTTGAACCACCCCGCGTTTGAAAAGTATTTCCACATGCAAAACGGTTAAATACCCCCGGGTTTGAACCACCCCGCGTTTGAATCGTATTTCCGCGTGCAAAACGGTTAAAAACGCCCCGGATTTAAACCAGCCCGCGTTTGAATAGTATTTCTACGTGCAACACGGTTGAAAAACCCCCGGGTTTGAACCACTCCACGTTTGATTAGTATTTCCGCGTGCAAAACGGTTAAAAACCCCCGGGATTGAATCACCCCGCGTTTGAATACTATTTCCGCGTGCAAAACGGTTAAAAAAATACCGGATTTAAATCAGCCCGCGTTTGAATAGTATTTCCGCGTGCAAAACGGTTAAAAACCCCTCGGGTTTGAACCACCCCGCGTTTGAACAGTATTTCCGCGTGCAAAACGATTAAAAACCACCGGGTTCAAACCACCCCGCGTTTGAATAGTATTTCCTCGTACCAAACTGTTAAAAAACCCCCGGGTTTGAACCACTCCGCGTTTGAATAATATTTTCGAGTGCAAAATGGATAAAAACCCCCCGGGTTTGAACCACTCCGCGCTTAAATAGTATTTCCGCGTGCAAAACGGTTAAAAACCCCCCGGGTTTGAACCACCCCGCGTTTGAATAGTATTTCTGCGTGCAGAACGGTTAAAAACCCCGCGGGTTTAAACAGCCCCGCGTTTGAATAGTATTTCCGCGTGTAAAACGGTTAAAAACCCCCCGGATTTGAACCGCCCCACTTTGAATAGTATTTCCGTGTGCAAAACGGTAAAGAACCCCTCGGGTTTGAACCGCCCCGCTTTGAATAGTATTTCCACGTGCAAAACGGTTAAAAACCCCCCGGATTTAAATCAGCCCGCGTTTGAATAGTATTTCCGCGTGCAAAACGGTTAAAAACCCCTCGGGATTAAACCGCCCCGCGTTTGAATAGTATTTCCACGTACAAAACGGTAAAAAACCCCTCGGGTTTGAACCACCACGCATTTGAATAGTATTTCCGCGTGCGAAACGGTTAAAAACCCCCCGGGTTTGAACCACCTCGCGTTTGAATAGTATTTCCGCATGCAAAACGGTTAAAAACCCTCCGGGTTTGAACCACTCCGCGTTTGAATAGTATTTCTGCGTGCAAAACGGTTAAAAACACACCGGATTTAAATCAGCCCGCGTTTGAATAGTATTTCCGCGTGCACAACAGTTAAAATGCCCCCGGGATTGAACCACGCCGCGTTTGAATACTATTTTCGCGTACAAAACGGTTAAAAACCCCCCAGATGTGAACCACCCTGCGTTTAAATAGTATTTCCGCGTGCAAAACGGTTAAAAACCCCGCGGGTTTGAACCACCCCGCTTTGAATAGTATTTCCGCATGCAAAACGGTTAAAAACCCCTAGGGTTTTAACCACCCCGCATTTGAATAGTATTTCCGCGTGCAAATCAGTTAAAAACCCCCTGGGGTTGAACCACTTCGCGTTTGAATAGTATTTCCGCGTGCAAAACGGTTAAAAACCCCCCGGATTTGAACTATCTTGCTTTTGAATAGTATTTCCACGTGCAGAACTGTTAAAAACCCTCCGGGTTTGAACCGCCCCGCGTTTGAATAGTATTTCCGCGTGCAAAACGGTTAAAATCCCCCCGGGGTTGAACTGCCCCGCTTTGAATAGCATTTCCGCGTGCAGAACGGTTATAAATAGTATTTAAATTTCAAAAGGAACAAACCTTTCAGGTTCGAATTCTGTAGGTTTAACTAGTCACTTACTTTCAAATTATATATCGATTTCGAAAAGTTATAACCCTCTCAATTTTCAATCCCGAGCGTTTGAATAGTATTCCAAATCTCAAACACTATAATATTCGAGTCTCTAAGTTGATACCAAAGCCCAGACCATAACACAAAAAATCATAACCCAAATCGAAAAAATTATTTGCCGCGGTTGAAATTTTAAGTTTGATCTCTTTTTAACTCCCTCTTTACGTATGCAAAAGCTGCGTACTTAAATCGAAGTGTCCCTTTCGGAACAACAGCCGAAATTTGTAGCTATTTCTGTCGCACTCATATGGCTGATCCATATTAAAAAAAATATCCGTCAGCTTTCACATCCGCGATCTTTATAACCTTATTCTTTTAACCTCACATCACTATGCATATATATTTTTAACCTCACATCACTATGCATATAGGATTTCACATCCGCGATCTTTATAACCTTTTTTTTTAACTCACAGCTGTCACTGTTTATTATAAAATATCATGAAGAAAAGTCAATCGGCTGTCACATCGACGCACGCACTCTCATATAACCAGAATGTTACCAGTTTCTAGTTACTATCACTAGACAGCGACCGCAAAACGTCAAAAGTGTGCGAAAAATGTGCGAAAAATGCCACCTTTTTTTGATGCCACAGAAGAATGAAACATTAATATTTTCAATATCCTTTAGGCTACAGAGTTCTAAATAGTCACGATCGAAGGAAAAAAAGATTAAAAAATACGTAAACCCACAACATCTTTCAAAACGATGTAATTCATTGAATATCGCCGAAACAATTTTCGGAATACGTTCAGAACCACTCTGCTTGCTGTAATGACTCTAGTAGCGACTCGTCTTTGACTTTTATAGAATACGTAAATGTACTTGTCTCGAGTTGCTACCGCGAGTCTAGATACCTACATAAACACATGGGTTTTCCTACTTGGGGATGGTTACGTTGTTATCGATATAAAACTATAAAGAATTAATTAACGCAATGAAAAATGTGTACATTGTTTAAAGTCAACTTAAAATTAAAATGATAATTATTGGTCATTGCAGTTCAAACATAATCTAAATTTAAAATGTAGTCTTTGGTACAATGATATAACATTGATCCTGAGCTTTATATCAATTAAAAAAATTTAATAAAAATATAATAAATTTTTTAATTTTTTACAAATTTTTATTCTTTATAAATTTGCATTTATATCGTTCTTGTTTTGACATTATTGATAATTTTTCCACCACTCATAGCAGTGATAGAAAAATAAGAACAGTACTCTCATCTGCTCACCGCGACGTTGCGTGATCATGAGAAGGAACAATATTTCATAGTACGCGTGTATTTGTATAGGCCACTTTTCTGTGTATTGTAGCAGTCTGAATGCAGGCACGCTCAAAAGTTTTTCACGTTTAGCTCAGTCTATGGCTATGATTTGTTCATATGTAACGCGCGTAATTTTTTGACGGTATTATCGCAATCGTTCTTGCTTAATCTATAGGTTACTCGCGAGTTTGGAAATGTTGCGGAATATTTATCTGTTCGCTTAAAAAAAAAAAATCCAATTTCAAGCGAAACAGCCTTTTTCTTAAGCCTTTTATAATTCCGAGTTACTTTTTTAATAGAAAATTTTAACAATTACTTTATGCATCAACCGGTTCTTTCACAAGCAAAAATTTCCTCGAACCATTAACAATCAAGATCGTCGATTTTATAACATTTTTTGAACGTAAATTTCGTATATGTAGCAGAGTAATATATGGGTGAAAGGTACGGTTCTTAATGTTTTTGAGTCTGCTGAAACAGAATCCGGGCTCAAAATTAGTTAATTTTGATAACGAAATTAAATATGGCGGTTTTTGTACAAAAAACAACGAAAAATTCGTTATTTCCAATATTTATATTTTTTTTCAGTCGTAAAACGCGCCAAAATCTGGAATTTTCTTCAACCATCGGTGCACAAAATTATTGAAGTTAAACAGAAAATTTTTGTAATTACATGTTAATGACTTTTTCGTCCATTATGGCGGCTAGAATGTAAAAATTACCCGAAAATCTGCGTTTTTCATTATTTTTTCTTGTTTATCCTATCATTCGAAGCTTATAATAAGTTTTAATAACAAATATCATGTTTCTGAATGATTGTCAATGCATTGTTCCATTTTGCGGCTAAAAATGAGCTGCCATTTGGTGATTTTCTGGATTTTTCGAAGGGTTATTCCTTTTTTTGAACGCTATGATTGTAAATCATATTTCTCATACTTTTAACCGACACTAGATCGAAAAATTGGTATCCAAAATGGTGGATCCAAAATGGCGGATCCAATATGGCAGCCAAAAATGACCTAGAATACTGTTATTTCTTGGATTTTTCGAAGGGTTATTCATTTATTTGAACATTTTATAAGTATAAATCGTATTTTTCATACTTTCAAATGAAATGAGATCGAAAAATTGATATTCAAAATGGCGGATCCAATATGGCGGCCAAAAAGAGCTACAATTCAGTTATTTCCTGGATTTTTCGAAGGGTTATCTATTTTTATTAACATTTTATGAGTATAAATCATATTTCTCATACTTTCAAATGAAATGAGATCGAAAAATTGATATTCAAAATGGTGAATCCAATATGGCAGCCAAAAAAGTGCTACAATTCAGTTATTTCCTGGATTTTTTGAAGGGTTATCTATTTTTATGAACATTTTATGAGTATAAATCATATTTCTCATACTTTCAAACGAAATTAGATCAAAAAATTAATATCCAAAATGGCGGATCTAATATGACGATCTTGAAGCAGCAGGAATATGCACTTTTTCTCAACTGTTTTTAGATTTTTAGATTTTTATGGACAAGTTGAGATTGGAACGTATGATATTTCTATTTTTTACTGATTTCTGCTCGAATTTCAAAAACATTTGTTAACGAATTCAATGTAATGGCGTGAAAGCAGAAAAAATATGTGTTCTCTTCAAAATCTTCTAAAATTTTTTGACATTGAATGAATGATCAATAAAACAGTACTCTTTCAACTACATCATTGAAATTCGATCATATTGACGAAATTAGGTCTGGGTATGTTATGTGCAAAATTCGTTTTACACTTGGAAGTGTTTCTGCAATGAAATATGCTTTAGAATATATCATTTCAAAATTTTGGGGCTTTCACTAGGGCGGTATTACACAAAATGTTCTCTATCAAATTAACCTTAATGCAATTTTTTTGAAATCATACAAATCATACAAAATTTTAACTTATTGTTATATTTACCCACGCCATGTCACGAAAACGACCGAGACAGGCTTTTTCTTCTGGTTCTGGAGATGAAACATATACCTCTGAAGATGATGAAACCGTTCCAATACCGAATCCAGACGATTCTGGTCCCTCAGACGATTCTGATTCAGATACTGACTGTGATGAAAAATTACCGCGTGTTACTTATAGAAGAGCTTCAAAAAATTACCAAGTAGATCAAGCTAAGCTTGAAAAAGATCATCAACTTCAATGGGAAAATGATGAAAGGATGTATTCTGAAAATATTGGAGATGAAATACTATTGTTTACATCTGTAAAGGATAAAATTCGAAAAAGTGATCCAGTAGAACTGTATGAGACTTTTTTTCAATTGAAATGAAAGAATACATTATCGATACATGTAAAGAAAATGGTTTTGACCTACCGTTGGTTGATTTGAATACATTTATTGGAATCATCATAATGAGTTCATTCAATAAAAGAAAGTCTCAGAAAGAATATTGGTCAACCGATCCTTTTCTATCTTGTGAAGTAGTTTCTTCGGCAATGGCACGTACTAAGTTTGAGCAAATCAAGTCCAAATTGAAATACTCGAAATCCCAAGATAATGATAAGAATGATAAGGCGTGGCGGGTTCGAGCATTGATGAAACTATTTCAAAAAAATATACTGAAATTTATCCGTGTATGAAAAAAAATCATTACAGTATCTGTGTAACTGTGAGAGGCGAGGGGCTCATTATGATCAAGCATTCCGTATAGTGAGAGGCAAGGGGACTCACGAAAATCAAGCACCCCGTATAGTGGGGCAATGGAACTTACAAAAATCAAGAACCGCGTATAGTGAGAGGCAAGGGGACTCACAAAAATCAAGCACCCCAAAGGATAATTTTACCACATCGACGCTGTTGTCTCTGGGTTGCTTTGGGAGTAAAATCATTATGTGAATTCGGAAGTGGACATATTTGATCCATTACTTTGTATTTTCTTTCTTTGATAAATTAATCTGGACAACATATAAATTTTATACGTTTCCATCTCAACTTATCCATAAAAATCTAAAAACAGTTGAGAAAAAGTGCATATTCCTGCTGCTTCAAGATCGCCATATTGGATCCGCCTTTTTGGATATCAATTTTTCGATCTAATTTCGTTTGAAAGCATGAGAAATATGATTTATACTCATAAAATGTTCATAAAAATAGATAACCCTTCGAAAAATCCAGGAAATAACTGAATTGTAGCTCTTTTTGGCCGCCATATTGGATTCACCATTTTGAATATCAATTTTTCGATCTCATTTCGTTTGAAAGTATGAGAAATATGATTTACACTCATAAAATGTTCAAAAAAAGGAATAACCCTTCGAAAAATCCAGGAAATCACCAAATTGCAGCTCATTTTTGGCCGCAAAATGGAACAATGCATTGACAATCGTTCAGAAACATGATATTTATTATTAAAACTTATTATAAGCTTCGAATGATAGGATAAACAAGAAAAAATCATGAAAAACGCAGATTTTCGGGTGATTTTTGCATTCTAGCCGCCATATTGGAAGAAAAATTCATTAACATGTAAATACAAAAATTTTCTGTTCAACTTCAATAATTTTGTGCACCGATGGTTGAAGAAAATTCCAGATTTTGGCGCATTTTACGACTGAAAAAAAAAGATAAATATTGGAAATAACGAGTTTTTCGTCGTTTTTTGTACAAAAACCGCCATATTTAATTTCGTCATCAAAATTCATCAATTTTAAGCCCGGATTCTGTTTCAGCACATCCAAAAACATTAAGAATCGTATCTTTTACCCATATATTACTCTGTTACATATATGAAATTTCGGTTCAAAATATTTTTATAAAATCGACGATCTTGGTCGTTAATGGGTTAACGATGGAATTGAACCAGATTCACAAAAAATGACGTAAATTTTTGGATATAGTGAGTTTTTATTTTGCAGGAACATTGAAATGACTTACCGATATAAATCGAAGACGACTAAATAGAACCCCAGATTCGAAATGAAGACGTTGATTTACAAGAGCTCTTTGACGAATATCTTTCGGATAGAGAGTGTCATCTTTTGCATATTTATCTGCGAGATAACATATAATTGCGTGACTGGAAAAAATATGTAAAAAAATAAAAATAACAAAATGATATAGCAAAATTATTATATTGGCTGATTTTGTTTTTCGCACCTGTCCCACAGAATAAATCCATCATCATTGAGTGTCGGCACCGTATGTTCGGGGTTCATCTAAAATAGTTGAAAAAAAAAATAAAAAACTTGTTATTTGCTTGAAATTGTTCATATTACGATTGGCATTGATGTAAATCATTTATCGTTCGTTATACAAACAATGAGGAAAAGAGAATACAAAAAGTGGCTGTACGAAAATAAATAAATAAAAATGTTTTCATTACTTTTATATATGCACGTACATTTCTAAAAATACCACAGGATGTTTAGGAGAGTCCCTACCTTCTTGAACTCTTCGGTGAGATGTTGACCGCCGCGTAAGTCAATTATCCGAACATCGATATCAAGACCCATGGCTTCAGCTGCGAGAAGAACGGATCTACTCGGAGGACTGGCATAAGCTACATGAACTATCGGCCGTGACACGTTACTGAAAATATTCGCCACAATTAAAGAATAAAAAAGACCAGCCATACATGGAAAAACGTGAATCTTCGTACTATTATTATTTATTTATTGATGTAAATACAAACCCCGCAAAAAAACAGCATATATGCTGTAAAAAAAGTTGAGACAAGTACATTTACTCCTCCCAAATAGTTGTCCCGGTAAAAGATCTCCTTCTGAACGCGAATACTACCAAAAAGTTATAAAAGAGATTTCCTCCCAAAAAATCCAACCTTGCAAAAATACTCTCATTCACATCAATTTTCTCAAAAAATTATAGAAGAATCCCATAAAAATTTACCAATCAAATCATAATCTCACAAAAGATGCCAATTCAAATCCGACCAAAAATTAAGACTAAACTTTACAAAAATAAATGAAAACTATAAAAGCATTAATAGTAAAATACATTAAAGCCCATTAACCTCTAATAGAAAATCTTCCAATTCATTAAAAATACGGATGTGCTACAATTCAGTTGTTCTACATAAAAAGAACAAGAATAAAAAATAAGAATGAAAAAAAAATCGGATATACAAAAAATTTCAAAACAAAAAAATTAGATTAAAAAAAAATTTCGGCCGAAATACTTGGCGAGTTTTTTTTTATTAATTCGTACAATATGCTTAATTGAATTCAATTTGCTTAATTCGCAAATGCTTACAAACTCGCTAAGTACTTCGGCCGAAATTTTTTTTTCAATCTAATTTTTTTCTTTTGAAATTTTTTTTATATCCGAAATTTTTTTCATTCTTATTTTTTATTCTTGTTCTTATTGTGTAGAACAACTGTACTATAGCACATCCGTATTTTTAATGAATTGGAAGATTTTTTATTAGAGATTAATAGGCTTTAATGTATTTTACTATTAATGCTTTTATAGTTTTCATTTATTTTTGTAAAGTTTAGTCTAAATTTTTGGTCGGATTTGAATTGGCATCTTTTGTGAGATTATGATTTGATTGGTAAATTATTGTCGGATTCTCCTATAATTTTTTGAGAGAATTGATGTGAATGAGAGTATTTTTGCAAGGTTGGTTTTTTTGGGAAAAAATCTCTTTTATAACTTTTCTAACTACTATTCTAAATTCTGAACGTGAACTAGTGTTCACGTTCAGAAGGAGATTTTTTACAGGAACAACTATTTGGGGGGAGTAAATGTACTTATCTTAACTTTTTTTACAGCATATATGCTGTTTTTTGCGGGAATTTGTCGACTTTTTTTATGAAATTCATAGCTTGTCAATTAAACATATCTGTATTTCGTACGTATCTGAGTGATGCAAAAGAATTAACATTTTTTTCTGTATTGCAGCAAAGTATGGTAATATTTTATCAAAAAATGATTTTCTCAAGAATGGGATCCTGAATAAATTTTTGAAGTTTGCTCAAGCGATTTTTTAATGACTTTGGTTAAAAATGGACACATGAATTTCGAGCTGGTGTATCGCGACTATATTCGGACGAAAAATGCAATGTGAAATATTGATCTAAGAAGTGTCCAAATGAATTCAATCTTCGTAATTAACGGTAAATACTTATAAAATGATTATATTACTTAAAAAGTACAGTAGTTCTAAGAAGATATGACGCATAAAAGAACAACGAACAAGTAAAAACTTGAATTTTTTTTTAATATTGTAAAAAAAAAATTCAAAAAATATTACACCGAAACACCCGTGCCAACAGATCAACGGATCAGAAAATATTCCATAAAAATGATGCCGAAGAAATACTCTAATAGCATCAGAATGCACCGAAAGTTCTTAAATAAAAGTAATCATAACGAAACGAGATTTTGAAACAAAAAAAGTATACGCACAAAATTTCGAGAGCAAAAGTTTGATTGGAAAAAAGAATTTTGGCCGAAGTACTAAGCGAGTTTTCGTGTTATAACGTTTATTGATCACGAATTATATCTGATGAGCAATAGGTAAAAAAGAAATTGGTGAAGTACTTATGATTTTTTTTTCTCAAATCAAATATCTTATCGCTCAAAATTATTTCGCATCACTTGATTCCGTTTTGGGTTGCAAATGCAAATAGTATTTTCATGTATTTAAAGTCTCTACCACTCTAGGGTGGTTTAAAACCATATATAATTCAAACCTAGGGTGTTTCAAACGTCGGGTAGTATCATACACCATTCTCTTACGTTAGTTATATAAAAAACGAAGAGAATGGTTTCCAAATAAGCCTTATTATTGCATGCAAGGGACATTTTATGGTAAAAGAGAAGAGGCACCGTTTTCTACTCCGATCTAGAGTTTACGTTCGGAAAAATGGATTGTTGGGGCTAGGGTTAATAAAAAGAATTATTTATTAAGACACTGATCAAAGGTTTATTTATTGAATTACACTTTATTTTTACACTATCACTCTTCTATCTATCTATATATATATAAGTCACTTTAACCAAAAGTTGAAACTGACCGCGATCTTTATAACCTCACGACAAACCCAGATAGCCAAGTGACGCTAGAATAATGCTAGAATTGCGTTCGCAGCGCCATGTGCCATTCACGTTGTAACGCAAATAACATGTACGTTTTTGTCACTATATACCTCTTTTCTCTGCGTTAGCATGTAACGTTACTGAATGACACACTACTGACGTAAATGTGATGCCATTCAGTACTGCCGTTCCAACGGCATTCTAGCATTACGTTGTGACATCATTATAGCATTAGATTTTAACAGTATACTTGTTAGGTTATGATGGGATTCTCGCGTCAAGTTTTAACAGCATTCTAGCGGTAGATTTTAATAGCATAGTAGCGCTACGCTCTAACAGCATTCCAACGTTAAATCTCAACAGCATTTTAGCGTTACGCTGTAACAGCATTCTAACGTAAGATTTTAACAACATCTAGCTTTTTGTTCAGACAGCAATTATACGGTTGAAATCTACCATAGCGGTGGCGACACTGTACCATTACAAATTAGTACCCGCTGAAATACAAACCAATAAAATATTTATTCGACATTAATATGGTTTTAAATAACATTTATGAAAACGTCATGTTTAGAACGAAAATTATTTAATTTTAATGTAAAAAAATTGTATTAACATTGAACTTTTTTGTCTGAATTGAATTATTCGTTACAATTGAAAGAGTTAAATGAAAATTAAAAGAATAAATATAGTTTTAAAAAACTAAAAAAACACGCTTTTTAAAAATATCGAACTAAAAAGTTTAAAATAATTTTAAAAATAAAATTATGACAATAGTACATAAAAAATACTAGTATAATTGAGGGAAAAGCGTGGGGCGCTTTGTGCTATAATTATCGTATATCAAGCGCCCCACGCTTTTCCCTCAATTATACTAGTATTTTTTATGTACTATTGTCATAATTTTATTTTTAAAATTATTTTAAACTTTTTAGTTCGATATTTTTTAAAAGCGTGTTTTTTTAGTTTTTTTAAACTATATTTATTTTTAACTTTTTAGTTCAACATTCTTTAAAAGCGTGTTTTTTTAGTTTTTTTAAACTATATTTTTAATAAATAGTAGCTGTAGCTATCTACAGTATGTACGTTTTCGAACGAAGTATCACAGTATTTCCGAGTTTCATTCAGTTTGGAATGACCGTAATATTATAACCACCGTTGCTTAACCCTTGGCTGGAGCTGAGTCATGATGCCTTCTTATATATACGGCCAACGACGCCGGCATTTAGTGTGAGGAGGTCTAGTACTATAGATTTCTGCGGAGTGGACTCTTCCGTAGTCGACTATAGCGAGTTGCCACTAGCGACTTGAGCGCAGAACGTAGATGCGCAGAAAGTTTTGGTCCGCCACATTGGATCCGCCATTTTGAATTTTGAATTTTTGAGGGCAGAATCGTAATCAGCGACTTCGGAAACCCCTGAGTACTAAATATCAAGCAATTCGAATGAACTTTTGCATTTTTGGTCCGCCATATTAGATCCGCCATTTTGAATTTGAAAATTTTGAGGATGGAATCGTAATCAGCGACCCCGAAAACCCCCGAGTACCAAAGATCATGCGGTTTGAATGAATTTTTGCATTTTTGGCCGCCATATTGCATCCGCCATTTTGAATTTTGGAATTTTGAGGGTGGAATCGTAATCAGCGACCCCGGAAACCCCCGGGTGCCAAATATCAAGCGATTAAATGAATTTTTGCATTTTTGGTCCGCCATATTGGATCCGCCATTTTGAATTTAAAAATTTTGAGGGTGGAATCGTAATCAGCGACCTCGGAAACCCCCGAGTGCCAAATATCAAGCGATTCGAATGAATTTTTGCATTTTTGGTCCGCCATATTGGATCCGCCATTTTGAATTTAAAAATTTTGAGGGTGGAATCGTAATCAGCGACCCCGAAAACCCCCGAGTACCAAATATCATGCGGTTTGAATGAATTTTTGCATTTTCGGTACGCCATATTGGATCCGCCATATTGAATTTTGAAATTTTGAGGGTGGAATCGTAATCAGCGGCCCCGAAAACCCCCGAGTACCAAATTTCAAGTCGATTGGACTAAAAGAAATAAAAGAAAAAAGAAACAAAGGGTTAAAAAAAGGAGAGTTACAGACAAACTGACAAAACTGACAGACAAACAAACAAACATACAAGTGAAGCTAATATAAAGCGTGTAAAAAGAACATCCATCTACGCATCAATTTCGTCGGAAAAATAGTTCTTCGACGATACATAAGAATGTCCAATACGGTGATTGGCAATCCCACAAGGTTCAAACCTTGTACCACCATAGGACTGTATAGGACACAGTGTGCAACCCATGGGTACTTCAAAAATATGGAAGCGGCCGACTTTTCAGACAGACGCAATGCGATTCGCGCTTCGGCAATATAATATATGTTCTCCCGGGACACTACGTGCGCTCGGGAAACGCCTCATCCCTGCGCGACGCTGCGGCCGGAGCGAGAAGCTTCAGCGCCCGTGCTCGCTCAAATATAAGTGCACCGTCGTGCTGTTACGTGACGCAAAGTTGGTGCGTATCTAGCCTTCACAGTAATGTCACAGTGGTGCAATATTTACGACATTTCAATATTTATTCATGCCATTAATAGGGCGCTAAGAATCTGCGGTTTCGCGATGCAATGAATGGACCACGAACATCCCAAATTATTTATTTTTAACATCAAAGCTATTGTACCGACATACACAAACCGAAAATCACTCTCAAAAGTTCCCAAATTTTAGATTCTCTCATAATCTTTGCGTTATTTAATGTTTTTAATTTAGGTTTTTTTTAAACTTTAGGTTCTTTTAAAATTTTATTTTTGGCATTTTCTCAAAGTGTATATGTTCAAAAATATGTAAGAAAATGTTCAAGTAAAAACCACGTATTCAAGTTAATGCTTTATTTTATATTAAAAAAAATGCATCGAAAAATTTTAACGCGCTTCCTTCGAAACAAATTTTTTTCGACCTTGTCCCAGAGAATTCTCGAGGACTAATGAACTGACTATAACTAGGTTTTTTTTTAATTTTATAATCATATATTTTGAATTCTGATATTAACCATTATTTAAAACCGCTTAAATATTGAAAAAATGTTTGCAATATTTAGAAAAAAATACAAACATTTTCAAACCACCACTACTTTGTGACAAAAAACGCCTTTTTGCGATTTGTGGTAGATTTCGGCTCTTGGATCGTACAGAAGAACAATGCAATCAATTTGAAATTTGATGCGATTGGGCAGGGTTTCAAGACGACCCTGAGCCACTTCTACTGTGTCAACTCTGCCGCGCAGCTCGCCATTATATTACACTCCAACCATTGCAACTCTACCCTGCGCGAAGTGCCCAACCGTGTCAACAGCGCCTAACGCTAAGTTCGAATCATAGCGGCTCGACATTTCCCCGACGCTTGCGTATCCCGACTTTCCATCGCCCGACACAGGTACACAACGGTATCCTTACTTTTGCCCTGCCTAATAAAAGGCAGGGCCCCAACTGTGTCCCGGGCAAGCGCCCACCCTGTCAACTATACCGCGTAACTAGCCCTTGTAGCATCTCTCCACCCGTAGCAAGTCTGCCCCGTCCCAAGTGTGAATCGTGTCAACCGTACCCTGTGCCAACTCTAACCCGTAGCAGCCCGACATTTCCCCGACGCTCGCTGGTCCCCACTTTTCACCGCCTCTGTAAGATACAAACTGGGCAAGTCCCCATCGTGTCAACCAGCCCGCGTATCTCGCCATCGTAGCAAGTCTCCAAACGTAGCAACCGTACCCTGTGTCAAGTCTAACTCGTAACAGTACGCGTATCCCCACTTTATGCCGCCTTTAGAATATACATACCGGGCAAGTCCCGATCGTGTCAACTGTACCCTGTGCCAAGTCTATCTCGTAGCAGCTCTACGTTTCCCCGACGCGCTCGCGTATCCCCCCTTCGTGAAATACATTTTATATTTATGAAATATAATTTATAATATTTTAATGCACGAAAAATTTCAGTACTCTTGTGATTCGTAAAAGAGAAAAAAATTGCATTGACTTGAAGACGTTACAAATACGTGCAATAATCGTAAAATGAAGCAACGTAACAAATCAACTCATTACAGCTGTACTCGATAACAAATTCGCTCTTACACGGAGAGAAAATTTCTTCAAAAATTACTATGGTACAATAGTAGCCGGATAGTAGCCATGTCGTCACATTTATTAAATTGTACAATGTACATTGTAATTTTTAACTCCCGACTGCCCGCAGGGCAAAAAGACGGGAGTTATGCGTTTCACTGCGATCAGCTGATTGGGGCTATTTCTTTGTCACCACTTTTCTCCTAAACGGTGACAACTGTCTTGACCAATTTTCGCATGTACTTTCCATGTGTGACAGATAGTGTTCTTAGACATAGTTTGTTCAATTCTATTGCAAACTCGCTGAAATAATTAAGCATTATTAATATTCACATTCAACCGCATTTTGCCATATCGAAAGATAAGGTAGTCCTCGACTTTTTTTTTAGGTTATGCGTTTCGCTGCGATCATTATTTTTATTTAATATAATAAAGTTTTGTGTTATAGTGATTTTCTTACTCTTATTTCTTTTTTATTTATTATTTTTTATTACCGCGTGACACACAAAGTGAATTTAAAAATAAGAGCAATGAAAAGCCGTGTAAAGTGCTACGAACTCAAAGCAACAACAATGAACGAAATCGACAACGGAAGTATATAAACATGAAATTTTATTGCGTTATTGAAAGTTACAGTGATTTTTTTTATTTTTTCAAGTAGACTGATCAATATATAGATTTTAATAGTAAATTTGACAAACGAACAAATTGGGAAGAACAAAACTTTAAATTTTTTAATTTAGCAAATGTACAAGTGAACAAAATTATATTTTTAATAAAAAGATTCCAATAACATTTTTTGTGAAATTTTATTAGTAATTTTATTTTTTAGTGCGTATATAGAATGAGCTTATAAATAAAACCGTGTTTAATTTTTTCATCACGCAAAGTGAATTTTAACAAAACTTTATAGCATTATAGAAAATTACATCATTTTTTTTAATGAGCGAACTTGTCAATATTTTATTAGTACAAATTTGAAAGAAAACAAGTTATTTAAGTGTCAGTTTGACAAAAGGCAAGTTATTATTACTACGCACACAAACTGAATTAAAAAAGAAATACATAAACGTGAAGTTTGAAAAATTATAGGTTACAATTTTTCAACTAATCGAACTTACAAGGAAACCTTCCCAGGTGTACCCCGCCGATTTTGTTCCGCTTGGAGTATGTTATTCTACATTGAAATCTAAGAGATACCTATTTTTTTTTTTTGCGGAAACTCATATTTAAGGGGTGAAACACACCCCTAAAGTTGAGGTCTCCCAGGGGAGGTTGTTCAGTTCCATATATATGCAGACAAGGGGGCAAAATCAAACCAATTGCATTCAATGCTTCATAAAAAGTTATGACTACTCGATTTTTTTCAGCCCTGAGGGGGTGAATAAGCCGAAGTTATAGGGGTTGAAAATTAAAAAAACGTTATAACAAATAGAATATGCTTGATATGGAAGTGAAAAAAATTGCATAATTAACAGTTTCAAAAGTTAAGACATACATGTTTTTGCATTTTTTGAAAAAATGCATCCTTAAGGGTGTACTACCCTTACATCCGAATACCTTTAATTTCTGTAGATATGTATTTTTTTAAGTATCTATCTGCTAGAAAATATTCTTTTGGATATAGAACATATCATGAAATTGTTTAAAAAGATTGTTATCAACATAAAAAAAAATCCCTTGAAAATAATCGATAGATTATAATAATCGATAGAACATATAATTCTGGCATTACAGATAATGAAAATTCTTTTCTTGAGAAATCGAAAAGTAGCTTTTTTCGCGATTTTGTTTCAACCGAGTTTTTGATGTTTCATTAAATCACTCTTAAAGAATAGAGGATGAACTCTTAACGTTATTTTCATTTTGTACACTGTTTTTTTTTTTCTATCATTGAAATTTCTATCATTGAAAATGTCCTATAAAAAAATGATGTGCACGATTCTAGCCGTAATTATTGTCTGAAATAAAATTTTAAAAAGATTATTAATTTGCATGTGTGTCACTATTTTGCTATGGAGGGTTTATTTTTATTTTTATTTCTTTATTTTTTATTATAAAAAAACTGTTGAAAAAATCGGCTAAATTCGTTCTCGTTTTGTTAGAGAAAAAGAAGTTTGTTATACACGTGATGTTTGTTGTTACAATCACGTAGCAGTAAATGAACTGATATATTTTATCATTTCGAACCTTACTTTGTATATGTTCGTTAGCCTTGCTTATTAGCTATCTGATTCTCCGAGTTGATATTCTACTTCACCTATCATTGAAAGAAGTTTCAAAATACGTTGATAAGAAATATATAACTGTTATCTGCCTCTGCCTCTCTTATTTGACATATGATGGCCTGTGCTACGCTTATAAGTCGCGTTCTTCAGAAATTGCTTCAATTCGATAAGTGCGAGTTAGAAGGAATTTATCTCGTGATAAAATAATATCAACAATCAAAGGCGTGTATAGCTCTGTGTTTTGTTTGCAATCAAAAGTTGTTAAAAGTTCCATAAGTTAAGAAATCAAGTGTATTTATTATCAAAAATGAAAGTGAATCCGCTTAATGTGATACGATTAGTTTTGGCACATTTTCAAGCCCTAAATATACCTGAAAGCCCTATAAATAATGATTAATGTATGGTGGCTGAAATATATCGTCCTTATAAAAATTAAGAATCTGAATTCTCACTGCTTCGAACGCAAAAGGTAGCTGCGCGCTGTCGACTCACGCCAGCGACGATGCCAAATCTTACGTGGCTGGGTTGGTCAGCGCGTGCGTGAGTTTACAAGGGTGGGGATCCGACAGCGGTCGAAAACACACGCTCTACGCGAGGAGCGTTAACAATAGGGGTATTCTGACAAAATGAGGAGAATATACATATTGTTAAAAGGATCACGAGAACGGCAACGGCTCAGATTCTCGGATCATTAACAATTCGTTCTCTACCAATAGGACAGCAACAGCTCTTGATCCTTCATGGTAGAATCAAACCACAGCTAAGCTCATACACGCAATACCCATAAATAAATTGACGTTATAATTGATTAAGTGTTTCATAAACTTGATGAGTTAATTAATTGTAATAAGAAATTTAACGTGGGTTTTTATGCCATTGAGCTTTTCCCACTAGAGCCAATAAAATCTCGACTTCATTAGCGGCTCAATCCGAATGTCTTTGTTTATTCAGTGAATCAACCTAATTCATCCCTTATAATATAATATAATTCACGAAAACACGAAGGAACTACGCAGTGTAGGACTTTCGACAGTACAATTAAATACAATTAAAAGAAAGCATTGAAAATATATTAACGAATGCTATGCAAGATTACATGGGCGTCGAAACAATCGTAGAAGATTCATTATATTTCCAAGAACCTTACAAAGATTGGGATATGAAAATAGTAGAAGACGAAGAATGGGGATCGGCAATCAATGATCCGGTACTACCTCCGGATGTTTGTACTACTGATGATGAATCTGTTTCGTACGAGTATAAATCGAGGGCAGTCAACTATTGGAGAAGTGGCAAAACTAAAAATTTGAGCCTATCAAGCGTTAAACAAAAATTTAGAAAAGTACAATCAGTGACTCAATTAAAAAGATGGGATAAATATTTAAATAAAGGTAGAACTTATAAAGAAAAAATAGCTAGAATTTGCGAGTTCACTTTAGCCAATTTTAAAGCTGCCGTTGATGCTGGTCTTATGGTACATGACATCGACTTGAAAAAATGGGCAATGCAAGCACAAAAAGAAATCGGTCATGAAGATGTCCGTTTTAAGGCGTCAGACAAGTGGGTACACTCATTTAAGAAAGCTCATAGGATTGTTTCCAAAAAAATTAGTAAATTTATCACAAAAAAAGTATTGAAAATACAGACCATCTGCGAAAGCTTGCTGAACAAAAGAACTTGCTGAGAAAAGTCTCTGAAGTGAAGAACGATATAGAAGAATATGGGTTATCGAACGTCTACAATTCGGACCAAAGTGGTTTCCAATTAGAAATGCATTCTGGAAGAACATTAGCGGTTGAAGGAGAGAAACAAGTTGAATGCCTTGTACAATCAATTGCTTCTACAACACATAGTTATACGATTCAGCCCACTATAGCAGGTGACGGAAGGCTTCTTTCTCCGCTATTCCTGGTTTTGAAAGAACCAAGTGGTAAATTTGGTCCAATAGTGGAATCGTCACTATTCAGACCAGAAAACGTTTACATAGAAGTATCGAAATCTGGAAAACTCACTTCAGGCAACAATAAAAATGATTTTTGTAGAGAATTCCTTATATTGACACATAATATACTGTTTATTTCTTGCAACGAAGCAAATTGAAAAATTAATTCATACTTTCAGAACATTTTAAAACCTGGCTACAAAATGTCTTCTTCCCCCAAGTTGGTTTAAACAGTATTTTATTAATTGACTCCTGGACTGGACATTGCCCTCGAGCTGTTGACGAAGCGAAACCTCGGGATAAAAATATAAAATTAAGAAAAATACCGCAGGGTACAACGGGAAAGATTCAACCTTTGGATGTTTTTGGCTTCAGCATATGGAAAAATTATGTGAAACATTTTTCTGACAATGTCATATTAATGGATTATGATTTAAATTTGCATTTACGAAATAATATAATTAAGCTTCAGTCACTTGTTCACAACCAATTATCATCTCCACGATATGTAAACTTATTTAGGTATTCATGGTTTAAAAGCGGTTATAATGAATGGCGACCGGAGAATTTTGAAAATCCTGTAGATTTTAGTTTTAAAACTTGCAAAGCGCATTGTGATGTACACGGATGTCAAAATATTGCTGTTGTTAGGTGTTCATGGTGTAAAAAATCATTATGTTTCCAACACTTTTTTGACGATTTCCACTATTGTAAAGAATATAATGAATAATTTAATTTGTCAATCAAAAATACATCTGTACAAAATACAGCATATAAAATATAATAAAAACAATGATACAATAATTAGAAATATTAATATGGTAACAATGTGATTGAAAAGAATTTTCATTATCTGCGATGCCTGAATCATATGTTGTAACGATTATTATATATAACGAAGACGAAATCGCAATTTTTTTATTAAAAAAAATTTTTTCAAGGGATTTTTTTTTATGTTGATAACAATCTTTTTAAACAATTTCACGATATGTTCTATATCGAAAAGAATATTTTCTTGCAGATAGATACTTAAAAAAATACGTATCTACAGAAATTAAAGGTATTCGGATGTAAGGGTAGTACACCCTTAAGGATGCATTTTTTCAAAAAATGCAAAAACATGTATCTCTTAACTTTTGAAACTGTTAATTATGCAATTTTTTTCACTTCCTTATCGAGCATATTCTATTTGTTATAACGTTTTTTTTAATTTTCAACCCCTATAACTTCGGCTTATTCACCCCCTCAGGGCTGAAAAAAATCGAGTAGTCATAACTTTTTATGAAGTATTGAATGCAATTGGTTTGATTTTGCCCCCTTGTCTGCATATATATGGAACTGAACAACCTCCCCTAGGAGACCTCAACTTTAGGGGTGTGTTTCACCCCTTAAATATGAGTTTCCGCAAAAAAAAAAATAGGTATCTCTTAGATTTTAATGTATAATAACATACTCCAAGCGGAACAAAATCGGCGGGGTACACCTGGGAAGGTTTCCTTGTTAGCAACAGTATTTCTTATAAGTATGAATCCGACAAAAAAATGAATAAAGTTGGGAAAAACAAAACTTCAAATTTATAAATTCAACAAACGTAGAATGGAGAAAATGTGTAAAAAAAAGATAACTTTTTATGGAAGTACATATAAATCTGACAAAAAATCACAATAAAATCGGGAAAAACAAAACTTTGGATTTATATATTCGACGAACGTTTACTGAAGAAAATCTGTATTTATAAAAATGAACATTTATAATAAAAAATATATTTTTTGAATTTAATTTTTTTTAAATGATTCAAAAAAAGAATGAAGTAAATATTAAAAAAATGAATTAACTTAACACCCACCACCAAAAGTAGATACTAGTGAATTTTAAACAGTGTGAAATAAAAATTGTTTTAAAAAACAAAAAACTCTCGACTGCTATAATATATATAACTTCATAAAAATATATTTTTATAAAATATTTATAATAAAGAATGAAAGAAATTTCCAAAAAAAGATTTATTTTGAAACCCCCCCGTCAAAAGTAGATAGTAATGAACTTCAAAAAGTGTGAAATAAAAATTGATCAGAAATAATACATATAGATAAAAAATCATTCAATTGGTTAGTGTAACTCCATCGAAATTCAATTTTTATGGTTAATGTTAATTGACGGTAGGATAAGTTATTTACATGCGAAAAATAAAAATCAAAAAATAATTATCAAAGTTAAATAAATGTACGAAAAATGTAGATGATTAAAAAAATGTACAATTTACATAAAATTAACAAATGTTATAATTATAATCGAATTTAATTGTGGTCGGGAGAAGTCTCTAAGTCATTAAATGAGAAATGGAGACGTCTCCCGACCACAATTAAATTCGATTATAATTATAACATTTGTTAATTTTATGTAAATTGTACATTTTTTTAATCATCTACATTTTTCGTACAATTATTTAACTTTGATAATTACTTTTTGATTTTTATTTTTCGCATGTAAATAACTTATCCTACCGTCAATTAACATTAACCATAAAAATTGAATTTCGATGGAGTTACACTAACCAATTGAATGATTTTTTATCTATATGTATTATTTCTGATCAATTTTTATTTCACACTTTTTCAAGTTCACTACTATCTACTTTTGGCGGGGGGGTTTCAAAATAAATCTTTTTTTTGGAAATTTCTTTCATTCTTTTTTATAAATATTTTATAAAAATATATTTTTATGAAGTTATATATATTATAGCAGTCGGGAGTTTTTTGTTTTTTAAAACAATTTTTTTTTGAAGAGTAAGAGCATGGTAAAAATCGATCCTCAATTCATGAAAAAGTACATTGCGAGACAGTGAAAAGTTACCATTCAGCTGCTCCGAAATTTTATCATGCGTTTCTCTGAAATATTACAACGTGCCTCTACCGAAATTTTACTATGTGACTCTCGTGAAATGTTATAATGTGTCCCTACCGAAATTTTACTATGTACGATGTGCAAAATTTCAATACGATCCAATCGAAATTTTGCGATGTATTAAAAATATCCAATTTTTTTACTGCTGACCGAGAATTTGTATAAAAAAGTTCTTTATTATGTAAAAAGAAAAGTCTGAGCAAAAAAAGAAAAAATCATTTACTACTACCCGAAGATATTTATAAAACAATGTTTTTATTTCGTAACAAGAAATGTTTAAACTAAATAGAAAAAATCGTTGACCACTATGCGAGGATATTTATGGAAAAATGTTATTTATTTTATTGAAAGTGTTTTTGAACACTATGTGGAAGAATTTTAACGATTTTAATGGATTGAAAAAATGTTGAAAAAAACGTAATGTAGGTCAATAAACGAGCGAAACTTAAAACAATAAGATGAAAATGTTTTTACAAATATTTATAATTTTATTTAAAAAAATATGATTGTTACACCCTTGTAAATAATTTTGAAAAAGTTGATGAAAAAATAAGGAACCTGAATACAAAATGCAAATCAATTCTGTACGTACCTGCTGATGATCCTGAACTGTACCTGCTTATTAATTCGACAAGTGACACGGATTCACTCAGCCATTGGCAAATTGCATGGACTACAATAAAATTTACACCGCAACCGGCCACAATACCGCATGATAATATATATGGGGCATTCCACACCAAATCAACCACTTTTGAAATTCGATTTTTTTATTCTGTCGATTTTTTTTTCTCTAATAGAGCTCATTGAAAGTAATTCATCTGATTTTTTTGAAATTATTATCTTAACACGTTCATCGGAAACGAATTTTTTTTAAATTTTCCGGTTTTTTTCTTCAAATTTCAATAACTTTCTCAAAAATGCAGTAAACCGAATGGATGAGGGGTCAAAATTTTAGTTTTAAAACGTACTTTCGTATAAGAATATGTAGGAATTCATCGAAATATTAAATACAACAATTTTTCAAATTCTAAGCGAGAAATGTTATTTTCACAGTGTGAGCCCCCTTCGATTTTGCTCTTGAATTTTTATCAAAAACTATCATTTTTTTCATGACTTTTAAGCCTTGTTTGATAATGGGAAAATCGTTCGTTGCATTTTTTATTATTAAATTGTGAATTTTTTTACTATTAATCATGAACAAATCCCTGAAAAATCATACAAACCAAATAGATAAGGGGGTCAAATTTTTCGTTTTAACAGGTGCTTTCGTTTAAAAATATATCAACAATTATTTAAAGATTACATAAATCAATTTTTTTATTACAAGCAAGAAATGTTTTTTTCCCGCAGTGTTAGTCCCTTTTGATTGTGCTATTAAATTTTTATAGGAAACTATTATTCATTTAATGCATTTTAAGACTAGTATGATTGTGGGGAAATATTAGTTTAATCAACAACAAAAATCTTTAATAACATTGACAATTTGAAAAATAGTACTAGCTATTTGTCACACTCCTACTTAGCTTAAAATTCATTAAATGAATCATGCTTCCGTACAAACATTAAAGAAATAAATTAATTAGTACAAGCGCTATGAAAAAAGGTTATTTTATCATAGAATTGGAAAAACTAGGTGATGTAAACTTGGAATAATTTTTCACACATTTTTGAACAAAAGTACATTTCAGAACAAAAATTTTGGCTCCCTAGACGATTCGCTTTGTTCGATTTTTCAGGGAGTTATAGATAATTGTTTGTAAAAAAATCTATATTTCTATTATAAAAATATACAACGGACGATTTTCCCACGATCGCACTAGGCTTAAAATTCCTCAAAAAAATAATAGTTTTTTATAATAATTTATCAGCAAAGTCGAAGGGGGCTAATTATATTATGTGTGAAAAAACATTTCATGCTTAGAATTGAAGAAATTGATTCATGTAATGATTTGATAATTTACTGCATATTCTCAAATGAAAGTACGTTCTAAAACTATCATTTTGACCCCTCATCCATTAGGTTTACTGTATTTTTGAGAGAGTTATTGATATCTGAAGAAAAAAATCGGAAAATTTTTCTAAAATTCGTTTCCAATCAACGTGGTGACATAAAAATTTGAAAAAAAATCAGACGAGTTCCTTTTAATGAGCTCCATTAGAGAAAAAAAAATCAAAACAATAAAAAAATGCGAATTTCAAAAGTGGCCAACTTGGCGTGGAATGCCCCATATATTTCAGCCTTTATGATTTTTTATGACTTTGGCATTGACTTCAATTTTTTTGTATATAAGAAAGAAAGAAAATTTAATGCATTTATCACTAACTTTTTAAAGTCACTTTTTTTTAAGTCTAGATTTGCATTTTCTCAAAAAAAAATATTTCAAATTCTAACCGGACATAAACCTTACATGAAAATATTCAAGTCTTTATCAGATCGTCACCAAATAAATTTGAGATCATCTCCACAATTTCTTGTTTCAAACAAAAAAAGATTTATCCGAATCAGCAAACTTCATAAAAAGTTGTGGATGAACAATAGGGTGTGTCATTTCAGGGCAACTTTTTTTTTTTAAGGTTCTTACTCGAAAATTTTCAGTTTATATCCAAAAATGAATTGTCGCAAAAGGCGACCGCTGTCAAAAAATATTTAGAGGTTTCTCATCGGCTTTGAAGTTTTGCCATTTAATTATCATTAGAAATGTGTTTCTCCTCATTGTATAATGGTATTTCTCAGCCAGATTTCATGGGGTGGCATTCTATTTTCCCGGAATTTTCCCGGAATTTTTAAGCAGCCGTAATATTTTCTTTCAACATTTATCATAACGCTGTAGCGATTGAATCTACAGGTTTGACACTTTTTTTAACGTAAATTTTTGATATCTGGTTTTGGTATCTCGTAGTGAAAGACCTGAAAACCTGAAAAACTTTTAACTACAGAGTTTCTTCAGAATGTAAAAAAAACTTTTAACTTTTGGGTTCACTGTATGTACCTACGTCCGTCAAATCCAATTTTGGAATTTTGAACTTGGATCCGTAATCAGCGACCCTAAAAACTTTGGAGGATTGAGTTCCATCGAAATCAACGAAACTTTTTGCATTTGAGTCTAGCCTATTGGATCCGCTATTTTGAATTTTCACATTCCGAACTCATATTCGCAGTCAGCGACCCCAAAAAGTAATACAACGAATGCTGCAAAAAATTCTTTCTATACCTAATTTGTATCTTTCTTTAAATTTGGTAACGGCGAATAAAAAAAATATAGCAAACAAGTTTTTTTTAGATCAGTAGATAATAAAAAGTAATTTGACTTATTTTTTTAAATGAACGAATTCTAAAAAAAACGAGGGGTGGAGTTTAATATGATAGACGTTAAATTTTATTTGATAAAAAAAACTCGGTTTAATTATCTGTACTGACTGAATTTTCGGGTGTACAAAAAAAAATTTCACAGACAATTCCGTAGTACACTAAATTACTTTTCAAAAACAAAAAAAAAGACCGCCAAGCATTAAAAAGCCGTGTCCTAAGTTATTGGTGTGTTTCTCCTATAACACAAAAATAATTTAACACGCAAAGTTGTCAAATTCATAGAATATAGCTCAAAAGATGTTGAATAGATTGGTGACCGCAGAAAATTAGAATTGCGACCGGGAAACGAGCATAAAAATTATGAAAAACAAAAAGAAAATATTTTTTGAATAAAGAATTGAATTTAAAAAAAAAATGCAACACGGTATTTGCGAGTTCACTGGAATTTATTAATAAAAATAAACTCGCGAAGTACGGCGTTGAATTTTTTTTTTTTTTAATTTCATTTTTTTTATTCAAAAAATCTTTTCTCATAATTCATAACCACCCTAGGTTTGAAATACTATATGCCCATGTATAAATAGTATAAAATTCAGGTTTGAATAGTTGACTTTGATGGTTTGGGCAACGGGGCGCGAAGCGCCCTTTTGACTTTTTTTAGGTCATAATCACCCTAGGTTTGATTGAATTGCATATAATATACGCAATTCAATGGTTTTTACATATCATGTAAAAATCATTTGTTTTGAAAATTCAGGGAAAATTTTTCTATAAAATCTATTTTAAACACACATAAGTTGGAAATGGTCGAACCTGCAGATCCGACTTAAATGACGTTCTTTGTAGTAAATTCCATTATGCACAAAATTGTCATTTAAATTTTTCCGATATCTTCAAAGGATTAGCTAAGATATATATTTAAACAGATATTTTCTTCTAAAATTCGACTTAAGCGGTAATAACTCGGACACAGTTGATTTTACAGACTTACTCAAGAGACTTTATTTAAACAATGAAGAGAAACGCATTTCCAATGTTAATTAAATGGGAAAACTTCAAAGCCGATGAGAAACCTGTAAATAGTTTTTGACAGAGGCCCCCTGTCGCGAGGATTTGTTTTTAGGTATAAACTAAAGATTTCCTAGTGAGGACCTTAAAAAAAAAGTTGCCCAGAAATGACACACCCTAGTGAACATACATAAGAAATAAAACAGTCGGTTAATACTTGGAACGGTTGCACTCTACAGTGCTACTGTATCGCAAACGTAAAGAGGCAGATTCTTAGCGCTCTGTTAATGGCATGAATAAATATTAAAATGTCGTAAATGTTGCATCACTGTGATGTTACTGTGAACGCAAAGTACGCACCAACCTAACGCCACATAACAGCACGACGGTGTAATTATATTTGAGCGAGCATGGGCGCTGAAGCTTTACGCTCCGGCCGCAGCGTCGCGCAGAGATGAGGCGTTTCCCGAGCGCACATAGTGTCCCGGGAGGACATATATTGCCGGAGCGCGAATCGCATCACGCCCGTCTGAAAAGTCGGTCGCTTATATATTTTTGAAGTACCCATAGGTTGCACACTGTTCCATACAGTCCCTATGGTGGTACAAGGTTTCAACCTTGTCGGATTGTCCAATCACCGTATTGGACATTCTCATGTATCGTCGAAGAATTATTTTTCCGATGAAATTGATGCATAGATGGATGCTTTTTTTCTTTTAATTTTCATTTAATTCTTTCAATTGTAACAAATAATTCAATTCACACAAAAAAGTTCGAAATTAATACATTTTTTTTTACATTAAAATTAAATAATTTTCGTTCTAATCATGATGTTTTCGTAAATGTTATTTAAAACAATATTAATGTCGAATAAATATTTTATTGGTCTGTATTTCAGCGGGAACTGATTTGTAATAGCACAGTGTCACCACCGCTATGGTAGATTTCAACCGTATAATTCCTGTCTGAACAAAAAGCTAGATGTTGTTAAAGTCTCGCGTTAGAGTGCTGTTACAGCGTAACGCTAAAATGCTGTTGAGATCTAATGTTAGAATGCTGTTAGAAAGTAGCGCTACTACGCTGTTAAAACCTAACGCTAGAATGCTGTTAAAACTTGACGCGAGAATCCCATCACAGCTTAACAAGTATACTGTTAAAATCTAACGCTAGAATGCCGTTGGAATGGCATCACTGAATGGCGCCACATTTACGTCAGTAGTACGTCATTCAGTAACGTTACAAGCTAACGCAGAAAAAAGAGGGATATAGCGACAAAAACTTACGTATTTTTTGCGTTATAATTCGAGCCGATTCTAGCGTTAGTCTAACGTTAGGGTCTCTCGAACGCCAGCTTTGGCTATCTGGGAAGATATTAAATATTCACCGAATACGAGTTTATCATACACTATTCTCTTAGTTATCAAAAAAGCGAAGAGAATGATCTCTAAATAAACCTTATTATTGCATTCGAGGAATATTTTATGGTAAAAGAGAAAAGGGATCATTTTCGATTCCGTTGTAGAGTTTACGTTCGGGAAAAAAATTGCAGGGGCTAGGTTTAATAAATAAAATTATTTATTTAGGCACTGTTCAATAGTTTATTATTACACATTATTTTCCCACTATCATTCTTCTATCTATAATAATAAAAGTCACTCTTTACCCATCTATCTATCTATAAACGCCACTCTAACCAAAAGTTCAAATTGACCGCGATCTTTATAACCTCACGACTGTTTTAAGAAAGATATTGGTCAGCTGTCATATACCACGAGATATTTCCAAATATCACCAGATTATACTAATATTACTAGTGTCACTAGATGATGGAAATGACGAAAAAAATGAATCGCCAAAAAAAGTGTGCGAAAATTTTGTACACTTTTCAGCTTCGTCGAAAAATGAAAAAATTATATCTTGAGTATGCCTACAGCTACAGGGTTCGTATTAGTCACGAAGGAAAGAAAAAAATAAATAAAAAATACATGCACGCGAATCATCTTTCAAAATGCAATAATTTATTAAATATTAAAGAAAGAATTTTGAAAACAGTTGCTAACGCCGCTGTCTCCGGTATAAGCATCTTGTAACGACTCGCTCATTTTTGAATAGCTATAAATGTACTTGTCTCAGTCGCTACCGCGACTCTTAATAAATATTGAACACCGTAAATAATCTCACATGTAATCTAAAATGTAATCTCACAACTTACGAAAAGCGGCGTATCTGCGCGTTGCAAATTCTAACTGGGCTTATACACTGTTTAGGAACGAATGATCTACGCATGTGAATACTAGAACTCGAAAATTGTCGAAATAATCGACCACTCGCTTGTTCGATCGATAAACCACATATCATTCCGGTCAACTTCAATTTATGCAAATATTTGCCAAAAGACATAATTATTTTATTATTTCTGTCGAAAGTGAAGAGTACAGTGACTTGCGACTATTAACTCAATGATTTATCTGCGATGACTGGAACTTTCAATGGTTATGTAATTATATAGATAATCGAGACATTGTCGTTATGCTTATTCAAGTCGTACGAGAGAAGCCTCCTTAGACGCGATAAATCCACACTTTACGTATAAAGTCTATTGACAAAAAATTATCGAGAAAGGAACCACAGTCAACACTCTTAACGCGGAAACATGCGCAATAATGTTTACATTCAGTATCTTTACTTTTCCATAACGTTTGTTAGTTCATCACGTACTTTGGACCATGAAAGTCATTAATATTACTGAACTATAGCTATACTGGAACGCGCACTCCTGTAAGGTCCTAATCGGCAAGGACCGCGGCGCGAGAGAGTCTTAAAAGGAATCTCTATCTCTTTCTTTATGATCTTCGCATGCCTGTGCGCATGCGCATTCTAAACTGTACAGTCTGAACAGAAAATCGTTTCCTGGTGTCCACACGTATCTACTCTTTTACATTTTCGTGAACCAACTAACTTTTTTTGATGGACTGTACGAAAAGAGATAGAGATTCCTTTTGGAGATCTCTCTCTCGCCACGGTTAGTGGATCGAGAGTGCGCGTTCCAAAACCGAGAGTTCCAGTATTGCTATAGTTTAGTGATTAATACACACGCCATGCCGTATCATCTCGACTGGATATTTCGATACAGTCGCTACGAGATGTCGCTCTGCTTCGTTCATCACTATTTTCTCGTGTAGCTATAAGTCTGTAATTCTGTAACCACATACTAGATGGGATGATGGTCCAAGAGCCTATCCTATTTTCATTAAAAAAAAAAAAAATTCTCTTGTCTCTGTACCGGTCGTCCTGAAAAACAGTACATTTTTTTTTTAATTCTTAGGTCTACGTCTCGTCAGATAAACTTCTAAAAGATCTATTTTGCCACAGTAATACTCATTATTCTAGCAAATTAATTGAAAATACTTTTAATTAAAAATATGAGTACACTTTTTTATTGTTTTGGATTCATTGTCTTTTTTCTTGTTAGTTCCTGAGGTTGGTATGATGTAATTAAAAATTTCGAACACTTCAACATATTATAGTCAAAGACCTAAAAGACGCCCATATTTTTTATAACTAAATTTCATAGACTTATTATAAGTTAAAAAATATAATTACAATGTTGCAAAAATATTTCACACATGCATAACCGTATCATGTGTACTGCTATATATTTATATATACATGATGAAATGACTCATAATTAAAATTGAAGGAAAATAATTAAAGCTTAATTGATAACTAAAAATAAAATAATGAATTGAGAAGAACAGCATCAGATCTCATAATTTGGTTTAACCCTTTGAGCCATACATTTTTCCTTACGTGCAATCAGTTTGAAATTTGGTACTCAAAGGTTTTTGGGGTCGCTAATTACAAATCTGAACTCGAAATTTGGAAATTCAAAATAGCGGATCCAATAAGGCGGACTAAAATGCAAAAAATTACTTGATGTTATTGAAATTCGGTATTCGCAGGTTTTTGGGGTCGCTGATTACGAATCTGAACTCGAAATTTGGAAATTCAAAGTGGTGGACCAATATGCAAAAAATTACTTGATATTAATAAGACTCGGCAATCATCGGTTTTTGAGTTTGCTGATTACGAATCTGAACTCGAAATTTAGAAATTAAAAATGGCGGATCTAATATGATGGACCAAAATACAAAAAATTAGTAGATATTATTGAAACTCGGTATCCACCGATTTTTGGGATCGCTGATTACGAATCTGAACTCGAAATTTGGAAATTCAAACTTGTGAATCCAATATGGCAGACCGAAATGCAAATAATTACTTGATATTATCGAAACTCAGTATTTGTACCTTTTTGGGATTGCGCGAACACGTTATTTGTAGGTTTGGGACCAAGCGATTTTTTGCATTTTGGTACGCCATATTGGATCCGCCATAAAAAATTCAGAAACTCGAAATGACAGACTAAAATGTACACTGAGAAAAAAGACACTAGTTCTCGCAACTATACACGTATAGTTGTCCGCTCTATGGTAAAATGTACCAAAAAATATTGTGAGGACAATTATGTTATAGTTAATTGGACTATATCTGTAGTGTTCATCCAAACATATAATCCCAATGGTGTGGATAACCATGTGTTATTTAAAAAGGACTAAAAATCATAGTAAAAACCCTTACAATGATCAAATAATCCAAGTAACATTATAAGTAAGTTACTATGGATATGAAAAATATGGTATACTGTAGCATATTCATTTTTGGATTGACCTGCACTGAATTTTACCATTTATATGGTAATTAATATATTTTAATGGATAGGCATTATTAAAATATCTCATAATAGTAACAATTTATGTAATGTCGCGGAGACTTGTGTTTCTAACTATCAATGACTATTTGTTGTCGTTATATCAACCATACCGCAAGGGATATTTATGCCGTTCACCTGAGTAAAAGTACGACGCGACAATGGTTTTTCTGCAAAAACGAAGTATTAATTAAACACATCTTTCCAGAAAGTAAAACGCACTTTTGATGTGTGATAATTAAGAACACGAGCAAAGTAAATTTATTAAAAAATCCAAAAATGGTATCCTCAAAAAATATCAATGGTCCTTACAATAAACATTACCGATCACACTATTTTGTATCCGCAAAAATGAATGTTACTATTAACGTATGTGCACATCAGGTTTTCTTATTAAAATGTGATAAATCTGACTAAACATTTTCATCTTATAGTAGCAATATAATATGTTTATGGCACCAAGGAAATATCTAGTATGGTCTAATTTAAATTTTTGCCAAGCGTACCGTGAGTATAGTCGAGAGTACTATTCCTGATCGTTAACGGTAATATTTATTTTAGGAAAAATATCACTATTATTTGGTAACAAATACGCAACATATGTTTGGCAAGATCATTGTTGCTGTTAATATATGCGCGTAATATAAACGACTTATAAAATACAGTAAATGCAACCATATTTTTTTGAGTTAGCGTTACCTTAAAAGTATTTCTATTCTCTCAGGGAAATATGCAAATATGGTACTGTGAACCATAAATTTTTCTCAGTGTAGAAAAAGATTGAATTTGGATAAACACCAGTACTCAAAGACATTCTCTGTTACCTGGTTACCAATATTCATCATTTTTATTTTCTTGACGTACAGCTGCAACAGCCTTCCAGTCCAATAAGAGTTTATGTTGTGAACTGGTTACCGTACTATTAGTTTCAGTCAATGCTAAAATTGTTGGCGATTAAATAGATATTCAATGCAGCAGGATAATCGAATGTAAAGAAATTTTTCTTTAGTGAGACCTGAGAGCGCAAATTTCAACAAATTCAATCAAATGTTCAATTTTCTTATATAGTTACTCGGTACGTCCCCGTCGTTAGTTTCGGATACAGCTAAAAGCGAGAAAATCAATTTAAATACACGTAACCGTTTTATTTTTATATCTGTTTGGCTTCATTTTTGGTCCCGTGATCATGAATTTAAAAAATAACAAAACTTTTTCTTTAAATTCGAATGCGAAAAACTCCCAAAGCGAAAGTTTTCAATGAATATAATTTTTAATCTGAACATAGTACAGAAATTACTGTATCTTTATTTTTTCAAACAAAAACCACAGGACGAAAAAATTCGAAAAAATTCGATAATAATCTTTGAAGTGTATCAAATTTATGAAAAAAAATTCCATCCCGATTTGCATAGTAGATTAAGGCCTTACATACGTCCAGAATTTTCAAAAAATCGATTTTTTTTTTACAGATTATTATTCTCTATTGTTTTAGGCGTATTTCTGTGTAAGTCGATTGTACAAATTCCCCATAGATCGAAAGTTATTATAGAAAACGTGACTGCCCAACGAGAATCTGATGCGCGCAGGTAGATGTCCCTTGTTTGAGGCAGCTGGCCTTTACCCTCGGAGCCTTAACAACAACAATTGTTTACTGACAAGGAAGGCATACAATATGAAGCTGGAATGGGAAATTAAACGTAAGTTAAAAAAATAAATTTAAAAATTCATAAAATTCTTGCTTTAGCTGCGCGCGACCTCGAGCGAAACGCACTTGAAACTTTAAGGGGACCGTATGGTCTAGAGCACGAAAATTTCACCTATTTTCACGATTTTTTTTTTGCCATAAAAAATTTAAAAATCGATGTTTTAACTTTTCGGGTTTATTACTACCTTTATTAAGTATACAAAAAAATTTTTTTTTAATTTTAAAAACAGTGTTTATTATCATATAATTGGCATTGAAGACGACCCTCTCGAAAAATCCGACCCGGACGGTGAAGATCGATCCGAAACTTCTACTCATCTGAAACACAAAACTTAATCAGAAAGAGTGCAGTTATGGTCGGGACTAGAACAAATCGAAAAAATTAAAAATTGACAAAATGGCGCGCTTTTGAAAAAAAATTCGTAAAATCGGGTTTTTTTTCACTAGTTTTTTAGTATAAACAATAAGAAATTATTTAAATAAAATTATGATTGTAGTTCCGACGATAGCCATACATGTTGTGAACAACATATCCAAATTTCAAGTGATTCGGTTGAATAGTTTTTTTGTTTTCACCTGCGCAGTGCCGAAAAAAGTCGTTTCGAGATAAATGAGTTTAAAGTTTGAGGTACAGATATTTTCAAAAATTGAGCAAATTTTGAATACTTACAGTTAATCCGCGATTCCGGCACCATATAGGATTCCTTCGGAACGTTCATAATTCAAGATTTCCTCACTCCTTTCATTTCTTCGAGCTGTCCGAGCCTCTTTGGAGTTGTCCGTGCTCCTACGGTTGGCGCTCGATACTCGCAGCTAGTATTTTCGATAGTGAATCGATTGCCCTTGAAATATCTTTTGCGACCTACAGAAGATGGTCGTCTAGAAGAGTCACGGCCTTGCTTTCTATCCATATTTTCTGATATTTTATTTCAAAATTTTCGATGTTGGTTCGTCAAAACGTAACGTTGTACTGATCAAGTCAGGGGAAAGCGAAATGACCGTTTCCCTCACAAATGTTCGACAATAGGTATATTTCGGGGAAGGGAAAAGTATATATAGGTATATAGTATGTACTATATACAGGTATATATTTTCGGAGAAGGATTGGGACAGCTGCTGCGCTCCGATTAGGTTACCGGTTAGCGCTAGACCCGTTAGGAGCGCGCGGACCGCTCTCTACCTGCGTTATGGGCTGTAGAAGCTGTAATATTGAGAATTTCCGCATGAAAATTTCACAGTATATTCTTGAGATACTATACTTTCGACATATCGAAAAAAAAAAAAATCGATTTTTTCAAATTTCTAGACCATACGGTTCCCTTAAATGCATTTTTCTCAAAACTACTTTTTCTGGCACGGTCTGCATGATAACTCATACAATTTTTAATATTTTTTGATGCTTTTCTTTTTAGATATTCGAAATTGTTTTCTCTATAGTCTGTCGAGTCGGATTTTTGATGTTGTGATTAAAAAATTTTATAAACATAATTAAAGTGTGACATTTATGACACAAAATACACACTTTTTTTTAAACTGCCGTAAATTGCCAAAATTTTTCGAATTTCAAAAATCCGGCTCGACAGACTATAACTACATCTTTATTTTACAAGAATTTTTTTACGTTTTGCAGATCCATCAGCATTTCAAGAAGAAATGATGCAGACCGTGGAGCAACTTTTTTTCATAGTGCTTCGGGAAATGTGATTTTTTATGTTGTAATTTTTGAAAAAAAAAATGAAATAAATTTTTTTATAAAGTTTAAATACTAATAAACAATGTGTAAAAATTATTTTTATTAATTTCTATTGCTATCTTTTGTAAAAACAGTTTTTCTTTTAGCGCGTTTTAGGCGCTGCTGGACGTATATAAGGCCTTAATAGAAAATGATTTTTTTCCTGAAAATGTACGAAATTTGACTGTTTATTTATATGTAGCATTTTTGCAATTAACAAATAATGACTGTTCATATTTTTTTTAACATTCATGAATGTCCTAGGGACCATGTAGATATAAAAGATCCGGTATTAGTTGTTAAAATAGTAGTTTAATAATTAAATAACTGCAAAAAAAGGTGGGACAACGTATGTCCCACCATGGCTCAAAGGGTTAATAACATCAGTAGATAGAGATGGCCGGTTCTGGATATAAACCCCTCCACCGACATTTACAGACACTGTAGTTTGGACACAAACCCCCTCCCGAAATTTTTCAGAGTCCAAAGTTCGCCGATGACGTCAGGCGTTCTAGCTCAAAAAATTCGCGGTTGACGTAAGGGGTCAGGGGAAGGAAGTTTTTTTATTTCCTTCAGTCGGTAATATCAAGGTTTCCCAGATCCGGACTCCTTCCTAAATTCATTCAACAACGTGTTTAGTGTCTCATACATGCAAACAACGTATCACATGCACATGGTGAAAAAGTGGTGGTGTCGAGGACCACAAGCTACTGCAACGTTCGAAAATATTGAAATATTATTTTGAATATGCAGAATAACGTAGACAAAGTATAGAGCCCGATACCCTAAGTGTTTGGACTCTGACGATGTCAAGGGTAGGGGTCAGGGGAAGGCGGGAACGAAGGTTTCCGAGATCCGGACCCCTTCTCGAATTCCTTCAAGCAACGTGTGTTAGTGTCGTATACATGCAAGCAACGTGTCACATGCTCATGGTAAAAAAGTGGGGATAATGGGGACCACAAGCCACTGCAACGTTCGAAAACATTGAAATATTCTTTAGAAAATGTGAACTTTTTGAGACATGTGAAAATATGTCTAGAAAAATGGTGAATTTCTTCAAGAAAATCAAAACGGTCCAAGTTTTGAAAAATAAATATTTTTCGATTAAAACTAAAAAAAATATATGAAATTGACTTTTGACATTTTTTTTATGAAACTACAACTCAAGTTGAAAAAAATGACCTACTATTATATTTGGATATCTCTGTTGTTAAAAAAGCTATGAGCGTGAGACAAAAATCTAAAAAAAATTCTTAAAAACTCCTTTCAGTAGTTACATGAAAATAACAAAAATGTCGACATAATCAAAAATGGTCGAGGGCACTGACTGGTCGATTTGGCATGAAATGCCCCATATATATGAAGAAATGTTTTTTATTCTGAAAAAAATACCACGTTTCTATAAAGCGAAATAAACATTTATTCAAATTTTCAGAGTTTACGACAAATATTTATCAAAGCAATGAAAAAAAGTCATTGTCTTAAAAAAAATTTATAAGAGAGCGAGAGATGCTGCTATGAAACACAATGACAATAAGTATTTATATATATATATATATAGTATTGACACGCCGCACACCAGCTAACGTTCGAGCGAATTGCCCCACCTCAGTCACTACCCAATTCCGCACCGCGTGCCTCACCGGATCAACGAGGCAAATCATATATAAGGCCACGTCTCCGTGACGTACTACCTTTTATTCCAATCTAAACTTCCTTAAGTTCACAATTATTCGCGTGTCTCCCAGCATTGCGTCTGGCTATCACGCTTCCTATCCTACAAAACGTGTCTCCTAGCATCGCGTCTGGCTATCACATACCTTGGGAAAGTCCATCCCAACCTCACATATAATGTGTTTCCTGACATAGCGTCTAGCTATCACGTTATTCTTAGGAAAGCCCATTCCTACCCTTAGTTAATAAGACAATTGTACTTTCTGTATGTCTCTCAACATAGCGTCCGACGATCACTAAAAAAGATACATTTCTAAATTATAAAAATTATTTTGGCACAGCCCAGGCCACCATTAATTATAAAATTATCGCGGCATAGCCCAAGCCACCTTTAGTCTATAAGAATTAATCTTGGTACAGCCCAGGCTATATTACTATTAAATATTATAATATAAGAAAAATAAATATTAATTACAATCTATTACAAGAATAAATTGAACATCATTAATTAAATAAAATTTAAATTCATAATCTCAAAGAAATACAAAATAATTAAAGTCACCCTATAGATAAAGAAAACAGTCTACCTAGGGATTCCTCATAATAAGACCTATCCACCTGTCCTTCGGCCGGTGATGAAAATGTAGCATTCGTGCACTGTGTGTAAACAGAGCATCGAAATTGCTGCTGAGGTCTTCCTATATCCATCTTTGTCACACACATTGCCTGTCCAGTACCGATTCCTACCTATCCTAATTCCTAAACAGCTGAGCCAGTCAATAACCCTAAGATATTATAAGATAAACATTAGATCAGGCCATATTTCGTTTCAATGTGCGTGTGTCGAAAAAAAATGATATTTTTGTTTTTGCTCATTTGGGCTCGATAGACCATAATCAGCGTATTATACTAAAAGAAAAAGCGATCCGGAAGGAGAGCTCGAAATTAAATTATTTGGGCCATCCCACCGCATGTTATGATTTTCCGTAAGAATAAGAGCCTCTGCACACCGCACGCGATGAGCGATGAGCGATGAGCGATGAGCGACGCGTTCGTGAAAATTTATTTTCCTATGTTCACACCGCGAGCGACGAGCGACGAGCGACGCAAGCGACAAGCATCGCAACAGTACACAAGACATTGAAAGTGAGGTTACGTGGTAAACAGATGGTGAAGTACTAAAAAATTGCTAAAATATATGTGTAAATCAATAAAAGAAAATAAAAATGACATGCTGAATTTTTTAAACTTTATTTTAAGGTCTTTGCAATGAACAACCTCAAAATTTTTACACAAGTCAGTTTTTTCACCAGCACCAAACACAATTGTCAACAACTATACAGGCGCGTTCGAAAACTCATCCTTTCATTGTACTTTTTCATTCTCCATGTGTTGGATAGAGACAGAACGATTATACTGGCTTAAAAATGTCGACTGCAGAACGCGCCGTCGCTCGTCGCGAGCGTCAAGCGGTGAAAAAGTTGAAACTTGGTCAACTCTGTGAGCGACGTCGCGAGGGAGCTCGCGGCGGATGTGACGTTCGGAAAAGCAGAGGTCTCATTGGCTATCGCTCATCGCTCATCGCTCATCGCGTGCGGTGTGCAGAGGCTATAACACAGAAAAAAAATACCTCGATAGATATTGTTTTACATCGCCTGAAAAAAAATCTCACGGATATGTTGCTAACATATTTTTGTAGAGAATTAAATTCCCTACAAAAAAAGTCATGAGAGCTGTGACGTAAAATTTTTAAGCGAGTCATATTTAATAGAAAATTGGTCGAACCTCCCCGACCCTCCCGCTCACTGCACCGGCCACAACAAAATCTCTTAGGACCGATTCCGGGAAAACAACAATTATTGCTACCGTTATTAATTATTTTTGATTTTTGTATTTTATTTATGAGCCATATTCGAAACCGGGGCTAAGGGCTTACACACACCGATTCGATCAGCTGTATTGGCGTCTGAACGAGAGCGAGAGTGAGAGACAATCAACCTTGGCCAATTACTGTCGTCGTCAGTGTATTTCGAGCAGGGCTCATACACTTGGCCATTTCCGCCTTCGATTTATCGCTGCCAATCTCTGGATCTCGCCCAACAACTATACTGGCTAACGAAATGATAAGGATTGAGGATTCTCGTCGTCACATGTCGTCGGTTACATTTTTGCCGTTACGATATTTCGTCCAACGTTTCTCGTCTCCCGAAAATATTTTGTGAAATCAACAATCTCATAAAGAATGGCTCGTCCACGGAAAAATATTAACATCAAAAGCTAGGAGTCTGAGATTGAATTTTCGTTATCACTCAATTTCAAAAATCTTAGCTCCGTCTCACGCTTATTTAAATTCCCCTATATGGAAGCCTGTACATCGTATTCGGGAGATAATCGAGAACATTCGGTAATTAGAGTAGGGGGAGAGTTCGCTGTCTCGCCTGAGACTCATCATCGCGATTATCGTTAGATTTTCACGTGGCATTGAGCGCGACGGACGTCCGAGATAATCCTAAAAGTACGTAATTTTGCCTGACGCGATTCGTATGGTCGGTGAACCCGTCCCGATATCTTTTGGCATTTTCTTTAAAAAATAAAATAAAGTCTAGGCCTTTGTAGCGCTAGAGTTCAGCTCAATTATTCAATTTAACGGTCATGGCGACGGTTTTACCTTTTTGTAATTTCGTTTGGTTTCTTTCCCGCGAAGCGATCTGTGCTACGACACGGGAAAGGAAAATATTGTGGCCGGTAGTGAAAATCTCATATTTTTGTCCGTGTATTAAAATAAATCATGTATCGGTTTTGTAGGCATCGAGAAAGGAGCGCGAATTTCGGGAGTGTTAGAGAGTGTAGCGTGAGTGTGTATGTGTAGCCGGAAGAATCGCCATTATTATGTCAAGTTCGAAAAGTCCAGCCGAGTAACCGATTATCGGGGGCTTGGTATTTTATTTTTCGTGTCTTTCGATTTTCCTGTATTTTATAAAATTCTTTTCGCGAGTAGAACCGCGGTGAGAATCGTAACGGACTCGGTTAATTTTATAATCATGTGTGTAGGATCTCGGTCGTGTGAGTGTGTGTATGAGTGTTATCGCGTTCGAGCTTCTCTCTCGATGACCGTTTGCGCGCGTATATTTTCCGACTTGTGTCCCACGAATGATTCATTCTTAATGTTCTCTATTGTACCGACATTTAAAATTATAATTTATTTTTCCCGGGTTTTATCCCGTAATTAATTTGATTATTAAATAAACTTAAATTGTTAAATTGAAGGACAATCCGATTTTTATTTTGTTCTCAAATTTTTCCAACGTGCCTAACTCCGCCCATTCCGCTGCAGCAAAGCTGGTCAACGTTCTCTCTTTTTCTCCCGTTAAGTCGCTTAGGCGACTGGCGCCCAAATTAATAAAATAAATTAACGTGGAAGAAGAGAGTGAATTTTGTGACAATCGCGACTAGGAAAATTTCCGTCACAGAGCTTAAGGCAAGAAACCAGTTTAGGAGGCCGAAATTTTGGTGTTTTTCGTGAATTTTTTTAACAGGGAAGGAATAATCAGAATTCGTTTAAACTTGGAGGATATTTTATTCATGTTTTGACGTACACTTTGTAATGTTTTCAAGTCATTTCCACCGGAAATAGTGGAGTTAGAAGCTGCTGTCCATGGACGATCGCCATCCGAGTTTTTGCTGGTGGGCATTCCTGAAGTCACAATTTTTATCTGTAATCATTACAATTTTTTTTTTCGTTAACAACATATTTCCTAAGAATATGAACCTAATTGTGATAAAAAAAGTTGAAAATTGCATGTTTTTGAGGTGTTTAATCACAATGTCATGTTTTTATACCATGTTATTTCACCTTTTTTGCATTAAAAAAAAATATTTTTAATAATAATATCATTCCAGAGTTAGGTTCATATAGATTGTAATTGAATAAGGAATATTTACACAAATTTTCAGAACGATTGGTCAATAACTTTTTGAGTTAGAATGCCCACCAGTTGAAAAAAAATCGTTTCGAGAAAAACGCGTTTGAAAAACAATGTAGCGAAAACGAGAAATTCAAGGCAGTAATTAATTATATAAATTGCTCACCGGTTAATCAGCTATTTCAGCACCATATAGCAACCCCTCTTCTTCTTCAAACGCATCATTTCGGGCTTGCATCTCCTCTTGACGAGCTATCCGAGCTTCCTTGGTCTCCAACGAGCTGCGCCTATTCTGTCTTTTCACGTGCTGCTCATCCATGTTCCCGGCAAAATTAAAGCTATGCGAGCCAACTACGAGTTTTAATTCGTTCATCAGCATTAGAAGGGCTGAATTTCCTTCATTAAATAACCCAGTACCCAAGAATACTGCAACCTCGACTATTTTCAGGCCAGCATGTAGGTGCACTGTAAAAACAAGTGTGTTGTTGCCAACACACATTAAGTGTGTTCTGTACTTAACGCCATAAGCACACTATAGATTCTTTGTCGCCATTTTCTACACGTTTTAAAGTGTGTTGAAAATCTACAGTTTGCTTATGGCGTTAAGTACAGAACACACAAGTGTGTTGTTTTCGACAACACACTTGTTTTTACAGTGTGCTTTGGAGCCAATCGCCAAACGGTCGAATTGAAACTTTCATTAGCGTTCTGCGTATGACCGCCTAAACATCTCGTCAGCAAATCGTCTCTCGATAAATCTTTGTATATTGGAAGAATTTCTTTTTGAACGTCGGGTTGTAATGAGGTAGGGTGCGCTTCCGGCTCCGTTCCAAGTGTTTTAGCTTGCTGCCACTTGCACCAGCTGTCTTCTCCCTCTGGACAGTTGTCGTGTTGTGGATTATCGTCTGTGGATATTACGTGCTGAAAAGTTGCCATTATAGCCTTCTTCATGTCTTCGATGCTGTTTACATTTCTTCGAATCGCTAAGCCGTAATACGTGCTGAGCTTTTTCACCAAAGCCTCTGTCAATTTTCCTTTTCCGCCCAGTTTTTTAGTTTTCCTGATGTTTCGGAGCCGAGTTCCCATCCTTTTCTGCACATGGCCTATGTATTCACTTTTGACCACTGTCAGTTCATCACCGTAGGGATTTAAATTAACAACTGCTGTGAACGTTTTCGAATCTCCATCACCGATATAACTGCCATATTTTACACCATATAGTTCCTCCGATTTCAAGAACATCATTTTCACAGATTCCACTTCCATGCTTCCCGCGGAGCCTTCATATGTTTTCATGCAATTTTCTGCGTCATGATCGTCTTTCCATGCTAGATATTCTGCTGAATTTTTCGATTTGTTCTTCCAATATATACATGATTGGCAGTAACTGCTTCGTACAACCAGATCGATGACTTTTTCGGAGTAATATCCGATGAGCGTTGTAATACCATAAAGTTATTTGAATTCTCGTTTTTTCCAAGTTCCATTACCAGATACTTTCAAATTCAGAGTAGGTCTCTCAAGTTTCTCGTTCTCTTTCTTTTCCTCTTCAACAGCTTTCTTACAGCAGAATGCATACACTTTTTTCGCAGTGGCGTGGATGTGAGTGCAAATTCCATTGTAAGTTTCTTCAGCCATACAATTGCCGATGTCCATGTAATTACAAAATAAATTCAGTCCTTGTCTGCCAACACCTAAGAGCCGCATGACAAATACAATCCTACGATTTATCTCAAATCCAGTGTTGAGTAAAGGACTCGAATTGATTTGTCTCGATCCACAGTGGCAATCGACAACAAGCTTGAAACCAAGGCCACGTTTTCCAGTTTCTTGAAATTTCACACTATGTTTGCAATTTCGACAAATAAGAATTTCCGACAAACCAGTGAATACGGTGAAAAACTCGATGAGCCTATAACAATGTACAAGATTTACAGTCACATTCTCACTGGTAGCAGTCGAAAGTTTTTTGCGCTGGCACTTCCATCTTCACTAACACTTAACTCACTCCTGGTGTGTTGATTTCCTTGGAAGGAGCTCTTACGTAGCCTACCACGTCGTTCGCTGCACTCACGATAACCTTTCGGATACGCTGACATTTTTACTTTTAACACTCGGTAGGAAAGCCGCAGCTAAACTGACCAAACTCGACGCTCTGTCGAAATATTCCAAAGGTTCGAGTACCTTCTACCCAAGGCCAATCAAGAACATCTGCCGAAATCCCTCTCTCTCTATTATCCCGTAGTACAGGGGTATTGAGCCAAGTAACTGAATAAGGGACTACCTGAGCGACCGCTCAGTTCTAACTACCGCGCGCCTCGGCGCCGAACCGACGGGCGGTCACTTAAGTGCTCATAGCATCGGAACTAATCGGAATTTTGCTTTGAAATTTTGGTAACATATTCTTGAATAGTTTTACTAACAATTTATGAAATAAAAAAGTCTATTTTTTGACCAGTCTAAACTGGTTTCCCGCCTTAATAATTTGGATCAACCGTTTAATAGTTATCATTGTTCAAAGATGAACCGATATACAAAATTGCATTCAATATTTTCCAAGTTGAATTATAAATTTTACAAAAAAACTTTTATTGAATATTCTGGAGGCAATATTTTCCCTATCAGAAAAACTCATCGGCATTATTCTGAAATTACAAGTTCAATGCTTACAAGCATTTTAAGTCATATTTTGTGAAAACATAAATTTGTATTGTTTCTTTACAATAAAATTTCGATTTCACTGCATATATTAGTTAAAAAATTTGTTTTTTTTTTTTTCAAGTTTGACTGAAACCGTAACCGTTGCAGGGTTGCAAAATTTTTGATGAAAAAGTAATACATTAACCATTACTTTTTTAATTTTGAATGGAAATTATTTCCATTAACTATTGAATTTAATTTTTAATAAAAGTAATTTCCATTTAAAATTAAATTCAATGGTTGATGGAAATTTTTCCATTAAAAATTAAATTCAATGGTTAATGGAAATTTTTCCATTAAAAATTAAATTCATTGGTTAATGGAGATTTTTTTAATTATAAATTTAAATTCAATGGTTAATGGAAAAAAAATTTCCATAAAAAATAAAATTCAATGGTTAATGGACATTTTTTCCATTAAAAATTAAATTCAATGGTTAGCGGGACAGACCTAGTTGGAACGTCAAAAAAAAGGCCTTTTTTCCGATTTTTTTTTGGTCAAACGATAAAATAATTCACAACAAAAGTTCTTCCGTTTAAAAGATACATATGTAATGTATATGTTGCAATTTTTTCAACGCAATACATATCGAAATAAGCTGGTGACCGTCAATTGCCGAGGACGCTGCAAAAAAAAACACGGTTTGCGGTGATCAAGCTCACGCTGCAACGGCTCATCTGAAACAAAAAAAACGGAGGGGATTTTTAGTTAATGATATAATGCTCCAGTTGAACGAAGGGTTTTGAAAAATTTCCATTTTTCACAAAATGGCGGCCGTTAAAAGTCAAAAGTGTTTTTTTGACCAAAATATCAGTTCCATTTTTTGCTATTAAAAATAAAAATAATTATCCAAAAAAAAAATCCTTCGTTCATATGGAGGACTACCATGTATAGAAGAAGTGATATAAATTTCAACCCGATCGGTAAAGCCGTTCTCGAGCTACAGTGATCACCGACTTCAAAAACATGGTTTCGAGAAAAACGCACTTCAAGTCCGCTACCTGCTTACCTATGGCTCAGACACGACGTGCTACAAAGTCTTGTATTTCGGCGAATAATGGTCCGATTTACATTTACCTGGGCGGAAAATGTTCGTAAGAGATTCTACTTTTTGAAAATGAAATGAAAAAAAAATCGATTTTTCGAAAATTCTAACTAGGTCTGTCCCGTTAATGGAAATTTTTCCATTAAAAATTTAAATTAACCATTAAAAATAAAATTCAATGGTTAATTAAAATTTTTTTCATTCAAAATCAAATTCAATGATTAATGGAAATAATTTCCATTTAATTTCCATTTAATGCTAGTAACCGAAGTTTACTCGGTTACTGATAGCAGAAGAAGTTTCGGCTTGGGTCAAAATGACCCAGTAGTAGTAACCGAGGTTTTCTTGGTTAATAGTAGCGGTAGTGGTTTTAGTTTGGGTCAAAATGACCCAATGGTAGTAACCGAGGTTTTCTCGGTCACCAGTGACGGTATCGGTTTTAATATGGGTCACAACGACCCAATGATAGTAACCGAAGTTTTCTCGGTTACAAGAGGCGGGAGCAGTTTTGGTCTGGGTAAAAATTACCCAATAGTAGAAATGAAGGTTTTCTCAGTTACTCGTTGCCGGAGCGGTTTTGTTCTGGGTCAAAATAACCCAATGGTAGCAACTGAGGTTTTTCCGGTTATGAGTAGCAGGAGTGATTTTGTTCTAAGTCAAAATGACCCAATGGTAGTAACCGAGGTTTTCTCGGTCACCAGTAGCGGTAGCGGCTTCAGTCTGAGTCAAAATGACCCAATAGTAGAAATGGAGGTTTTCTCGGTTAATAGTAGCGGTAGCGGCTTTGATTTGGGTCAAAATGACCCGATGTTAGTAACCAAGGTTATCTTGGTCACTGGTAGCTGGAGCGGTTTTGGTCTGAGTCAATATGACTTAGTGGTAGTAATCGAGGTTTTCTCGGTTATTAGTAGTAGGAGTGGTTTCGTTTTGGATCAAAATGACCCAATGGTAGTTACCAAGGTTTTCTCGGTTACTAGTAGCACCAGTAGATTTCTTCTAGGTCGAGATGATTCAATAATAGCAACAAAGGTTTTAATTTTTAATGGAAAAAATTTCCATTATCCATTGAATTTTATTTTTAATGGAATTTTTTTTCCATTAACCATTGAATTTAATTTTTAATTGAAAAAAATTCCATTAACCATTGACTTTAATTTTTAATTGAAAAAATTTCCATTAGCCATTGACTTTAATTTTTAATGGAAATAATTTCCATTGAAAATTAAAAGAGTAATTATTAATGTATTACTTTTTCATTAAAAATTTTGCAACCCTACAACGGTTACGGTTTCAGGTAAAGATGAAAAAAAAAACAATTTTCTAAAATAATATGCAGTGAAATCGAAATTTTACTGTAAAACAAACAATAAAAATTTATATTTTCACAAAATATGACTTAAAATGCTTGTAAGCATTGAACTTGTAATTTCAGGATAATGCCGATGAATTTTTCTGATAGAGGAAATATTGCCTCCAGAATATTCAATAAACGTTTTTTTGTAAAATTAATAATTCAACTTGGAAAATATCGAATGCAATTTTGTATATAGGTTCACCTTTGAACAGTTATAACTATTAAACGTTTGATCCGAATGATTTAGCTCTCATGACTTTTTTTGTAGGGAATTTCATTTTCTACAAAAATATGTTAGTGACATATCCGTGAGATTTTTTTTTCAGGCGATGTGAAACAATATCTACTGAAGCATTTTTTTCTGTGTTATTCTTATAGAAAATCGTAACATGCAGTGGGATGGCCCAAATAATTTAATTTCGAGCTCGATGAAAAATGGTGGCATCGTCAAAGAAACAAAATATTTCAATACGAGAAACGAAGCAATTCTTATAGCAACGAACATTAAGATATGGTTTGATGTGATAGATCGTTTATTGTTCAAGGTGAAAGATTTTCAATAACGAGATTCAGACTGGTTATTGCACGAAATCATCAATCTAATAGTGAATATCAGTCGATTTGAATCATTACGCGGTGGATTTTCAACATCCGTTCAAATTCAAGATATACAAAAGAAAAAAGCTGTGGTAAATGTGAAAAACAATGATTAATTTTGTTTTCTGTGGTCGGTGACGGCGGTACTTCATCCAGCGGAAAATAATGTTAATCAACCTAACTCGTACCCCAATTACAACTCAGTCCTCAAGTACGATGGCATTAATTTTCTGATTGTTCTGAAAGATATTCCCAAATTTGAGAAAATGAACAATTAAAAAATAAATGTATATGGTATAGAATGTCATAAAAAGAAAAGTGAAATTGTATCGTTCTATTTGAGTCGAAATACGTCAGAAAAGCCCACAATTCATCTTCTTATGGTGGAGGATAATGTCGATGTGGAGACTGATGATGAAGAGAATTTGCAATCAATCTATCACTTTGCTTGGATACGTAATCTATCATGATTGCTAAATACAAAAGTGATAACTTATCAATACATGGTTTTGCTATAATTGTATGAATCATTTTAAGCTTTAATACTCTTTTGAAAATCATAAACGCGATTATATGAGTATCAGCAAAACCAAAATGATATTACCGACTGAGGAAAATAAAATTTTACGTTTCAAAAATTATCGGTACAAAGAAACTGTACCATTTGTTGCATATGGTGACTTTGAATGTCTTCTTCAACCAACCCGAAATGAGGTTCATTTTCTAAAGCATGTTCCATACAGTGCTGCATATTATTTGAAATATGCATTCGATGGTTCACTCTCGAGGTTTAAAATAAAACGTGGATCGGATTGTATCGAGTGATTTATCGATCAATTACTAGAAATAGTCAAAATGATGGATTCGTACTTGAATAATATCATACGTATGGAATCACTGACTTCTGATGAAAAACAGAAATTTTATAATACTACAAAATGTTATATCTGTGAACAACATTCTACTAATATTAAGCATCGCGATCATTGTTATTGTTTCATATCGAAAAAAATATGCACTACTTTGAAAATATTTAGAATTATATAGTTTTATATTGCTATTTGTTCCTTACGAAAAGAATAATTCAATAACAAACAATTGTCAAGTTTCACCAGCTTTAGACGATTTGGAATTTCTTGAATAATTTAATATTCAGCTTTTTCTCTCGTGAATCCCCATCGTTAAATGATTAACGTTTACATTTTTAAAGTAATCGGAAAATTCTAATTCGGGAATTTTTAACCTTTATTATTTTACTGGAAACTGGTCTTTTCGAGAGTCTCTTTTATTCAAGAAGAAACATTTGGCGTGCACATTTTTTATTATAGCCGCGGTTTGCATATTTTTCACCATCATAAAAAAGGGATTAACTCGTCCAAATTCCCAGTCATAAAATCGCTGTTCGGTCAAACAACACCGGTACTCCCTTCCCCGCTCCCCAACGCTATTCCCCACTACAGGGCATATCTATCTAGAATTCCCGCATTTTCGAGCATTCTTTAAGGAAAACGTCCTCTCACTTAACCAAAATTATCCAATGAAAATAGATATGCAAAATATTACCCTTTCCATAATTCCTTTCAAATTGTTCATTCTTCGCTAAAAATTATATGTTAGAATAAGTCAGTCTTGTACGAACCGCTAAACTCACAACATCTCAAAAAGCATTATTTTTCATTTTCATAATTGTTACTTTTTTTTCATTTTTACTAATCAAAATTAAACATAAACATTTGTTAACCACAAACATCTTCATTTATTTTTCGAAACTGGTTATATTTTATTAATTTGAAATATGAATACCATAACAAAGATCGTTGCTATCAAAAAGCATTTTGGAACTTACGCCTCCGAAAGAAAAAATAATAATTTTTCGTGGTTTACATGGTACAGTCATCTCACGAGCAAATATCGTGGTCCTGCCCATCAAGGATGCAATTTAAATTACACAAAAGCTCACATTATTCCAGTGGTTTTTCATAATCTCTCCGGTTACGATTCGCATTTTTTAATTAACGGGGTCCCCCCGTGTGACGGCCAGTTTTTTTATCTTTTTTTGGGATTTTTTTTGACGAACAATAAAAATATAAACATTTGAACTTTTTACTATATATTTATTGATATTTCAACAGTAAGTCAGAATATTTTCAGACCAAAATCTTCATCACAATGTGTGTTGCACCACTCCAAAGGCACCCATGTCGAAAAAAAGTTTGTCGACTTTCTCCATGATTCCGGCTGATTGGCTTATCTGAAATCAAAAAACCAAACGGCATTTTAATCTATGAAGCTGTGGCTATCGAATGAACTATAATCATTTGAAAACATTGAAAACTGAATAATTAACATGTTTTTGAAAAATGATTTTCAAATTTCATGATTTTTTTCGATTATTTTGTTATTAAAAAAACGGCTTGGAATTTTTGCATTATTTTAGTTTAATCGATGACTATACATGTGCTGAATCTACCATTAAAATTTCAAAGTAATCGGTCAAACCGTTTTTGAGATATCGTGGAGGACAGTTATAAAAACGCAGTTTTAAGAAAAACGCGTTTAAAAGTTCAAATACGATTTAAATTATGAAATCTGTACTCACCATTAATCTGCTATGCCTGGTCCATAGAGAATTCCTTCTTCTTCCTCTTGGAAGTCCCTTAAAGCTGCTTGCTGCGCTCTTGCTTCAATCCTGGCTTGTTTCACGACATCGCTCACGCACCGCTCGGAGCGAACGATACGTGCTTCATCACGGCGGTGCACGTAAGCATGCGCTTCGTGGCCAATTGGACATCCCATTGTCGCCAATGTTTTTATGACTCCTTGAAATCCTTCGTTGAAGATAATTGCAGCTAAAAATGTTGCAATCTCAACGATTTTGACGCCGGAGTGAAGATGTTTTGGAGTGAAAGTCCAAATCAATGAATTCAGAGATTCATTATTGTTTTGCGTCTCTGCTCCTAAGCATCGGGTCAACAGTTCATCTCTTGACAAGTCTTCATACACAGGCTTGATAGCTGCTTGGACTGCTGGTGTTAAAGGTGGCTTGTCGTGATGGAATTGACTGAGCTCACCCTTAGCTTCAGCCTGCCGCCATTTGCACCAGCTGTCTTCGCCCTCTGGACAATTTTGATGCTGAGGATTTTCATCTGACGAACTTTTATGAAAGAAAGTGGCCCAAACTTCTTTCTTCATTTCTTCAACAGAATCTGAATGTCGACGAATTGCTAATCCGTAGAACTTTGTCATTTCGTTGATGATCTTGTCAGTCAGTTTGCCTGCGCCTTTTCCACCGATTCCTTTATTACTTTTTTTTGAATTACGGAGTCGCGTCCCCATTATTTTCTCTACATGGCCCACGCATTCTTTTTTTGATACTAAGGTTTCTCCATATGGTTCGGCATTTAAAATTCCGTTAAATGTTTTACTATCTTCATTACCTACGTACGTTAGATACTTATCACCTACCATCACCTACGTACGTTAGATACTTAGATACCGACCTCTCGACCAAGCGCTCCGAACACCTGGTCTTCTAACTGCTGTAATTTTTCAACGACTTCGAATATTGGAAAATCACTTTACCAGCATATTCTATACATGTATAGAAATCAATTTATGTAAAAAAAATCGAGTTTTTCAACGTATCACAATGCCTTAAAGCATTAGCTACACAACTCGATGGTTTAGTAAAGCTTCTTCCCATAAACAAAGAAAAATATATTTTGATCTCAAAGTATATTAAGGGTACAAATGTGAACTTACGTTTTATCAACTCATTCAGGTTTATGGGAAGTAGTCTTGAAAAACTCGCATCTTACTTAACTGATGACGATAAGTCTGTTACACGTAAACACTGTAATAATTCCGAGGAGTTCCAACTACTTACGATAAAAATTTTCCCCTATGAGTATGTTGATGTTGGGACAAACTGAATGAAAGGCAGTTGCCACCGAAAGAGAATTTTTACTCTAAATTAAATGATGAGGATATTTCTTATGAGGACTATGAGAACGCGAATAAAGTTTGGGATACTTTTAAAATCACATCGTTAGGTGGATATTCGGATGTATATTTGAAAATGAACGTGCTACTTTTGGCTATTTTCAAAAAATTTCGATGCAACTGTAAAATTACATATGATCTCGATCCTCTGCATTATTACACTGCTCCAGGATTTGCTTTTGATACAATGTTCAAATGCACCGTTGTTGGACTTGAGCTCCTCACCGATACCGAAAAGCTTCTATTCATTGAAAAAGGTATCCGAAGTGGCGTATCACAGTGTTTGAATCGATATGCTCGGGCAAACAATAGATACATAGATGCCGACTTCGATCCAAGCGAAGAGGAAACATATCTAATGTACTTTGATGTGAACAATTTATATGGTGCGGCAATAAGTCAATATCTACCAGTTGGCTGGATTTTAAATTTCGAGCAGCTGGACGTGTGTAACCTATCGAACGATTCTCCCATAGGATATATACTTGAAGTCGATTTGAAATATCTTGAGGTGCTTTTCGAATTACATAAAGCACTATGCACCATCTAGTACCACAAATTCCAAACTAATGACAACATTTTTACTAAAAAATATGTACATTATTCATTACAAAAATTTAAAACAATATTTGAGTTTGGCTATGAAGTTAAAGAAAATTTGCAGAGTTCTAAAATTCAAGCAAGCCCCACGGTTCAAAACATACATTGACTTAAACACTGAATTGCATAAAAAAACTAATAATGAATTTGAGAAGAATTTTTAAAAATTAATGAACAATGCAGTATTTGAAAAAACTATGGAGAATGTACAAAAGCAGAAAGATGTTAAATTCGTAACAAAATGGAAAGATCGAAATGGTACAAAAACTCTCATTGCAAAACCAAATTTCAATAGCTGCACCGTAATTATTGAGATGAATCGTTTCGAAATACATTTCAATAAACCTATATACATTGGATTTTCTATTCTCGATCTATTGAAAATATACTTCTATGATTTCGGCTACAATTACATTAACCCTTTCAAACACGGTGGGATTGTGGAATCCCACCTTTTCCATAACCATTTTCCGAGTGGTTGACGTAATTTTCATTCGATTTTCAAACTATTTTCGTGTTTTTTGGTATCAATTTTTTGGTTCAACTATTTTTGGTATCAATTATATATTTAAGAATAAAAATTGATGTGAAATAATTTGCAATAATTGGTGATTTTGTTTAAACAAATGAACGAACGTCGAAAAATAACCATTTTACTGGTAAAAAATCATTATCTCCGAAAGTTCTTGAAGTTTCCATGCCCAAGTTGGTACTCGGAGGTTGGTTTCGGGGTCGCTGATAACGAATCTGCATTTGAAATTCGAAAATTCAAAATAGTGGACCAAAAATGCAAAAAGTCGTTTGACGAAAGTAAAAGTTGGTAGTCGGGAGTTTTCAGGGTCGCTGATAAGAAATCTGCACTTAAAATTTGGAAATTCAAGATGGCGGATCCAATATGGCACACCAAAAATGCAAAAAATCGTTTGACGAAAGTGAAAGTTGGTACTTGGGGGTTTTTGAGATCGCTGATAACGAATATGCACTCAAAATTTGAACATTCAAGATGGCGGATCCAATATGGCGGACTAAAAATGCAAAAAGTCGTTTGACGAAAGTGAAAGCTGGTAGACGGGTGTTTTCAGGGTCGCTGATAACGAATCTACACACAAAATTTGAAAATGCGAAATAGCGGATCCAATATGGCGGACTAAAATACAAAAAGTCGTCTAATGACCGTGAAAGCTGGTACTCGGAGTCTCCTGGGGTCCCTGATAACGAATCTGTACTCAAAATTTGAAAATTGGAATGGTGGATGAAAAATGAAAAAAGTAGTTTCATATAAGTAAAAGTTAGTACTCAGAAGTTGTTGTAGTCCCTGATTACGAATTCTCGATCAGATTTCGGGAATGCGAGATGGTGGATCTAAGATGGCGACTTGCATGTGAAAAACAATGCTCATCTAGCGTAAGATCGGTGCATAGATATTTCTGGAGTCGTTGATTGTAAATTGCATGTGACATGACGGATGCATTCCTGAGAAGTTGTTCATTCAAGGAAAGTTTTTCATACTAGAGTTTTTCCTACTACTCGATATATAAACGTACTGTATATACGACTTAGGAAATGAAAACCTCAATTTTCTCCAAAAAGTACCGCTCTCAGTCAAATCCAGGGACACGAACGAGGACGTGGCCGTTGTTGTATTCGTTTTTAATTGTTTTTTTCGTTATTTTGTAATTTTTTTGTTTTTTTCTTCCTTTTAAAGCTTTTTTGTATTTTTTAATTATCCAAACATTTCCTTTGTGTATGATTCCACGACTTTGCCCTCGTTACATATGTCTTGCTGCCATCCCTTATCTCTTCGTGAGTTTTAAGTATGGTATGACAAAAAACAATTACTGCTTGGTAACAAACACAACGGCACATCGCAAATGTTACAGATCCAAGAAGTTCGCCTCTCATAGGATTTTGTGCTGCAAAGGGCACATCGTCATTGTTTGTCGATATGCACTGGTAGATAAGCCGACTCGGAGCATCTTTTCTCGACAGCTACATGAGGTTTGTGCGACCTAACGATCACGGATTTACGTTTGCTCTCTTTCGAAGTCGGAATTTTATGTTCAACCAATCCTTCTACCAAAGATAAACGGAACTTCTTTGTGGTCAAAGGTTTTTGATTGTGTTTCTTATCATATATAATGAATGAATTGACTACCGTCAGGTCAATGAAATGCCAGAATAATCTGAGCCGCCATTTTTTAGACTTCCGATCGATTTTATAAGTTGACAATAAATTATCAGCATTGTCCACGTATCCCATATGCTTATTATAATCGTAACACATTGCAGGACAGTCTACAGATTTCAGAGATCCATCTTTCTGTCTGCGGCCCACAGTTTTTATTTCAGAAGGATCATGGTATTTAAATAAAAAGTATACCGGCTTTTTGTCCATCCATTTGATCCAACGAATACCCGTATTGGACGTTTTGTATTCGCTTTGTCCGTGACTCATTTTTTTATCCGAAATCTCACTTTTTGGCAGTCTAGAACGGTTAGAAGGTACGGTACCACAAGCAAAGATCTTATCTTTCTTCAATGCAATCATAAGCTCAACACCAGTAAAAAAATTGTCGAAATAAACATAATGACCTTTGCCAACAAGTTGACGAGTCAGATCTTTCACGACTCGGGTTCCTAATTGTTACTCAACACTTTCTCTTTTACCTGAATACACTTGAAATTCGCATACAAAGCCCGATTCATCTGCGCGAGCCCAGCATTTGTATCCCCGTTTTATTGATTTTGCAGGTATGTATTGCTTTAGGCTAGAACGACCCGTGAATTTGATCATGGATTCATCAATAAACTGATATTTACCCGGTTTCCAGCAATTCTTCAATGATTCATTGAGCCGATCCAGTAAAGGTCTCACTTTATATAATTTATCATATCCTGACGTGCCTTTTTTAGGTTCTGCACTAGTATCAGAAATATGGAAATTACTCAGAAAGAATCCGAAACGATTGACTGGCATCAATAGGGTGATATACGAATCATTTAATTTCACGTCAGATGACCAATAATCACGGTATGAAGGCAATTTTTTATTCCCATCAGAATATTTATGCCTAAGAAGATGAGTAATTCGCCTTTTGATATAGTTTTCCCTCTCTGTTATTCTGGTTCAAATAGAGATTCGTTTGGTCAACTATTCAATCGAGGAGATCCTGAGAAAAAAGATACAAAAATATATCTAATGGCGATTTGATATTATCTGGGATACTAAGCCCGACATCTTCAGTGAATGGAGTGTTTTGTCTCGGTTTGCTTTGCTTTGTCCATTTCTCATTTTTATCAACTTGAAGAGAAACTTCATCATCTGTGGAATCTGAGGAAGAAATATTCTCTCGATCATCTCCAGAGTGTGCCAGGAGAATCTTGCCTTGCGCGTTTGTGGTACCAATCCAATCATCTTCACTATCTGAATCACAAAGTCCATCAACCTACTCAGAATCACTCGGAATATCAGCCAATTCTGTTTCGTCTATCATGCTCTGTAATAGAGAAAAAAATATACTCAGCTAATAATAAGAAGATCATGCTGAAAGATGGAACTCAATGATGGAAATGACGCTTTGTCCGTGGTTTCTAACGAGATGGTAAAAAGTACGATCTATACCATTATACACATGTCATGATAATTCATAAGATCAAATTTATAATACTCATGATTTGAGAAGATGATAAAAGCCTCAACCTTTCTGAGAAGAAAAGCTTACAATGAATATATTCTTCCAATATTCCATTAAGAAACCAAAATGAGTCATTGAACTTATGAAGACTCCTTTTCGAGTTTTACGTATGTTTCTAATAATACTGTGGAATAGGTCCCACACTTGAATAGGTTCCACACTGTTATGAGAAAGAGGGCGCTTCAGATTATGATAAAATATACAAAGTCAGACCTCTAATGGATTAGCTCAATGAATAGTCCGAGATTTTCTGGAAACCGAGTAAAAACCCCCGAGTACTAACTTTCGCTTTAGTCAAACGACTTTCTACATTTTTCTTCGGCCATATTGGATCCGCCGTCTTGAATTTCCAATTTTTGAGTGCAGATTCGTTATCAACAACCCCAAAAACCCTGAGTACGAACTTTCACTTTCATCAAACGACTTTTTGCATTTTTGATCCGGCCATATTGAATCCGCCATCTTAAATTTTCAATTTTTGAGTGCAGATTTGTTATCAGCGACCCCCAAAGCTACCGAATACCAACTTTCGCTTTTATCGAACGATTTTTGCATTTATGGTCCGCCATATTGGATCCACCATCTTGAATGTCCAAATTTTAAGTACAGATTTGTAATCAGTGACCCCGGAAACTCCCGAGTACCAACTTGCGCTTTCATCAAACAATTTTTGCATTTATGGTCCGCCATACTGGATCCGCCATCTTGACTTTCATAATTTTCAGTGCAGATTTGTAATCAGCGACCCCGAAAACCCCCGAATACCAACTTTCGCTTTTATCAAACGATTTTTTCATTTATGGTCCGCCATATTGGATCCGCCATCTTGAATTTCCAAATTTTCAGTGCAGATTTGTAATCAGCGATCCCGAAAACCCCCGAATACCAACTTTCGCTTGCATCAAATGATTTTTGTATTTATGGTCCGCCATATTGGATCCGCCATCTTGAATTTCGAAATGCTGAGTGCAGATTTGTAATCAGTGATCCCGAAAACCCCTGAGTACTAACTTTTGCTTTCATCAAACGATTTTTACATTTATGGTCCGCCATATTGGATCCGCAATCTTGAATTTCCAAATTTTGAGTGCAGATTTGTAATCAGCGACCCCGAAAACCCCTGAGTTCAAAATGTTCAGCTAATTGCACGTAAGGAAAAATGTGTGCTTCGAAGGTTTAAAAAAAACAAAATTTTGTTTTTTTGATCCGCCATATTGGATCCGCCGTTTTAAATTTCGAAAAACCGACATTAGATTGAGATTCAGCGACTCCAAAAACATTAATACCAAAATTTTGGTGTATTTTGGAAACAATTTTTCCAACGCAGTTTTGGTACGATAAGTTTTTTTTGCCTCACTGCGAAGGGGTTAATAAGCCAGCGGATTGTTTGTAATTTATTGAACCCTTTTTATATTTGCAGGATAAGTTAAATTATTTTTTAATATCAATTCTAATTGGGCATTACTTAATCAAGATTCTTAAAAATTCGAATTATTTGATGGTGTGACAGATAATAACCTACGTTTTGCCTCAAACGTCAAGTTTTGCATTGCTGACAATCCAATTTGATGCGCTTCTTGTTTATGGCATGTACTTGTCAAGCTGCAATTGTGATCGCTCCCGTACATGGGAGAGTTTTCTCGCAAAAAAAATAGTAATATAAAAATGTTAACTATTGATAAACCTTGTTTATGTCGAAAATAATATTTTTCATCGTGATTACTCATAATAATTACAAAAATGACGACGGAAACCGTGTTTGAACATATGAGACAGAGCTGCAGATGTTTCCTTATTTCGCCGAGGAGCGTTACAGTCAGAAAATATTTGGCCCCTCCCACACGCACATAGCCGACACATTTTCCTATGCCGTGTAGAATTTTTTTTTGTTCTGACATTTGAATAAGTAATAAAATTCGGTATTATTTTAAAAATACTATATTAGTCTGTGGCACAAGAGTGTACCGGCCATAACTTCGAAGTGAAGCATCGTGGAAAGGGGTGGGTGATGTTTTTGTATTTAGCAGAGAATGGTGTTTGATGCAATATAGATGATGCCTTAGCATTCACGTTGATTTGATTCAAATATCGTGACGATCGGATGAATAAAAATATGAGTGCTGCATACGCAAATCGCTTCGAGACAGTGTTTTCGTGCACACATCCCAGAGGACCGAAAATGAGCTTTGGAGCGGCTGCGCGATATATGTGGAAGTCAGAGGCATTTGTACGGAAATCGGAGTAGTAGAGCCAGGGGGATTCTGAACCAAGTCGAGGCGAGGGGTATGCGCCACCACATACCCCTCGCCGGAATTTCATCCAGAATCCCCCTAGCTCTACTATTACACTCCTCTCCCCCGCCCTCGCCGCGACCTGTCAAGCTGTAGGCCCAAAGGGGAAAGGATGACGTGGGTAGAAGAGAGATGGCTAAATCGGTCCGTGGGAGAGAGATGGTTAGATCAGAAGGATAGTGAGTATATGAGAGAGAGAGGGAGAGAGAGACAGTGAGAGAGAGAGGGCGGAGGGAGGGAGGGGGAGAGGGGGGAAGAGAGAGAGAGAGGGAGAGGGAGAGAGAGGGGGGAGGGGATAGGTGAGGGGGCGAAGGGGAGAAGGGGAGGGGAGCGCGGGAGAGAGGGGGAGAGAGAGGGAGATGGGAAAGAGGGGGAGAGGGACGAGGAGGAGAGGCGGGAGAGGGGGAGGGAGAGAGAGAGGGCGGGAGGAGGGAGAGAGAGAGGGTGGGAGGAAGGGAGGGAGAGAGAAAGAGAGAGAGAGAGTTTTATTATTTTATTTTATTATTTAAAAAATTTTCATTTCATACGTTGATCTCGAGATGGATAGACGTGCGAGTATGTATGCAATCTACCCATCGAAAGAACCTTGGACGTTGACGAAAAATGAACTTGAATCAATTCCCAAGGCTTTGCTGATAAAATATTATAGTAAATTTATTAATAAACTGTGGGATCATTTACCAGAGCATTTGCAGTGTGATAGTGAGGTACAGTCATATTTATGGTGTGATGATCATTTTAATCCACCGTGGGAACTGACTCATGTTGATGCTCCTGGACCCATGTGTCGAGATTGTGAAAAGTGTTTTATAATAGAACAACTGATGAATATTTATATGATTCATCGCATTAGGAATCCTCGAGAAATTACGCGAGAGGAGCTAGAAATTATATCACCAATGGCGTTTAAAAAATACTTCAGTGACTACACAGATATTCTGTGGGAGCGTTTACCAGTGTATTACAAATCCAACAGTAAAATTAAATCATTTCGTCGATGCAATGAACATTGGAATACACCATCGATGGAAGATCACATTGACGGTCCCATACCTCTACGTCGAAATTGTAGAAAATATCGAGAGAGTGGAGAACGCATTTGAGCATGTTCCGGGGTGCACGTGTCCACAGACAAAGTTGGAAAAAATGCTAACATAATGTCAGAGTTTCACTCCTTCCAAGGAAAAGTAAAAAAGAAATGTTATTTAGTATAGGAAGTCTTTACAACCATTGTAAGATGTTTAACCGTCATCCGAGATTGAGAAATTAAGAGAGTTTGAGTGTAGATTTTGAGAGTTTGAGAATTTGAGAGAGTTTATGAATTCGAGACAGTTTGAGAATTTGAGAGCTTGAGAGAGTTTGAGAGAGTTTAAGAGTTGGAGTCTGAAAATTTAAAAGTTCGAGAGTTTGAGAGACTGAGAGTTTGAAAGCTTGAGAGTTTGAAAGTTTGAGAACTTGAGAGAGTTTTAAGAGAGTTTGAGAGAGTTCGAGGGTGCGAGAAAGTTTAAGAATTTGAGAGTTTAAAAATTTGAGAGAGTCTGAGAGTTCGAGACAGTTAGCGAGAATGCGAGAGCTTGAGAGTTTGAGAGAGTTTATGAACTTGAGAGTTTGAAAATTTAAAAGTTTCAGAGTTTGAGAGTTTAAGATAGTTTGAGAGTTTGAAAGTTTGAATTTGAGAGTTCGAGAGTTTGAAAAGTTAAAAGTTAAAAGTTTATGAATGAGAGAGTTTGAAGGTTTGAGAGTTTGAAAAGTTAAAAGTTAGAAGTTTCAAAATTTGAGTGTTTGAGACTTTTAGAGTTTAAGAGAGTTTGAGAGAGTTTAAGAGTTTGAAAAGTTAAAAGTTTCAGGGTTTGAGAGGTTGAGAGGTTGAGAGGTTGAGAGTTTGAGAGAGTTCAAGAGTTTGATAGTTTGAGAGAGTTTGAATGTTTGAGAGTTTGAAATTTTGAGAATTTGAAATTTTGAAAGAGTTTGAGAAAGTATGAAAGTTTTAGTGTTTGACAGTTTGAGAGAGTTTAAGAGTTTGAGAGTTTAGGCGTTTGAGAGTTTGAGAGAGTTTGAGACAGTTCGAGAATTTAAGAGTTCGAGAGTTTAAGAGTTTAAAAGTTTGAGAGTTGGAGAGAGTTTGAAAGAGGTTAAGAGATAGAGAGTTTGAGACAGTTTGAGAATTTGTGATTTTATGAGAGTTTGAGAGTTTGAGAGAGTTCAAGAGTTTGTGAGTTTGAGAGTTTAAGAGTTTGATAGTTTGAGGTAGTTTGAGAGGTTGAGAGTTTGAGAGTGTGAGAGTTTGAGAGTTTGAGAGTTTGAGCGTTTGAGAGTTTGAGAGTTTGAGACAGTTTGACAATTTGAGGTAGTTTGAAAGTTTGAGTGTGTGAGAGTTTGAAAGTTTGAGAATTTCAGAGTTTGAGAGCTTGAGAGTTTGAGAATTTGACATTTTGACAGCTTAAGAGTTTGACAGTTTGAAAGTTTGAGAGTTTAAGAGTTTGAAAATTTGAGAGTTCGAGACAGTTTGAGAATTTGAGAGAGTTTTAGAGTTAGAGACAGTTTGAGAATTTGAGAATTTGAGAGAGTTTGAGAGTGGTAGCGAGATGCTATCCATATAGTAACATGTCATAGAGTAATGCATACTGATTTTGTTGTATATTCAAAATTCTTATTACCATATGTATAACATCCCGCTCCCAACTTCCCACTTCCAACCATCTCTGTTCTACATACTCGGCTCCCTTCTGGGTCTCTGGCCCAGGGCGAGGAGTATGCGGAGAGGGCAGTTTAGCCAATAATTGGATTTAATCAGAGGAACCCTTATTCGAAAATGCATCTTTTTAAAATGTAGAAATATCCGAAACACTCTAAGGTCTTGCTTGCATGGTCTCAGAGTATTCATATATTTCCCTGATGGGAAAAAATTTCTTCAAGATATAGTGAAGAAGAAGGTTTAATCCGGAAGACTAACAAAACATCGTACAATTTGGAAACGCGGTGAGGAAAATCCTCCCAATAACCGCTGGAAAGCGTATTGTAGTTATCACTTCCATGTTTGCGGACAATGGGAAGGGAGGAAAACCTTTCTCCACCAATTTCCAAAAACGTATACACCATTAAAATTTGCTAGAATATATTTACACTCTTCAAGCTTCATCATTCCTGAGGACACTATATCGATAATCCCTTTTTATCGGAAGAATCCGTGTTTGATAATACATCTTTGCTCAAAATGTAGAAATAGACATATTCGAAATACTTGAAGATCATATCTTACTTACATAGTCCCAGAGTATTCATATCTTTTCCTAACAATCAGGGGGAAAAAACATTTTCTGCATGATATAGTGAAGAAGGTTTTATCTGGAAGACACACAAAAAAAATTCCATCATGAAATTCGAAAACGCGGTGAGGAAAATTTTTTTCAGCAGTCTATTCGCACACGTGCAACTGAAAACACGCAAGAAAGAAAATTAACATCATGTACTTTGTAAATTACCCGACCGACATGCTTTTGGGACCTTACCCAAAGGTAAAAATTATCGTGATCGTCAATCCGGAACAAGTGTGTCTACACATTCACGAAGAAGATGGAATATTGGAGAGAATACTCCACGCAATGAACGTTATACGATCAGACGACAAAGAGGTCCATGCACTCCTTGAAGAGGAAATTTATCCGGGGAAGGCCGTGTTATATCGAGAGGATGATAACACATACTATCGTGCGACAATTATAAAAAATCTCGGTACGGATATTTTGGTCTGGCTAGGGGACTATGGGCGAGAGACTCTGACAAAGCAGGACGAGTTGTTTACTCCACCCCGATGGACATTCAGGATTGCGTACCAGGCAATAGTGTACGGGATTCAGGGCATCGAACCGATGAGGAGGAAGTACAGCGAAAAACACGCTGAGATCGTTCGCACTTTTGTAGACGACGTCACGAGGACGCTGGAATTAGAAGTGAAAGAGGGGGTGATATGGGGAAAGCTCCACTTAAATGCAAATCACCCAGCAACACGGATAAATTACGTGGAAATGATGTGTCGACTATTCGCATGCCGCAAGTCAGAAACAGCAAGATCGTTTCAATTCCAAACACCTGGCCCACTCTTATGCAGCATATACGAATACGTTGCAAAATTTGAGAATTTTTCGTATGAGGAATTGATACCAACAACAGCCTCCTCAGACCAACAAAGCTGGGCCCCGAACGACGAGGGCATGCCGCCAAGCGAGGAAGAAGAAGAAGAGGAAGTCGAACCGACCCAATCCCCAGAAGAAATCCACTTTTTAACAACATGGGGAGTCATCGAGGCCCAAATCTCCGACGAAGAAGAAGAGTCCGATGGATATGAGTCGGGTGGTTCATACTAAAGAAAACAAATTGTAAATAGATAAATAAAGAAAAAAAGAGGATAAAAAGAAAAAGTTATCAAATATTTTCTTTATTTACAAAGCCTGCGAAGATATAGAATTAAATTTTTTTTATTGCATGAGTAAAAGCGAAGAAAAATACAAAAAGAAAAAAATTACAAATTGATATATTAAAATCATCGAAATGAATAAGAAAAGAAACATACAAAATACGCAAAATTATAGAAACTAAGAAAACAAGCAGAAAGAGCAAAGGCATTCAAGAATAACAAGCGAGCAAAAGGATTTTCCTCGTCCTCACGGCGTTGTGTGCTCGACTGGGACATAAGCTAGAGGATTGAGGTTATAAAAATTGTAACGAGTCGTTTTTCACATTTTTTCTTTTTCCTTTATTGTCTACAAATCATCTTTACGTATCCAACTATTGTGTATATTCTCGAAACGAAGTCATTTCACAAGCAGCTGATTACCACGCTTCCTCACCACTTTTCAATAAGGTAAATATCGGGGTATTTAACATTGAGTAGCTCCTGTTCATAGAAACCACCGGGAATGGTTTCATCGCGATGATCTTTCAGATGATATGTTACAGGATTAGTTTTGCTCACTCGATAGATTGTAAATATTTTCGTTGTCCAGTTTGGTGTATAACACTTCCCAAATACATTCTTGAATTTACTTTCGGAAAAAGGTAACAAATCAATAGAAATTTACCGAAGCATATATGTTCAAATATGTGGGTTTCTATTATAGGCTTTATCATGTTTTACGAAAGCTGCAAATAATGTTGAAATCGTTCCTCTCATTGAAGTTGTGTGATAACGAGTCATTATACCACGACTCGAATCTCCCAAATGTGTTCAAGCCTTCAAAAGATATTCAAACATATTCAACCCTCCCACAAAAATTAAAACCCTGAAAAAAAAACTTTCAACCCTACCAAAAAGTGATCAAATTAATGAGTCATGACAAAATTTACAAATCGAATACTTGCAAAAAAAAATATATTTCAAGACTTCACAGAAGTTACTGTTGCATATTTCACGAAAGTTTTAGAAACCTTCCTTATTCCAGAGTATCTTTAAAAAATGATGAAATACATTTCAATTATCTAATTATCGTCTTATAACATGAAAAAAAAATTATGTCATGATTCTAAAGTATATAGGTTCAAGTACGTGGGTTTCTATTATAGGCTTTATCATATTTTATAAAATCTGCAAATAATGTTGAAATCATTCCTCTCATTGAAGTTGTACAATAACGAATCATTATTCCACGACTCAGATCTCCCAAATGTGTTCAAGCCTTCCACAAATATTCAGACATTCAATCCTCCCACAAAATTAAAAAACTGAAAAAAACACTTTCAACCCTACCAAAAAAAAAGTGATCAAATTAATGAATCACGACCAAATTTACAAATCCAATCCTTGCAAAAAATTATATATATATATATATTTCAAGACTTCACAAAGTCGCTATTGCATATTTCACGAAAGTTTTAGAAACCTTCCTTATTTCAGAGTACCTTTAAAATATGATGAAATACATTTCAATTATCTATTTATCGTCTTATAACGTGAAAAAATGTCACGATTCTAAAGTATAAGAATTTCAAAATTAGCAAACACCGTTTGATTTACAAATGTTTACTAAACCAATTAACATCTTTATTCAGGCTCAAGTTGCGGCCAGGGGTATGTAATGCGAGGGCGGAGCCCCCGCTGCCGCATACCCCTGGCCACGACTTGAACCTGAATAAAGATTTCAATTGGCTTAGTATACATTTGTAAATCAAACAATATTTTCTAATTTTGAAATACTTATACTTTAGAATCATGACATTTTTTCACGTTATAAGACGTTAATTAGATAATTGGAATGTATTTCATCATATTTTAAAGATACTCTGAAATACGGAAGGTTTCTAAAACTTTCGTGAAATATGCAATAGCAACTTTGTGAAGTCTTGAAATATATATATATATATATATATATATATATGGGGCATTCCATGTCAAGTGGGCCACCCTGAAAATTTTTATTTTTTGATTTCGCTCAAATTTTTTTCTATTGTTGTATCCATTGAAAGAACCTTTCTTCATTTTTTTCAAATTTTTTTGTCCATCCATTCACGAGATATGATTTTTTTTTCGAAATCCGATGATTTTTTTTCAAATGCTTGTAACTTTGCGAAAAATGGACCAAATTGAGCTTCTTTTTTTTGAAATCTTGGTTTTTTATTGCACTTTCCGAAAGTGAAAATGAAAAAATGCATGATGTCCATCTTTTTGTCTGTTCTTTAGCTTCAAGCAAAAAAACGTTGATTTCAGAAGGTTCGACATTTTTAATTTTTTTCAAAAAATTCTCTAAGAAACTTTGACCGATTCAACTATTTTTGAGACTAGTTTCATCGTGGCAAATTTTTTCCTTCAATTTTTTTCTTAATTTTATAAAGTTTTTTTAAATGAAATATTTGTTTGCTGGCATAGTAAGCCATTCAGAAATGTAATTTCGTTACATCCAATAATTTTCCATCGTAATTGACCTTGATGTCGGGTATGTATATGAAATATCTTTCGTTTATTTTTAATACATTTACCATAGAATAGGATACACAATAGCGGATTTATTTTCATGTTTTTGTAGTGTACATTCGAAAAGTTATTCAACCTCAGTAGCTTTTGTTTTTCTCGCCCACAAACCACAAGAAAAATTGGCGTGATGGCAAACCAGTATGTACACAATGTTGTGTGTATTTTTGCGGAAAAAGGGTTCTGATGTAATTATGATTAACCCTTTCAAGCACGGTGGGATTATGGAATCCCACTTTTTCCAAAACAATTTTCCGAGTAGTTGCCGTAGTTTTCTTTCGGTTTTCAAACTTTTTTCCATATTTTGGTATCAATTGCATATTTACGAATAAAAATTGATGTGAAATAATTTGCAATAACTGGTGATTTTGTTTACACAAATGAACGAACGTCGAAAAATAACCATTTTATTGATAAAAAATCATTATCTTGGAACGTCCTTGAAATTTTCATGCCCAAGTTGGTACTCAGAGGCTTTCGGGGTCACTGATTTTCGGGTCACGCCAATTTTTCTTGTGGTTTGTGGGCGAGAAAAACAAAAGCTTCTGAGGTTGAATGACTTTTCGAATGTGCACTACAAAAACATGAAAATAAATCCGCTATTGTGTATTCTATTCTATGGTAAATGTATTAAGAATAAACGAAAGATATTTCATATACATACCCGACATCAAGGTCAATTACGATGGAAAATTATTGGATGTAACGAAATTACATTTCTGAATGGCTTACTGTGCCAGCAAACAAATATTTCATTTTAAAAAAAATTTATAAAATTAAGAAAAAAATTGAAGGAATAAATTTGCCACGATGAAACTAGTCTCAAAAATAGTTGAATCGGTCAAAGTTTCTTAGAGAATTTTTTGAAAAAAATTAAAAATGTCGAACCTTCTGAAATCAACGTTTTTTTGTTTCAAGCTAAAGAACAGACAAAAAGATGGACATCATGCATTTTTTCATTTTCACTTTCGGAAAGTGCAATAAAAAACCAAGATTTCAAAAAAAAAGAAGCTCAATTTGGTCCATTTTTCGCAAAGTTACAAGCATTTGAAAAAAAATCATCGAATTTCGAAAAAAAATCATATCTCGTGAATGGATGGACAAAAAAATTTGAAAAAAATGAAGAAAGGTTCTTTCAATGGATACAATAATAGAAAAAAATTTGAGCTAAATGAAAAAATAAAAATTTTCAGGGTGGCCCACTTGACATGGAATACCCCATATATATATTTTTGCAAGGATTGGATTTGTAAATTTTATCGTGACTCATTAATTTGATCATTTTTTCCCTCCCACCCCCTCTCCCTCTCATTCCTCCCTCTCCC